>CBXJ02000086.1:10959412-11374412 GCA_000612645.2 Trichuris muris
AAAGCCCGGCACATCAAAATACATGATTCGAGAAACTGACAGTAAGTTAGATTAGCAGGCACCAACGAATTAGAAATCGAAGGTCCGTTGCTCCGACCAACGTTGAACGCATTCGCGGCGTCAATTAGTTCCCATATTGCTGCGAGTGCACCCGCGGAGGTACACTCCTTATTGTATGCTTCACTATACATATGTACGTAATTGCAAAAGCGTTTCGTTCTTTTGAAGCACAAGTATCGCTTTCAGACAGGCATGTTCATAACGTTTTCAACGAACTCTGCCAGCAGAAGAGCAAATTTCAGTTGCCTTCAAGTCGTGCATTTACTGGAACAACGGAGAAACATAACAAAACCTATTGGAAAAACGTACACAATTCCAGGTATAAGCACAGCTAATACGCGTCGTCATGGATATTTCCTATGATCACTTTGCATCATCCTTAGTAACAGCGAATGGTTCATTGACGGGAAGTTCTCCGCAATCGGAGATAACAACATCTTGAACAGGACGATCGTTGGATCCAGTTTTTGTGCTCTCAATTTTTCTCACCACGTTCATGCCTTCCAGGACTTTACCGAAAACGACGTGCCTTCCGTTGAGCCAAGAGGTTTTTACCGTGGTGATGAAGAATTGAGAACCATTGGTATCTTTGCCGGCGTTGGCCATGCTCAACCAGCCAGCTCCGTAATGCTGCAGCTTGAAGTTCTCGTCCGGGAACTGCTTGCCGTAAATGCTACGGCCGCCGGTGCCGTCGTGGTTGGTGAAATCGCCGCCTTGAATCATGAAATCCTTGATGACGCGATGAAACTTTGAGCCCTTGTAGCCTTCGCCGACGGGCCGCTTCGCCAGTTCAACGAAATTTTTCGTCGTCTTCGGCACCGTGTTGCCGAAAAGGCCGACAACAATTCGACCCATTGGAGTTCCCCCAATGGTAATGTCAAAGAAAACCTTCTGAGTAACCTTTGGTCCAGTCGGCTCATCGCCCAGCACCAAGCAAATCGCGGACGCTATACACAAACTGAGAATAGCGAGGTTCCTCATTCCCGAGCAGCGAACAGTACACGTAATAATAAGAATTACTGTAAGCTGTTGAAGAAAATGGTTCTCACGCACTTGTTCAAACCTGCGAACAGTTAGTCGCAATTGTTTTTTACAGTTCCGTACTACCAATCAACTTCTGGACTAACACGCACTCACACATATGCAGATTGTGCAATATCATTGCCCGAAGAAATCTAATTGATCGCAACGCGTGCGCGTGCATTCTTTTATTTTCCCGCAAGTAACCTCATGAAATGTGGTGACGTAGTGTTAGCTAGCATCCATGCTAGCTCGGCTGCACGGAAGAGCGGATGGCAGATGAAGTAAAGTGAGGTGAAGCAGGCATTTCAATTTTTGGCGAAACTTTCGGGACTTGCGTCGTCGCGCCTTGGGCATTGCCTAACGAGATGAGTGATCAACCTGTAGAAATATGGACTCCATGCAAATTTAAAATCCTGCAAGGCGAAACGCGACGACCCATCAAACCATTCAAACGTGAGATGCACTCTGCGCGGGATGACTGCCGTTTTCGACATGTTCAGTTAACTTCATGTTTCACATTGCTGAATAGCATAACGAAAGACCAAAACATCAAATAAACGCATGTCCATGACAATCAATTTGTTTACTTGCAAGAGAATGGCACAATGATCATGTCAACAAGTGATTATGCAATAACTAAGAAATGGCTACACACCTCACACGTTAAAGCTCTCGCCGCAACCGCAGATTCCTTTAACGTTTGGATTATGAAAAACGAATTCAGAGGAGAGCTTCGATTCAACGTAGTCTATTTCAGTGCCGAGAAGGGTCATCAATGCTCTAGGTTCAATGAACAGTTTCGCACCATCCAGACTAAGTTCTTCGTCATTTGGCTCTTTCTTCGATGCATATTCGAAAGTGTAAGACAATCCATTGCAACCGCGTCGCTTGACGCTCATGCGTATTCCGGAAGCGGTCGGCTGCTGCTCTAAGTATTCCAACATTTTCTGCCTGGCTCGTTCCGTCACGGTGACCGGGGCAACCGTTGGTCGACGGTTCGCATGCACTACTCGTCCAATGCTGCGGCACTGGCTAACATGGCCGAAAAATCTGTGCATAAGTGCCATGCCTGCAAGAAATCGTTACAACACTTTTCAGAGGCAAAAATGGCAAAGAAAGCAGGATGGCCTTTCGCTTGCAACTTTGCCCAAAGAAGAGGCACTGCCGGACCCAAAATTAGGTTTATTTCTGCGAATAAGCATTGTGGGTAACTCGCTGCAAACGTGGTGGGTTAAAACCAGTGCACTGGACCTGCTGGTATACTTTACACCAAGACGACGGATCACGTACCCAACCACACCAACTACATGACAATCAGGAGGCGCATTAAGTACAGAGTACGTGACTTTTAAAACTCGGCTTCACCGGAAGCACGATTGAAAACGTAATCCTTGCCATTTATGTTCATAATACCGTCCTTGAAAACAAATTTCCATTTATTGCGAGTTCGATTAACCTAAACGGCATGAATTAAAGACGTCGAATTGAGTGTACAATGCGTATTCACCTTCTCGTATTGGCATGCTGCTACGTTGTCTGCTTCAAACATTTCCGTTTCGTCCTCGAAGCTTAAGTCGTCGTCCGAGTTCAAGGGATCCTAAGCACGAAGCGAATGGTACGTGAATCACTGACCAACAGGAACAATTCGATTACCCCGTCCTCAACGGGACCGGCGTTTGTAAAGTCTTCTTCCTCCTCTTCCTCAAAGTCTTCGGGATCTTCCTCATCAGCAGCATCTTCCGTGTCACTAACACCAGCGGGACCGTCAACCTGATAAACAGGCTTAAAAACCAAATCAAAGTTACGTCATTTTACATTTTTAAACAGTCAAATCACCCCTGCTCGATCAGCAGCTGCCGATCTATCGACCTGAGCAACCGGTTTGTTGACCATGCTGGCAATAGCGGAAGGTGGAGCGGCACCGACGATTTTTGTCATAAAAGGCCGTCCTTGGACGGCTGCGGCATTAGGTAAATATCTAATCTGACTTCCTAAATTTTCGTTAACAATAGTGCAAGCGTTAATAATACCGAAATGCAGCCAACCTGCCAGTGGTTGTATAACAAACCCGGAAGGAGCACCCGCCACTAGTCCAGCTGGCAAAGCAATATTGGATGGCAACGCTTGTGTACTCAATTGCAAAGAGGACATCATTGGTATTCTCACGCCATGGCTCGAAGCCGGCACTGGAGCGACGTAGCTACTACGAATGGGTCCAGTGTTAAGATTTTCTGAGAACGAGTCAATTGCTTTGGTTGAAAGGACTTTCGTTTCCCAAGCCTGCGGCAAAAAAGATACTAAATTCGCAGTGAATAAATTGAGCATGGCAAAAGGTCGACACCACCGTAGCATGCTGCAAACGGGGTCCAACTACACGAAACTGACCAAGCAACCGACGTTCACTCCACGAATGAAATACGAAGACAGCGATTTTGGAAAGGTGAGAGTGCAAAGCTGTTGCTTGGAACGCCACGGAAGTTATATAAGTGCAGACAAACAGAAAATAGCCAAAGGAACTTACGTGCTTAAACTCCTGAAGGACTTGTTCATCGAGACCCTCGTCCAAGAATCCCTCGCGCGAATTACTGCAAACATCGTCGATGACGCTGCGGTAAATTCGATTCTGAAGAGAATGGATTCATGAGCAACGGTGAAACAAGCAGGAACACGGAAAAGTTTCTCACTCTTACCACGGGATTACTATTGTGAAACGTTGACATGGCTGTCCGTGTTCACAAAAGAGAAAAAATGTTGCCCAGGGGCAACTGCCCCGCCACGCAGAAATTCACAACGTCAAGAGCGCCATCAGGGGTGTGCTAACAACAGACCGGCACCGTTAAGACTTATATTTATACTATCTAGATCAATGACGTCATACTGTCGACTTCTGTAGAATAACTACCTGAAAATCATTCTTTGTTGATTCCAAATCACGGGCGACTCGTTGCGTACGGGTTGCCCAAAGATAGGTAGTAGTAGTAAATTATTGAAGTTTGAAAATTAAAGATCGGGTGTCTTGTAATCTTGGCATGTTAGATGTATTCACGGCTTGTACCGGTTCCTACATATTCGTAGTGCCTGGAATTAACGGAAACAACATCCAACGTTGCGAACGTAGATCGCTGATGACGGAATCAGATCGTTCCGAAAGCTCCGAAAGGTTGCTATAGTATTCTGGCTTCTTCCTAATAACTGCCCATCCATCCGCCGGTAGGGCGTTGTTTCCGTTAGTTTCAGTCACTACGAATATATAGTTACATATTTTTCTATTAAGTGCCATAAGCGTATCAAAACGCGCTGTAAAGCTTTTGCAATTATTCGGGCAACGAAGGGCGATTCCTTATTCGCGAGCTCTGCCGACGATGACGTGCGCGTGCGTATTTTGGCAGGAAATTTTAGACCACGTAAGTGACGAAAACCTGTCATATCGTAAAAATATTGTATGAAAAAATGGAAAACATATTGATACGAAAGCCATGTGTTCGTGTGTGTGTGTGTGTTTTATTGAACAAAGGCTGTCTTATTTTCACTGTTTGCGTGTGAGAGGCTTATTCGAATTGGTTTTGCGCAGTACGCTATTCCAAGCTTTCAAAGTGGGTGTACTCCCTCGATGGCGTGAGCATGCGTGTAGGCCGAGTAATCTTAAAGGTGCTTCTTTGAAAGCTATCCACAGAACGCGCCTGCAGGAGGTCCAATCAAAGAAACTGTACATGTTGTACGAACAATAAGAATTATGCGATGCCCTTCAGAAAAGTACAAGCGCACTGCTGTGTTATCAATCAGGCGATTCTTCAATGCAATACCGTTCTGCAAGCTTGGTCGAACGCATCCGCTCATTCGTTCGCCTTAAGTTCTTAGGTGAGTGAGATAGAAATTTTGCAACATTAATTCCAAATTTTTCTATAAGCAAGTATGGTTCATGGGAAGGCAAATGGTATAGGAAGACCCTCGAACAGAATGAAGAGCAAAACGATTATTCTTGAAGCAAGAGAAATTGCTCTTTCTACTTGCGCTGACGACGGAACACGATAGTTCCGAAAGCTCCGCCGAATAAAGATCTTTGAACAAGGACTCCGTATCATTGTTTTTTCATAAGCAAAACGATTAATAATAATTTAATCACACGGATTTGAAATCGTGTTAGGTAGAAATGGGTGGCAAAAGTCCTTCTACAGTGGGTCGGCATTGACCATTAGCGTTAGCAAACAAGAGCGGAATTCGTTTTGAGGGCTGAATTCAGCTAATCTGCCCTCCTGTAAAAAGGCCTCTTGCATTTTTTCTTGAATATCAAATGCCCTGCGACGATGCGGGTATAGGTTATCTCCTTTTGACCACACACCATTACTACAGTCGTTCAGTTTCCTAGCGTCATAAGCTCTGTGAAAATTGCGCACCTTTGTTGAAGTTGAAAATGTTTTGTAACTGCGTGTATATTGCCATTCTTTTCTTGCCCCGAAAGCTTCGGTAGTATACATTGAAATGAATACATTAATAATAGTGTCCAGTCGTCCAAGAATGGATAATTTTCTTTTGAATTGTAAAATCATCTCTCCCCTGAGGACGGAACTTTACAATTCTCCGACGCAGCGAATAATCCGATATCGCATTAACAAACAAACATAAGAGCGGTATTAAGTCGCCAAAAGAAAGCGATCTTGCTTGCATCATTCGAAATGTTCAACACTAGTTTGTATGATGCCATGATACTAGTTCGTATGATCCAGTAATGCTAATAATAGGCGGTGGGTAACCCGCCGCCTATTATTAGCATTACAGTATTCAAGTCCATTGGTACTCTGCTTATTTATGAAAAATCTCAATTTTTAACTACTTTGGCTGATGACAATCAAGAAATAGCTTCCCAAAGTAGGTGGAGAACCATTCGCGTTGTTCAGCACGTTCACCGCTCCACGGGAAAAATTTTTTTCTTGAATTTTAATTCCTTAAAGCCTATCTGAAAATTGATTTTCAAGCAGCAGCCCATTGAAACATACTGTAATGATCCTTTCGCGCGAAAAGACCTCTAGCATACTGTTGCAGTAGCATTCGCCCAGGACCAAAGAGACGGTCCGTGCTGCCAACGGCTATAGCGCACGCGCTAAAGCCGAAAAGACAAACGAAATCCCTATTCATTGCTTTTGCCGTTGGATTTTGCGTCTAGCTAATACCACCAGTGCAATGAGTCGTTCCATGGCATAAACGCTACCAGTGCAGAGGAGGACGAATTTTCGTTTTACCACACCGCAATGGGATAAGCGCTACAACCCCCTTTCTCACTGGGATAAGCGCGCGTCCGTAGCGAGTGATTTCGCGTAACATTACAGTTGAAAAAAATTTTATCGAGCCAAGACAAGCAAGCAGGCATGCTTTGAAATGGGAAATCGCAGCGTGCAACAGCAACCGACTGAACCACTGTGCCAACCCTAACTTACGAACAATACGCTTCAGCGGATGCACGATACTTGAATAAGCAGAATGTGCGTGTTGCTGATACATGAAACCTGCAGTCAGAATATTTTTGTTCAACAAATAATTAAACAACTCAACGCCGCGTTCACTAATGGAACTTTTCAATTCGAAAACTGATTATACAGTCGCAAGCTACGTGCCCACTTAAGAAGTCCGCAAAACGGTTAAGAAACGACCGGCAACGATTAATGCGTTTGCAAATCGACCGCTAATGACTAGTATACGCGGCAAGAAAGAGTGCAACTGAACACATCGTACACCGAGTTGAGCACCGACGTTGCGGCGCATTAAGGTGAAGAAGTTCGCTCACAGTCATTTTTGGTCCACTTAGACGGCAAGGTTTAATTGCCAGAAAACTCGATCAGGCGGTCACGCAACGAAAGTTCACTTTGCATTCGCTGCTCATCGACAACGATACTTCCCGCCATTTATGCGCTCACTATTGCGCTGGATTACAGGATATATCCGCTTGGTGCTACTACGGTGAAGAAATGGCAAGCCGACAAATTGTGTTCGGCGATTAGAACACTTTCAGACAGCGTTAGACTACACTCCTGTTTGCCCTAAGACCGCCGATGCGCCAAACCGGTTGAAGGAATGTGTCTATGCAAAATTAGGGAACAGAACAGGGTTGGGTGCGTAATGCACCTTCAAGTGATACGTCCGCTTTGTTGCGGCAGGCGGTGTCAGCAGGACACCGGGAAAAGACCCGCCTATGGATACGCCATTCTTGTGCAAGACGAACGTTCGGGCCTGCGCACTGCACGAATGCTACAAGTAGAATATAGCTTGGCCAGTTGGTAGTCCGTCGATCGGTGCAAAGTTGGCCAACCGAATAGCGTAACCGTGTATAAATCAATCATTGCAATTCGATAACCCAGAAAAAATGAGGCGTTACAGAAAACAAGCAACCTACACACTGGCGGACAAAGGCGTGTCATTGCCGTCGTGAAGAACTACTTGCTTCTTGCCTGGCAATGCAGTTCGGCCATTGTTATTAAACAGGGCTTAGGGAAAGACGCCTACGCGTGTGCGCGCTCAGCAGTCCTTGAACATACCTGCCCGAAGCCATACGCCCACGGCATGGCAGTTCCACCAAGACAGACAAATGTGAATGCGATCGGCAGCGTTGGACCAACATAATGCACATACGTCACACCTTACGGAAGCCGCTGATCGCGTTTAGGCGATGACTACAGGAGAACTGACGATGACACAAACTAAAGTTGATCTATTTGAACTTCTTGCGAACTCCCAGCCGATTCAAGATTCCGTCTCATGAACCAACACGTAACTTCAATGAAGAGGTGGCTTCAAGTACGATGCGGTGATGAGCACCGACCAATTAGCCTAAGCACCACCTCGTATTACTGCCTACATGCCAACAGAAGGGATATTGCCCTTGTTGTTGATAGGCCACTCTTCACCCACACCGTAACACAACCACACAATCCGAGGTCAGCAAGAGCAGCCAGCCTTACTATTAGAAAACTTAGCGCCTTCTCCTCTCGGCAGCAGTTGGAAAGTCGCGGCGGCGATCGCAGATGCTCGGAGGGGCAAAGCCCCAAGGGCTCAAATCAGTTTTCATTTGCTAGAACGTGAATGCGCCATTTTCGGCTGCCTCCTTCCATAGCTGAGGATTCGCATGTCAACTTTAAGTCTCTTTGAATACTGGATGTTTGGTAACGGGTTTCATGTTTTAATGTGCCGGTATTCCGGCTTTCCCGTTTTTTTTATGATAACTGTAATAAAACCGCAAATGCCCTACCAGCGGATGGATGGGCGATTGTTAGAAATATCACAGGTCAAAAACACTTCTCGAAGCTTTCGGAACGCCCTGGTTCCGTCGTCAGCGATGTTGAAAGGGTTTGGGCACCGGAACGCACTGCCTTCTTGGAAATTGTTCTTCCCAATCTACCTTTCAACATCGGTGACGACGGAACCAGGGCATTCCGAAAGCTTCGAATATGTGTTTGTGACCTGTGATGTTTCTAATAAGCGCCCATCAATCCTTTCGTAGGGTAGTTGAGGTTTTATTACAGGTATCACCAAAAAGCGGGAAAGCCGGAACACCACCACACGTCAACTTTAGGTATGGCAAAAGCACGTTGTTCGGTATTCCCATGCGACGCGCAGTGCTCGTCGAAAGGGCACCCGCGTACGTCAGTTGCAAAAAATACCAGCCCATCTTTGCCTACGGTCGTGCAAGTCCTTGCAAATGACAAGTCCATGCACAACAGCCATCAAACTTGCAACTCGTTGACCAAACACAACCGAAAAACTCTGCATGCCCACATCGCGTTTGATCGTTGGGCAGATGAAATTGCTAAAAAAGGACGTAGGAACCGCTGAAGCACCCGTGCGGTAGGTGAACCGGAACGCACTGCCTTCTTGGGAAACAATGTTTGGCGAAGGCAACGGCGCAAAATTGTTCTTCCCAATAACTTCCGGTAACCAAGAAAAGGACAACTGCGCAACTGCTGCCTTCGCCGCTAAACTTTGGTGAACAGCGTTTCAAGACGTGCTGTTCGCTAGCGCAATTCGGCTCAACCGGACCCAAGGACATCCGGTCGGCACGGTTTTCACAAAGACGACGGCAGACGAGTGATCAATGAAAATTTCGGTGCCATCTTTTTCTTGGACAACGCGCAAACGAGACCCTGTCGCGACCGTTTGGCGGGAAAGGCCTACTTTCGTCAACCTGGCCGGGCCGACTGGAAACGGGCGGGACCGGTCGGCGGAAGGAAAATGGACCATTAGCTTGATTGCTCGCGGCTTCGTTCATCAGTCTTTCTTGCTGGGTGCCAAAGGGAAACAGGTCGACGTGTGGCCACTGCGAAGGAGTTGTTTTTCTCGTCGTCTTCTCCGCGCTTTGCCATTTTGGCGCTGAACTTCACCAACAGATTGCTGCACGTCGCCGCTGTAGGCGATTTCAACTTGGCCGTACCGGTGAGCAAAGAACTGGTCGCCCATTGCTCTTATAAAGCGGCAAAGGCGACATCGGAGCGACCGATTTTTGGCGACACCGTCTTGTTGCCCACATGCAGCTACTCGTTGCGCTTAGCCTTTTGATACCGCTCTGCCTGGGCGATCTGTACTTTATTGTCGAAAATGCCAAGGTGTTCCAATGCGCCGGAGGTAGCGTACCCATAGGCCGCACGGGCGTTGCCCAACCATACGCTATTTTAAGGCAGCGGTGGCTTGGACATTCAAGAAAAGGACATACGAGTGACCGACATGCGCGGGCGCGATTTGCATTACATTTCAGCGCCCGGAGATTTTGTCATCAACTTTGGCAAAATTACCGTCAACAGAAAGCTTCAAAATATCGCCGGCGAACTTGGAGTTCAACTGCAGGTGCCCATAGGCAGCGGGGGTCCTTTCAACATCAAATGGGACATACCCTATTCGGCGGTGCCTCAAAAGAAGCTGATAGGCGGTTTTACGTGCGACGAGAACGCCGGATTCGTTAGGACCGACCGAAACGTCTGGTAAGAATTAACGGACATACTTGCATTCCGCTTGCTAAAGTGCGCGCACGATGCTCAGCCGCTACTGCGACCTGTGCAAGTCGACGGCTAAGGTTGAACGCGAATTAAGCAGTGGCCGAAAGATTCTGCCCCAAGTTGGAGGAGGCGAACAAATGTTCAGCACTATGTGCGCGGAGATCTCGCCGAACACCTACTCGTTAACGCGTACCGTTAGCCTACCGTCCAAGCAAGAGCTGGAGCAGATGGTCAACGAAAAGTACCAAGGCATGGACAGCGGACTGAGAAGCAAATTCAAAATTGGCGTAAGTTCATCGCCTCTTCTTCTCACCACCCGCAGGTTGCTCGTTGACGAAACGTCGAAGTGAACAATGCCCAGTCGTCCACGCCTTACGTACCGGTTTCCTAGATCGGATACTTTCAGAGTGGCAAATTTCAAGTGTACATGAATCTGAAGTCGAGTCCAACTCCCCCTCCGGAGCCGAACGCCTTCTATTCGGGCATCAAAGGTTGCCAGTGCTGCGTCGAGGGAGGCCGAGGCCTCTTCTGCCGCGGCTGCAAGGAGAAGTGCAAAACGCAATACGCCGAGCAGTGCCTCGGCCCGGGTACCCAAACGGTGGCCTGCTACACCGTTGAGTTCAACTTCAAAGCTACCGAAAATTACGGAGACGTGCAGAAGTTCCTCCGAGACCACAACTTCCAGGAAAGTGGGCCCTCGCAACCGGGAAACAGGGGCGACGTCGGCGGCGCCGGTCAACAGGCCTGCATCAACGCCATTAGCAGCCCAACGTACAAGCGCTACTGTCAAACCCGCTGGAATCCAGCCTTCTGCTGCAATCTGTGTCCGGGAGCATGTTAGTTTGGCCAATATAAAATTGCAACCCTCCTTTCGCTGCTGTTCTCCACGCTTTAAAGTTGAATAAACTTCGCTAAATGTCCCAGCGCAGCCGAAGTGCTCTTTTGCCGGAGAGAAAGGCAGCCGTTTGGGAACGAACTGCTCGGTGACCGCTTTAAAACAGGAAAACGTGCTTGAAATCAGGCGAATTCTTACAGGAAAGGAAGTGAACGGAAAAAGTAACGCCACTGAAGGAGCGCTCAGCAGCGCCATCTGGCAAGGTCGCCGGATTCAACGGCTTCGCTTAAGGGAATCGCTCATTCCCCGCCTAAAAGTATTAGAACTACGCATCTATCGTCCTGTTTATTTAATGGCTTCGGCGAGAACGGGTAAAAGCGATGAGGTCAATTACGGATTAGAACAATGACAACAAAACACGGGAACGAATGGCAATCACGAAGAGACCACACGATGGAAAAGAGGGATGAGCAGTTTGGAGCTCTGCTTACGAGAAACGACCGCCATGTTCGGACAAATGCTAAGTAATTCACAAATGCCGCACGCACGAACAGGGGACAATAGGGAAACAGAAAACCGCGGCGGTCGGCCTTGTGACTACTGTATCCAAGGAAAAGCGAGACTGGTTCGATTTTTAAAAAACAAACAGTTGTCTACAAGCTAAAAGCGTCTCGGCCGTTAATACGGCAGGGCAGGTAGGTTAATCAAACCTGACAAAATTCTGGAAGAGGTACATGTGAGGGAAAGACGGAGCTGCATGTGCGACCGGTGCCGATTGCGCGAACCAGTCGCACGTTTTGTTCCTATGAAAGGCATGGGTTTCGTTTACCTGTTACTTCCGTTAGCCTTAATTTGCAGGCTCAGCTCCTTTTCGCAAACAGTCGATCAATTCCAGCTTGGCTCGATTGATTTCCTCCTTGATGCATTGCACTACTTCCACTTTCAACTGGTCGATCAGATCGCCCGACGTTGAATTACTGGCACAGAGACCATTGAACAAGCCTTTCTGCCACCCTTGGGCGGCGGCACCTTCCTCTTGGGAGCTAAGCGACGAACCGCTGGGCATCCTGAAAATGCACCCTGGCCTACCCAAGAACGGTTCGTGGAAGCAAAATCTACTTTCGATGGGCAGAAACGCTATCGGCAGCTCGAGAGTTCCGACAGTCGCTAATCTTCCGAATTTCTGCAAGTAAAGAAAAAACTGGCGCGTAATCGTACTGGACGGCAACACTTGAACACCTTCGGCTTTGGACCCGTCGGTTTCTGACAATTCATTTGCGGAACCGGCAGGAAGCTGACCACCCTCTTGAAGCAACTTGCGTCTGGCCAAAGTGGCCGTGATTTCTGATATCACGTCGCTGTGCCCAAAACTGGGTATACCATTGCCAGAACGGGAGCTGGCGACTGTAGATTCGATACTGCCGACCGACGCCGACCTGCTGCTCTTCGCTTCATTTGCAGAGGCGGGAGCCGAAACCTTGCGCAACTTAGCCGTGGCCAATGCTTCAGCAAGATTCGTCTGCTTAGCAGCAGTAGAACCAGTCGGCCTCCAAGCACCAGCGGCTGGCATGGGAGGAGGTGGAGGGGCATTTGAAACAATCGGCGGTTTTCGCACCGCAGTCGCCTGCCGTTTCACTGTAGGATATGCCGAAGACAACGGAGGTTCGGCAGGAGCCGGAGGAACAGCCACGGCGGTTTGCTTCTGAGGACTATGCAGACTTTGAGCACAGACAGTTGCATATCCGGCAGCAGCGTAGACATTTGCTGAAAGAAATGGTCATTAAAACTACAGATGCAAATAGGCCGCCGTCAGCGCGCTTACTTCCAATGGAAGTGTCCGGTGCCACCCTTCGACTTTGTCCATAAACGGTAGTACTACGATCCTCGTAAGATTCGTTACCGTTGACAAGAGGACGCGACGGGGCCGGACAAGGCCTGTTCACAACGGCGGGACGAGTATTCTGTGGGGCTGAAGGGAAGCTCTCTAAAAATAATGCAGCAAAAAAAGTAATACATACGAAGGCCACACGACGTTGTATTAACCACTTCAATCGCTTTGGCTATGGCAGTGCCGAAAGTAACCGCATCGTCTAGACTTATGAAGTTCAATCCGTACACTATTTGCTGATCTTTCCATTGGTGGAACGTTTCACTTGTTACGTTGTATCTGAATCCACGGCCAATGGCACAGTTCACGACTACCTTAAACGGCAAATACTACAGTGACGGCATAACAAAGGCACGGTCAAGCTTGGCAAATTCATTTCCGCTGAACGAGTGAACGAACTTAAATTATACCCTCACCAATGAGAAAAGATTCCAACAGATGGTGAACCTCCAGAAAAGAGGTCGTCAAAACAGACGCACGAATGGCTAAGTATTAACTTAAATAAATGAAAACGATAAAGAAAATAGTTTTGACGATTTAAATCAAAATTGTCAATCGCTGCCATGGAAACCAAATTATTTAACAAAGACAGAACATTTGATAGCATGTTGAGGTCTTTCAGATTCCGGAAATCTAAATATCACGCCAAGTGAAAAAGCTAACTCACATTTCAAAATAGCAAATGCATTTTTTCATGCGCGTCAGGAAGCTTAAATGGAAGAAATTCACAAGAAAGTACACGAAACATCACATTGCTACTTAGCTGAACAAATCGCCCTAAACTTTTTGAAGTGAAGGTGAAAATGAACAAAGATCTGCTCACGGCTACACCGTTAGTACTGTTTTTCCATTATCGTACTGTTGGTTCACTTTACCCGCAAATTAAAAGGCACTGCAATGGGTGAAAATTGGATTCATCGTTCATTCATTCAAAAGCTCCGAGAAAATATAAAATAAGAGTCAACAAAAACGGTGCCAGTCGTACAAAACCCTTGAAATGCACTGAAATGTGTACCTATCTTGCCAGTAGCGTTTTTTATATCGCCATACGAAGTTGGTTTGTAGGAATTGTCTTCGTAATGGGTGCTGTAAAGTTGGTCGTTTCTTGACTGCATATGCCCTTTCGCGCATCCTTTTTTACCATCAATAAAAGATTTGGTGTATTCACAGCTTGTACCCGTTCCTGTGTATTCTGAAATTAACGGAAACAACGTCCTACCAGCGGATAGATGGGCAGTTATTAGGAAAGATCAGAGCACCGTAGAAACCCTTCGAAGCTTTCGGAACGATCTTGTTCCGTCGTCAGCGATTCATTGGTAGTGGTTGTTGGCACAACCAATAAATCGCTGACGACTGACCAACATCGTTCCGAAAGGTTTCTACAGTGCTCTGATCTTTTTCCTAATAACTGCCCATCCATCCGCTGGTAGGGCGTTGTTTCCGTTAATTTCAGAATACACAGGAACGGGTGGAAGCCGTGAATAAACCAAACATACCAACACCCGTTACAAGACACCCGATCTTCAATCAATAAAAGATGCGAATTTCAACGGTTTTTTTCCGTGACAAGAAACGACAAGCCATACGGTTTTGTTAAAGAGCACTCTGCCATTACATAAATGCACGCATTGGTGTAACTACAGAGGGTCACTCATGTTGAGCTACCGACGAAGCACATGGCATGATCGCAGATGTAAACATTGCAAGGGAAATATCGAATTTGTAACTGTACCTGCATTCCGCTACAGTAACGAAAATAAATGCTTCTCAAAGGCACTGCTTCCTTGCTGGTGCGAGAACGTTCGGCATTTGAACAAACGCGCGTACCGGTCAGGAATCTATCCGAAACTTATTAATGAACAGTGCACTAATGACACGTTTCAGGGTCAGTTCGCAACGTGTATTCTTGACGCGTTTAATGATTCCCTATTGATTGCTACACAGCAGTTCATCACTTCCTTCCACTTAAATTGCCAGTTCGCCATTCGCAGCCGGTATTAATTCTTGCTGTTGAATGAAAACGGGTTAAGGCGTAACAAGACTCCGTTATTAAAGTACATAAGGCGCGCAATGCTCTATGGAAACAACGAGTGAAGGTAGACCAAACTAACAAGAACTGTATTTGGTAATTACATGAAAAACATACGTGGGAATCAATGACAGACCATTTAACCGCAGGCTGCCTCAGTTCTACGACAGCTAAACGGATATCGAAATTGAACACAACAATTAGTCATTCCTGCAGCCTAAAGATTTAAACTTCAAAAGAAATCAATTCAAAAGAACAAATAACGTAGGGAAAAAGGATATCGCGCATGATTCGCCACTGCAAGTGGGTGGAGCGGTAAGCGACTCCAGCACAATACCGTTGTTGTGAAATCAATACAAACATGATTGAAAACAATTGTTACCTCTTGGTCTTGCAATTTTCGGCCAACCACTCGGAATGTATTCTGTTGCACATGTTGAAACAGTTGGACGCGCGACACCTCCTGCTGCTTTGAACTTCCAGATGGAACCCACTGCTTTCCATTGTCATCGTAAAGCAGAACACTTGCTCGAACTGTGACCATGGCTTGCTCACTGCAAAATAAAAATATCAATTGCGCAGAACGTGTGCCAAGCGAACACGGTTTCCAACAGCCTTCAACATTAGTACACCTCCACAATAATTGGGTGTTTTCAAAAAAACGCACGAACTTTGAAATCAGGTGAACCTTACGTAAAGATGACGATACTAACACAGTGAAACGCATGAAGTGAAATAAATAAACCAGGCATAAGGCCTGTTCCATAACACAACGATTTATAGGTTCCTTCTAGGTGACAAACGATGGAAATGAGAAAGGTTTGGCAGAAGAACCTCGTCATCAGTTTCACTTTTTTCAAGGTTAGCTAAGGCGGAACTTCTCAACAAATGCAGCAGCTCAAGTTCAATTTAGTCCAGCTGCTTTTGCTAGCTTAACTCCGAACAAAACTGCTCCTGAAACATGAACTGAAATATAAGGCTTACCACATTTTTGCGGAATGATCTCAACGACATCCACCTACAGTTCAGCAACGATCCAACAGTAGCCACCAATCTGTGAAGATCAGCTCAATCTTACGACCCGTGTGAGGCAACGTAATCTTACAGACGAACCACGGAAAAACTACCGTACACCAGATTGAAATACTCAACATTCGAGTGAATCCTGTGCATCCATCAATTTCTACACTTTGTTTCAGAAACATGTTTAAAATCAAAAATACTGCATAGCAATTCAAGATATTGTGCAACAAAAATATCATGAAACACGAGAAAAACAGTACCACAAATATTTGAAACTCGCAAGAATAATTAGAAAAGTACTTGTCTGAGGTACGTAATTCGTTTGGCTATTTATAAAATTGCCGGTTTGGTAAATTTTTGCTTCAATTCAATTCGCACTTGCTCCCCAACATTTGAGGATAGTAAAACAATCCATGCCGTACAACAAATGTCACCATGGCATAACCCTCATGCCGCTATAGAAATTATAGTTTTGACTACGCTGCAAGTAAACGTCGTGAATGAATACTCGAAGCAACTCCTATGTGTACCGTACTCCGGTGCTAATGAGCATGACTATCATTTTGTACTTTCTTTAACTTCTCGTTGAACTTATTCGAACGTTGACAAGCACGGAACAATGACATTGAAAGGCGAAAATCACGGTTAACCTATAAAGGAAGTGATATTGGAAAGGAAGTATGCGTCAAATGCAGTCACCCCTTCGTCGGCTGATTCATTCTTTCGAGGAAAGCTTCAAAGAGATTGTGCTTTATGTTATCTCAAGTCAATTTCGGAAATTTTACGTAACTAATCACAAAAATAATTGAAAACTATGCGGTCATTTTTCTGCTTCGCCTTTTGCAAAGAGTATTCATTGGTCACTTTTCTTAAACGTACTTTTTCGAACAGTTCAGAAGACGTTTATTGAACGTCGGCTGATTGCCACGGTGAACCCGTTGTGAACACGTTACGATGTTTTCTATAATTACCAAAAACCAATCACGGGTGGGTTGATTTCTGGGTTAAATCACGAGAAAATATTGGAATGTTACGGCTCGACCACTCGACCATTCACATTACTGACCATGAACATTAGTTGATCATTAACATTCGCTGAAGACGGAACAAGATAGTTCCCAAAGGGACGAAGGTTATAGTGTTCTGAAAGTTTTCCCTAATAACTGCCCATCCACTCGCTGGTTGGCCGTTGTTTTTGGTATACTTTCGAACACGTTTGCAACTTCCAATGGGATCAAGCAGTACATTCCATCATGAGACTGGAGCACTCGTTTGTTTCCGAAAGCTACGAAACAAAACAATCGTACGTTCACTGTTCGCCTGTTTTCTCACTAACAAAACTAACCAACCAGCCACTGGTTAGGTTGTTTTGGTGCTCTCACAGGTATCAATGAACAGAACTCAACGGGAGCTTCAGCCGTAACATTCCAATATGATCCACCGCCCCGTTACAAAGAAACCAGTCTTCAAAAATGCATATTCCTGGATCAAATGAACGAAAGACACTAAGTTCAGCTTACATTTTTATGCTGATGGTTACTTGGTTCTTTTCACGTTAATCAAAGTCGTACCAAAGACTGGTGGCAGCAATTCTTGCCAAACTTTGACACCAACCACAGGCGAACCTGAATGTCCTTATTTTTTTATTGATGTCTTCCTTTACTCAGAGTTTGCGAACGTAATTGTTGTAATTGATGCGACATTGTATGAGAGATAAGTTTGCATAAGCAAAGTTGGAAAGATAAACAATAATTGCCATGATGAGTTAGGCCCAAGTATTACATGAAAGCACTATAAGCGTAAATGGAAAACGCAAAGGTAAAAGTGCGCCGGTTAACTGGATGAAAAAGCCATTGCCTAATTCTTTTGACCATAGCAATGTCTGAGACATGGAAAATTTGCACTTGTTGGTAAATGGTTTAAAAATCTGGTCATGTTACCCCGACGCCCCCCCCACATAGGTGTCGCTTTTCCAAGTTTCGTCGGTGCGCCCTCTAGGAGGCGCTTAATCGGTCACAATGACATCATGCTACGTCATGCTGCTTCCCTTCGTTGCTACTCTTGACACATATAGTGCCTTTGTGTAAGGAAAATGTTGGAAAAAGCGTAGCGTTCGCGAGGTTACCGGTATTGAGTCTTTCAATTGGGAAAGCATCACATCATAGTCGAGAGAAAAGCCACAAAACTTGGGAGCAAGCATTGCGATCAGATAGGATACCCCAGATGCTGGAGATAAATGGCTGCATTGTACACGGTGACATGAGAAAACTTGGAGCAGCAACCTGATTGTTGGAGAAAAGACTTGTACATGTAAGTATGAGTCAAGAGTAGCAACGAAGGGAACTAGCAAGACATAGTATGACATCATTGTGACCAATTAAGCGTCACCTAGGAGGTGCACCGACGAAACTTGGAAAAGCGACACCTATAGCGGGTGTCGGGGTAACATGACTCGAAAATCGCCAATTTTAATACATCTTGCACTGACCTGATGACTACAAAGGATCAAAATTCGATTTTATTCTCTTTCAATACTGAAGCCCACGGAGGCAAGGAACACTCATACGTCCAATCTGGACCGCTGTAACGCAAACAGTGAAGGCTCATTTGCAACTCCGAAATAGATGGATCCCGAAATTTCATGCGGCATAGCTCGCAGTCCGCTGGTTCGGATTCGTCTCCTTTTTTCCTCTCTCCCTGCACCAAAGGCGGATTGCCATGGTCTAGCCAATTATCCATACTGAAGCGGCGGCGCACATCTTGCTCCAGTTCTTCGATCGGTTTACCATAATCGCCATTTTTGCCCTTACTTGGACCAAAACGTCGCAGTTGTATATGGCGTCGTCAACGATAGGATAACCCAGGAACTGAAGATGCACTCTGATCTGATGGGTTCTTCCCGTTTCAGGGAAACACTTCACTATGGACGATTTGCCATCGCTGTGGAGCTTTCGAAACCTGGAGAAACACGGTTTCCCTTCCTTTGATACGCGCATCAGACCCATAGACCTAAACAAATGGTCAAGCGGTTGGTCGCACGTCAATTCGCCATCTGGAAATTCGCCCTCCACAAGGCAAAGGTATTCCTTTCTAATGTCACTGTTCACGAGCTGTTGTCTGAAACGCTTCTCAGTTTCGGCGTTCTTCAAGAAGACTACTAGACCCGAGGTGAGGCGATCCAAGCGGTACAAGATTTTCAAATTGTCAAAGCCAAATGAATACTTTAAAAATTGAATTAATGAATTGAAATGATAACGTCCGCAAGGATGAATTGGCAGCGAACATGGTTTGTCTACAACTAGCAGGTTGTCGGTGTTCTCTATAATCGTCACCCCCCGGTCGAGAACAGGCAGCTCATGTCTGTGGCACATATGTCGAATCAGATCGCCATTTTGTACTTCGTATTCTGGACAGACGAGCTCGTTGTTCACCGTAACTCTTCCTGCCTTTATGGCAGAGGCAAAGAAGCCAGGAAAAGAAGAATAAAGTTCCTTCTCAAGCACCTGGGCAAGCGGTTTCCCAAACCAGCGTTGCTTGGCAAAAACGTGATAATGGAACCAGTATGGACGTACCTTACGAAGTCCATTCTCTGTAAAATATGGTGGCGCATCGACAATAGCCTCCGATTGAACCTTCTCCCTTATAGCTGGACGTTTCGACGGCTTTGCCTTTTTAGGCAACGGCGGGTGACACTCAACAGAAGCCGACTTTGCGCCATCGACTGTGCCCGCCATAATGAAGTAACTAACTACGTCTTTACCGACGCTTCGATGGAATAGTGCAGAGGTAGTAACAAGACGACGAAACAGCTCCTTCGCCGTAACACGCATCCATAGGACCGCCGTTTTTAAGTGACGGACAAAATTGAGAGTACAACAAGATTTACCTTTAACGAATAATTTTACCAGCAACAACAGCGGTACTCAGCAGAGAACCCAACCCAGCAGACGCGTTTAGAAATAAGCTCAATTGAGACTACAGTAGCTTGAAGGAAAGGAGAAATTAAGCTTGATGCACCATCCTTATATATATTCATTGCGTTAGGGCAATGAAAGCTTGATGCCCGTTTAAGCAGTGATTCTTATACTTTGGCATAACAAACCATTGGGGATAATTTTGCGTCCTTCGAGTCACTTTTGCGTCATCCTCTTTAGACATTTTGCGAGCGCATGTGTCCATTTGACAAACTATGGTGACGGAGTAAGCACACTGTGAACTTACAAGGGTCACGACGGGGCGCGGGATGGAAAGAATATGGGTACTGATGGTGGGGCAATGAGTGCCCCGACCATTCTGTCATTGAAACTTGAGCATCAATAGATTGTTGCGCACAACGGGTCATTGCCGTGAAAAAACCATAATTTAAATTAAAAGCATGCTATTCGTTCGACATAAGAATGCGTTCAACCTCGGTAAGAAGGTTGTAAATGTCTTGTAGACCTCTTTTATTTGTCAACTACGGCAGAAGTGCATACACAGTAGTTCAATAAAGTGTAATGAAATTCATTACCATAAACAATGTTCAGGTCACGGTCTGCTACAGGGCCGATTGTAACTACATTTGCTCTCCTATAGCATGCGCGAGGGCGTGCTGTAAATTATAAACATGAAAAAGGGCTTATTCTTCAGAGACGAACTATTACTCTACTTTTGAAAAAGTACACTTGCCAGTTTGCTCGAGGTCGATACAACGAGTTTTGACTACGAGAAGAGGGACAACCAAAAGGTACATGTCCAGTTCATACCGAAGCTGTCCGGAATTCACTAAGACAAAGGAAAATGAAGAAGAAACGAGGAAAGAAACAAGTGAAAAAGAAAGAGCATGGAAGAAAAAGGATGAAAAGAAAGAGAAATGGACAGGTTGGTCGAACGGAGGACCTCGCGGACCCACTGACTGACCGCACAGTCGGCACACAATTGCTGAAGACGGATCCAGGGGAGACCCGAAAGCTCCGCACATGCCTTAAGCAAATGCCAAAAGTTGCGAGAGCACTGTAACGTACGATCGGAGCTTTTGGGACGCTCTAGTCCCGTCGTCAGCGAAAAGGTGGAAAGAGCTAGGACGAGAGCGCACTATCTCTAATGCTAATGAGGCGTTGCCATTTTTCTGATTACTCAGTATTGCTTCGTGCGCGTTGTCGAGCCCACCCGCTGTGCGCAAATATCAGTTTCCCTGCAGCGTGGTAGGTGTGAACTTTCGCGTCGTGTCGCATAGGAGGATGGGTGACGTAAGGCAGACCGGTTCCTCTACGGCTAAGAGACAACGTAGCGTCCTTACCTTTCATGAGAAAGTAAAAGTCGTAGATCTTTTGAAAAGCGGATTGTCATGTGCCGAAGTGGGCCGCATGATCGCGAAGAATGAATCCAGCATTCGTACGATAAAACAACAGGAAGCTGAGATTCGAGGAATCGTGCATTCCGACCCTTCACTGGCGAAAAGAGCTGCTGTAGTTCGCAACAAAGTCCTCGTGAAGGCTGAGAAAGCGCTAAACGTTTGCATAGAGGAAATGTCGCGGAAGCATGTCCCTATCGACGGGAAAGTTATTCGGGAGAAAGTGCTGAGCTTATATGAGCACTTCTCTGGCGCGGTTGCAGAAAAGGGTTTACTGCTAGCAAAGGATGGCTAGCAAAATATGTGAAGCGCTTCAACCTCAAGAACTTAAAGATCACTGGGGAAGCGGCATCGGCTGATTTCGTAGCTGCCTTGAAATTCCCGGAGGAATTCAAAGAGATGGTCGACCAAAAGGGCTATCTCCCAGAACAAATCTTCAATTGTGACGAGACAGCGTTATTCTGGAAGCAAATGCCAAAGCGCACGTGCATTCACAAAAGCGAAAAGCGCACGTACATTCACAAAAGCAAATGCCAAAGAGCACGTGCATCCCCGCACGTACATCTCCCCTCCCCCCCAAAGCGCACGTACATCCCCACAGCGAAAAGCGCACGTACATCCACAAAAGCAAATGCCAAAGCGCACGTACATCCCCGGAATTCATGCCACTGAAAGATCGACTTACTCATGTGCTCTGTGGCAACGCTGCAGGGCACATGATAAAGCTCGGCGTTGTCTACCGCACTCGTAATCCTCGGTCGCTCAGAAGAAAGAACAAGGATTGCCTGCCGGTATTCTGGCAGCACAACAAGAAGGTGTATTATCCTTTTTACGGAGTGGTTTAACCAATGCTTCATTCCTGAAGCGAAAAAAATTCCTGGAAAGCAAGGGGATGTATTTCAACGTCCTCCTCGTAATTGATAACACTCCCGGTCACCCGCAATCTCTTTGCTTCGCTAGTAAGAACGTCGAGGTGAAATTCTTGCCCGCTAACTCGACATCACTACTACAGCCACTGGATCAGGGCACCATACAATGCATTAAGGCAACTTATACTCGTCTCGTACTTGGGAAGCTTCGTGATACCCTCCACGCTAAACCTGATTGCGATCTAACCGGCCTGTGGAAGCGTTTCTCAATTGCAGACGCTATCGCCCTTATTGCCGAGGCAGGACACGAGATAAAGCCTAGAACAGTCAGTGGTTGCTGGAAGCGTTTGTGGAGAGACGCAGTCAATGAATGCGAGGACATAGGTGCCATCGATGAGGAGGTCATGGACATAGTGAATATTGCCAAGGAGTTGGGAGGTGAGGGTTTCTCCGACATGATAAAAGACGACATCAGGGAGCACATAGAAGATTGTGGCTGTAATGTATACGCCAGTCAAGAGAAACGCGTTTATTGAAGCCTCCTCAAGCACACACACACACGAAGCACACCGACTACCTACTGTCGTCAGGTTCCTGACATTACTGTCGCTAATGCGCTAACTTAGCCTGCGGAATATGGTACATATCCCTCCCCGTTATTTAAGCATGGGGTTTCTTAAATATTTATCGTAAGGACGGGTGGGGGCTCTTCTTTCGCGAACCAGCTTTCGCTCGGTCCCACGATCATCTGGCGCGCGGCTTGTCTCGTTTGTGTCGAACATCCATTTTCGCCGCCCTTCTTGATGGCAATGCGGTTCTTGGGCTCCAAAGTCCTCTTCATTTCTGCTTGCTGCCTGCGGCTCCACGTCGAATGATTCAAAACGATGGCGCGGGTGGTCTGCATGTTTCCGGGCCCTTTTTCCTTTATAAACCACCACATACGAGCTTTCGGCAAGCTGTTCGACTACGACCCCTTTTTCTTGACTCACTTCGTTAGGTTCATATACGTAAACTTTGTCACCTACAGCAAACGAACGGAACTGTGAGGTTCGGTCATGGTACTCTGCCTGTCTCAGCAGCTTTTTGTCGACGTGAACATCTAGCGATGGTTTCAATAAGTCCAATTTTGTCCTGAGTCGTCGACCCAAGAGGAGCTCCGCGGGCGTTCTACCAGTCGTCGCATGAATCGAATTCGTATACGAAAATAAAAAGCGCTGTAACTTCAGCTCTATGTCCATTGAGTCACTGCTTGCTCTAATTCTATTTTTGAATAAACACACAGTCCGTTCTGCCAGCCCATTCGTCTTTGGATGATACGGTGTCGTCTTAATGTGTGTGATGTTGTTGTTATCACAAAAAGCCTCAAACTCTTCAGACACAAACTGTGGACCATTATCCGATACAATCGCTTTCGGGAGACCAAAAATTGCAAACAGTCCACGCAAACGTTTTATCACGCATGTCGATACTGTGTTTCTCATTGGAATTACCTCCAACCACTTCGAGTGCGCGTCCACGACCACGAGCCAGTAGCGGTCTTCAAACAAACCAGCTATATCAACATGAATCCTTGTCCATGGTTCCGTCGGTACGTTCCAAGGAATCAGAGGGACTTCCGGTGGTCTTTGTCGATTTCTTTGGCAGGGTTCACATTGGTTAACATGCTTTTCAATCTCTTTGTCGATACCTGGCCACCATACTTGAAATCGAGCCATCGATTTCATAGCCACTATACCTGGGTGACCTTCATGGAGCATGGCTAGTATCCTATCTCGTAATCTCGTTGGGGCCACAATTCGCCCTTGCCTTAGCAAGATTCCGTCCTCAAACGACAATTCGTCCTTCTTTTCAAAGTACACCTTCAATTCATCAGGCAGTCGTGCCCTCTCCGGCCATCCTTTTTCCATGAAAGTTATGACCTTCGCCAATCTTTCATCCCTACACGATTCACTTTTAAGTTCTTTTCTAGTGACTGGTAGGGTTGTCAATCGTAGGTTTAGTAATTGGCCACTAGGCTGCCTTTCGGAGTTTGACACTTTACCTGCTTGCACGGGTAACCGTGACAGTACATCCGCAGGAGAGTTTTCTTTTGCAGGCACGTACCGGACTTCGTAATTGTAGGCACTTAGGATCAACGCCCAGCGCCTCAGTCGATTTGTTGCCATCTTCGGTACTTCTCGTTTTTCTCCGAATATCCTTTCCAACGGTTTGTGATCTGTCTTCATAGTAAACCGACGACCAAACAAATACTGGGAAAACTTCGTGACTCCAAACACGATTGCCAGTGCCTCTTTGTCTATGGTAGCATACCTTTTTTCCGTGTCAGTAAGTGTCCTTGAGGCAAATGCGACGGGCCGTTCTTCCTCTGATGGATACAAATGGCTTAAAACTGCACCTATGCCAGTTTCAGATGCATCAGTTGCTAAAACGAGAGGAAGCTTGTCGTCGTAATGGACCAGGGTGTCAGATGACGTGAGAACCCTTTTTAAACGTTCCACCAAGTGCGTCTCCTCTCTCCCCCAGGACCATGGTACACCGCTTTTTGTAAGTTCGTATAATGGCACGCAAAGCCTTTGCAAACGAATTTAGCATAATAATTGATAGCTCCCAGGAAGGATCGTAATTCACGAACATTCGCCGGCATTGGCATTTGCTTAATGGCTTCTATTCTTTCTTCTGTCGGGTGAATTCCATCCTTATCAATTCGATGTCCTAAGTACGTTACGGACGCACACAAAAATTTACATTTACTGGCACACGTACGCACTCCTGCTTTCTGAAGTCGTTGCAAGGCCATATGCAGTCGTTCCATGTGCTGATGCTCATTGCAACCGGTAATGATAATGTCGTCGATATACACTGCTACGCCTTCTATACCTGCTAAGATCTGTTCCACAGTTCTTTGGAACAGTGCAGGTGCAAAGCTCAAGCCAAACGGCAATCGCTTATGACAAAAATATCCACGATGAGTAGCAATTACTAGATACTTTTTTGAATCCGGATGGACTTTCATTTGTAAGTAAGCATCTTTCAAATCAATAACTGAAAACAAAGTTCCGCCGTTTAGCTTCGTAACCAACTCTTCGAAACGGGGCAGTGGATGATGATCTAAAATGACATGAGGATTTATGGTCACTTTAAAGTCCCCGCAAATCCGGATTTTTCCGCTCGGCTTCATGACGCATACTATGGGCGATGCCCATTCAACGGGCATTGTCGCTGAATCGACTTGTTCCAAGACGTCCTCTCTCAGCAATCTATTCAATTCGTCGTCCACTTGTGCCCTCATGGCAAAAGGTACCGGGCGGGGTTTAAATACCTTTGGTCGCGCCTTGTCTTGAAGATGAACTACTGCCTCGTATCCCCTCATTGTGCCAGTCGTATTCGTGAACACGTCAGGATAAAGTCCTATCAAATGTTGTGCAAGTTCATTGTGCCGATGTCTCTGTTGGATCACTTCCTCTGTAGGTGTCAATGAACGTAACGAGCGAATTTCAACGCCTTTTGGCAATGGCAAACCAAAAACCATGCACCAATTTAGGCCGAATAGTGGAGCATCACTTTTTTTCACCACATGCACGTACAAATGCATTGTTTTTCCGAACGCTGTGACAGAGACTTTTGTTTTTCCCAGTGTTTCCACTGGCACCTCGGTATAGGCGATTAGCGCCGGGGCTGTCTCCAACGGCGGGCTTCCTATTTTATTCCATATGTTTTCGCTAATGACCGACTGCGTCGCACCAGGATCATATATCATTTCGAGTTCGTAGCGATTCAGCTTTACCAGGACAACAGCTTTTTGTCCCGCTGGACCCACAACCGATATCGAATTCAACGATATTTCGTGATCAGAAGGTTCAGAAGTGTCTGAAAGAGCAATTTTGTCCGGGAAACTGTTCAGTGCATTGATCGCTCGAGCTTTTCGTATTTTCGCCCGACCTTTTACCACGCAAACAGCAGCCAGATGGTTTCGTCTTCCGCACTCATAGCAGATCTTGTTTCTGCTGTGCATCGTTCATTGATGGCATGCTTGCGTCGCCCACATTGCAAGCAATCCTTTGTCGCGTCCAATATGCGCTTGCGTAGTGATTCATCCATCTTCGGGACGCTGCTCGACTTTACTTGCAATCGGCGCGTAGCTTGTGCTTCGCTCTCCGAAGGCCGCGATGAAAGACGCTGGTGCTAAGTTGTGCTCGTTCAAGTATCATCGCAGTCTGCTCCACCTGTTGAAGCGTAGCACTATTGTCCGGGTGCTGACGGAGCAACTCCTGTCTCCAACATGGATTGTTAATGCCAATAACCAACTGGTCGCGTAGCCTCTCCGTTAGTGAGTCACCAAAATCGCAATTTCCCGCCAACCCACGAAGGGCGTTTAAAAACTGACTTACCGTTTCCTGGTCATGACGAAATCGCTGCGAAAATGCTACTCGATCCGCCATAACGCACGGCTGTCGACCGTACTGCAACTGGAGCACAGCTTTCAGTTGGTCGTATGGCTGATAACGCACGTCTTTAGGTCGAAAATGATTCACTAACGTTTGGAAGTGCTTTTTGCCAATCTTGGACAACAGTAGCGTGCGACGTGCATTTTCCGTATCGCTCCCGTCACGAAGACCAAAAAGAGCGAGTTCGCGTTCAAACCGCTGAATGTAAAAGTCCCATTCTTCCGTCACGGGATCAAATGCGTCAAAAGAAAATCGTTGTTGTGCCAAGAGTATATGTTCTTGATTCACATTCATCCTCGTCGCCAATATGTAATGTATACGCCAGTCAAGAGAAACGCGTTTATTGAAGCCTCCTCAAGCACACACACACACACACGAAGCACACCGACTACCTACTGTCGTCAGGTTCCTGACATTACTGTCGCTAATGCGCTAACTTAGCCTGCGGAATATGGTACAGTGGTGAACCGCTCACCAACGAGGAACTCAAGCAACTGACGCAATCACCTACGGGCAGCGACGACGACGTTATGGAAGATACAGAAGCACAAACACCCTCAGATTTGACGCTGCAAAAGCTTGCCAGTATTTTCCGGCAAGCGCAGGTCCTAAAGAATATGATTGCTGAATGCGAGCCATCCATGGAACGTGGCATCACGGTTACACCGGAATAACGGCTTCGTTGAAGCCGCCACAAGATTTATTCGACGAAGCGAAGAAAAGGGAGGGACAGCTCCCTATAACAATGTTTTTAAATGAAGCTGCGGAGCGTAACGTTTTAAGGCGACAAGTTTCGCTACCAACAAGTTCAAGAAACCCTACAACTGGCCGGTCTCCAGGGGATCTGCGCTCATCTACAGAAAGTGGGTAAATTGTCTGATTCCTGATGCGCCAAACGTTTCTGCCGTAGACGTTTTGTTCTATGTGCATGTGTTCTATGTGATGTTCAGTATTTCTGCTTAAGTGCGCCTGTGTATTTTATATTTCCCCTGCTCTGTACCCATTCCATACACCAGTACATCGCTTAGCTGATTAATGCAAGGCGATTCCCAGGTGTTTAAAGAAAGAGCATTTTACTTTCGTCCTTTCTTGTATCTAATGGCCTGGACTCTGATGGCTGGCCCCATTGGACAAGCGCAGTCTCATTCATGCCATTATCTCGCAGCTAGATTCCGTAGTACCAAGATTCGAAGGATCAGTACGTATGATAACCGTTCCGGAAGGTACTCAAGGGGGCAGGACGAAATACGCGGCTGGAATACAAGCTATTTGGCCTTTTTCATAGGGTATCCTATATAACGCGGAATTCCTTATCCGCGGTGTAACGCTCAAAATCGGGACGAATTAACCGCGGATAACGAGGGACGCCTGTATAGTTATATATACATGTATATAACTCGAGCTACCTCCAGAAGTCAATCATTTCTATCGCACCTTGTAGAACAGTACGCAGAAATGAATGAAAGCATGCATCAGTGTGTGTAAACATGTGTCTGTATAACGCGCTTCTTCGCTGTGCAATAAAATCCCTCGAAATGCATTTTGGCAACGGCCAAATGTATGAAGAATTCAGTTAAGCATATTAATTAGATGAAAACCTAACAGCCGATGCACGTATGTTATGTATTAGCAATACATAACATATGTGCATCGCAATAGCATTCAATTTGTTTGAACACTGGGTGTTTGAACATGTAGCATTCAATTAATGATAAGCACTAGTCGTAACGATATGTAATAGAAAGAAATTTCAATTTACAGTTGGGTATCCATTATCCGGAATGCTCGGGACCGGGGGTATTCCGGATTTCGGAATTTTCCGGATTTTGGAATATGTGGAATGCTTTGAAGTTATTGAGCTACCAGTACACTGTTAGTACATAGCTGCGTTCCTACAGCGTACCTTGTGCATTTCTACGAATACGTATACATAAGTAAGTGCTAAGGTTTGGGCCGAACCCAAGTAGAAAATCCATTTACTGGCGCAGGTAGAGGTTGTAGGTAATCTCAAGCAGTTTATCTAGGAAATTAGTAGCTTCTTTCAATTATCGGGCGCGCCTTCCGCGGACGTCGAAGCTCTCTGCTGGGTGACGTTTTTGAACGCTTCGCTTAAGGTGATCTGCCTGGTTAATCGTGGTGTTTGTTGTAGAAGCTTTTCCTTGATTCTATAAATCACCATGATGTCGTGCTCTGTCATGAACGCACGTTGCTCTAGTGCTTCAATAAGCTTCTCACACATTTTCACTGTCTCCTGTGTGGAAACCCTTTTTGCGGTGCTCACGACGTCCTCTTCGTCGTCACTGCGATTATGTTCACAATCATTCAAGACCATTTCAGCTATTTCGCCATCCGTCAGGGAAAAAGCAGTCGGAGCTTCGTTATATATGTTAAACACGTCCTCGATGTCCACTTCTTCTATTATAGTTTACTAATGGACTCCGAAGGGAGGCTGTTCGCATACCTAAGCATACCTGACCAACGAATGTGTTACTGTGTTACGATGATTTACAGGCGTCCCAGATTATCGTGCAAAAGATACGACGCAAAATGTCATTTTCGCATGTGACGTCATATAAGTGACGTCATGTACGCGCTAATAAGTTCCGGATTTTGGACTACTCCGGATTTCGGAATTCCGGATAATGGATACCCAACTGTACTTGACTATGGCATCGATTAAAGCGTACGTGCTTCCCATATTGCAACTTGAATACTTTGTGGCATTCAAGAAAACAATTTGTTACACTGTTCAGTGCAAAATTTGCTTGTAATCGTCGTGTTTTTATGCATGTAGCTCTTCTCCCGGACAGAAAATCGTGGCCAGAATTCATCCATGTCGGGTTCCATTCATCATCTAACTAGCATTGGAATGTCTGAAAGTTTCCACTGCTTGCCATGTTCTTGAGGTTTCAATTCTTTGTGGTGAATCCATAAACTATGGCCAGACACAATGAGCATTAAAAGGTTTTATCCTGATTCCTAGGGGGGATGCAAGATATCCTTCGAGTAGTCAGCCCCAAGTTGCCTTTCAAGCAGAGAGAGCTTTTCAAGTGCTCAACTTGCTCTGACCTTTGGTATACGCGTATGATTCGTCAAAAACATTTCAATCATATCGAACGACAGCTGTAGATTTACCATCTATCAATACTGAAGCAATTTTCTGAAATTTCTGCAATCAACATTCTTCTGTTATCGGTAGCAGCAATACTTGTTCTGAGGTTGCCTCAAGCGGTCTTCTGCATCTTTCTTTATTAGGGATTGATTTTCTTTCTCGTCGATACTCCGTGACCCAAAATTTTACTCGGCCAAACATAACGTACGGTACTTCTACACACCCTGCTGTAGGGTGTGCATTTGTTTTGTCGAAGTTACCTCGCGGAAGAAGAGTTCAACAATAGCTTTTATGGTTGTAACGCTCTATTTCAGTTGTTTCTTCGTTCCACCGAAAGGAAGCCCTCTTTTCTGGAACTACTCTAGCAAAGTTCTTGAAATTTTGACCTCTAACACTAGAAGCGTATAGCTACGCAATCGCGTAAAAACAATTGAGCCTATCGTAGGAGATAAGTAAAGGCAGGCATGTTGGATATATCATCGCTCTGCAGAGCTTTGATAGGCAAATTAATTTTGTTGCAACTTGGAAAAACACATATTCCTTCATGATTTTTGCGCCACATGCTCGACGGATATGAGTAGCCATACCTGCTCAGTCGACAACAGAATTCTAGGTTTAATTGTTCACCCTTTCATTATTTGATTTTCAACCGCGTTGAAGATGGGATGCATTGTAACGGGTTGCAGTGCAGTCATGAGTGGCTTGTTTTGCACGATTGTATTGTCCGTTATTTCCGCGATGCGATGAGTCTGAAATCGCCGTAAAAAGGCTCCCTAACCAGTGAGCGGTTGGGCAGTTTTTATTAGTGAAAGGCCTTTCACCACCGCTGACGACGGAACTAGGCTGTTCCGAAAGCTCCGATTAGTACGTTGTTCTGAGTCTGTTTTTCACTAATGAAAAGTCGTCGTGCAAACCGTGTACAGTCGTGCAAAACAAAAACCATTCAACCGCGTTAATGATAATTGCTTTTCAACGTCGCCACGTACGTTCGTGAGGATACGACACACTTTGCTTGTAATAAGCGGTTACGTTGTTTGTAATGAGCGATTGATTGTTTTTACACGCACTTGTTCAACAAGGTGTTCGTGTAAATATTTCTTTCCTTTTTAGCAGCGCATTCGTAGGAATTGTGAGATTTGGTGAAGCCGAATTCCATAGAACACAGTTATTGTATACGCTCTGATTCAGCAATGCTATTGCTCACATCATTTGTTATTTTGGTCATAAGCGTGAGTACTTTTGCATGTGCGTTTGAATTAATCTTTCCCTTCAGTTTAGACTACTTTGAGCATTTGCAATTGCGTTGAAATAGACTCGTTTGTTTATCCATATTTAGTCCAAAAACCATTCCGCCTGTAAGTATTCACATTTGCAAGGTTCCATTCCCTGCAGATAAACTCAGTCGCTACCTTAACTTAGGATCAACGTCCACACAGTTATGCTTACCAGACGAATTGCCGTCGCTTTTTACTGTTATATATATATATATATATATATATATTTTTTTTTTGGAATAAAAAGGTTCAAACGGGGAAAAATTCCGTGTTATCGATGATCGCATATGTGCACAACACCCCGTAAAAGAAGTTTTTTCAATTATCAGAAGTCACAAGAGCTCTTGTGTGCAATTAAATTAGCAGTAAAAATGGTGTCGAATCATCAGTATAAAATAAAAAACGTAAATCTCAAAATCGAACAGCGCCGTTAGGAAGCATCCAATTATCGAAAACGTCAGTGCTACTGTTTTATTTCAGTTACTACTTCCTGGAGCAGTTCTTAAGTTCAAACTTTATTACCATAGGTTTCGGGGCTGCTCACGCTCCCTGCCTTCAGTTGAACACAGAATCAATTTATAATCGGCTCTCCTATACGAACATCAATGCATATAAATACTATGACCGAAATGTTGTGCATGCGTACACAACTGTTCGTGTTAATATGTACGCACATCACTGCTATTGAGAACGGCCAGTTTCAAGGTTCATTCTGTTTCCCGCTGTAGACGGGACGCGAGGAGGCTCAGAAGTTAAAGAAACAAATTTGGAACTTAATAACGCTCTAAGAAGTGATAACGACCGTTAGTAAACATCCGCTTTTATTTCAATTTAGCGTACTTAATAGCTGGTTACTGAAAATGTGTCATTAATGTACTACTATTCCACAATTGCTTAGAATGATTAGTTGACACTCATTTTCGCTTGATTGCTTTAATTCATGTTTCTGTTTGTAACTTACGATAAGTGGTATTAATTATTAGATTTGTTTGAAGAGTCTGCTCAAGCTCATTTGCACTTTGAATATTGGGTGTTTTGTAACGGGTCTCATATTTTCAAAGTGGTGGTATTCCGGCTTTCCCGTTTTTTCATGATACCTGTAATAAAACCGCAAATGCCCTTATAAAATAAAACCGTAATAAAACCGCAAATGCCCAAATGCCCTTTCATATTGTGTGAAAACGGCCCTTTCAACATCGCTGACGACGGAACCAGGGCGCTCTGAAAGCTTCGAGAAAGGTGTGTTCTTGACCTGCGATATCTCTAACAATCGCCCATCCATCCGCTGGTAGGGCATTTGCGGTTTTATTACAGGTACCACCAAAAAAACGGGAAAGCCGGAATACCACCACTTTGAATGAATAGTGCAATAGGATTAGAATAAACTGTTTCTAAAAATCATAAAATTTGCAACTGCCCTGGGAACATTTTCTGTCAGTTTTCGTATAATGAGTTCGTTCGTACACGGTGCAGTAGTTAGCAATATCTGTTCTTTAACGCGATTTGTTTTCGCTCGTGAGCAATTTTCTTCTAAGGATACCTGTGCAATGGCCAGCATTGCTGAAGTTCTTCAATGCTGCTTTAACAAACTGAGCAGTTCACGGTAGCAGTTTAAAGGGATTGGGCCAATCTATTAATAAACGATTAACCTGTGACAGCAGTAAAGTTTCAAGGAATTCACTGGAGGCATTGCAACGGATAAATGGCTTTTGGTATGGAGAGTTCATAAGCTTCTCATGATGCTCCGGGATAATTATTATCTATTGTTTGCGTAGGCTTGCTTATGCTGGATGTAGTTCACTCAGGGAAGAGCGAGCTACATCAGCATAAACATCCATCATCCTTTCAGTTAAATAAACTTTATATGTAGTTGAATATTGGATTTCTCACGGGTTTCAGTTTCATGTTGTGTGAAAACGGCAGAATACCCGTTCATCAATGCTTTACCTCCAATAGCGTAGCTTTCGGGACCTCTCTTGGTCCCGTCTTCAGCGCAAATTTAGGACTCAGCGTATCACGCGAGTATAACAGTCACCTTCTGTTGACTGTTATACTCGCGTGATACGCTGAGTCCTGAATTTGCGCTGAAGACGGGTCCAAGCGAGGTCCCAAAAGCTGCGCTATTGGAAGTAAAGCATTGATGAACGGGTATTCTGCCGTTTTCACACAAAATAAACTTTAAGTCTTAAATCGTCCAATCGAACATAAAGCAAAATTAAACAGGAAGTACGCCAATTGAATTTCGCAATTGCATACCTTCGCACATGTGCAAGTAGGTGCCTTTCCAGGAAGCCGTAAATTCTGACAACGTCAAATGCGGCTTACCCGTACATCAATTCAACATGAACAAGGGTAACAGAATCGTAGGTGGATGGGAAGCCATACCACATTCCATACCGTGGCAAGTATACATGATTTTCTATGATAGTACGATGATGATCGATGCCACATGTGGCGGAAGTTTGGTGCATCTAATGCCTGGTAATGGAACAAGATACGTCTTAACAGCTGCGCATTGTGTTCGCCATAGAGAAAGGTATGTTTGCTTGTTAAGTACATTTATCCTTCTGGTAAAGTTTTAAGTTGCGTGGCTTAACTGAAATCCTCAGTATTGTTAGTGTACATAATTTTGGCACAACATTCATCAGAAAAAGAATTTCTACGTACCAAAAGAAGATGGATTTGTAATCCTTGATAGTAATTTATTTGATTTGTCATCACCGGCTGGCAATTGCTAAGGCTTGTTTTCGTGAAATACTTTGGCTCTGCTGGATGATAATGATTACTGAATGTCTAGTTTTGGCAATAGTCAGCGTTTAGCGTTATTTCCGAAGATGACTTTTGCGACATGAAAATGGATGACTGCAGCTCATCACTTCCTCCTACTCTTTTTGTTTCGTCATCATTTGGACAAGAATAGAATTATGAAAAGAAATGATACGGTATCCTTGCTCAAGGAGCTTTACTGAGCGTAGCTTTCAGAACTGTCGTGTTCCGTCGTCAGCGCAGTTGAAAAGTTTCCTGAAACGCTGACGACGAAAACAGGAGAAGTTTTCGAAAGCTCCGTTACGAAATAAAAGCTTTTCGGTCACGTGTGTTTTGCCGTGTTTACTTACGAAGAAGTAGAACAAGAAGAAGAAGAAGTTGCTCAGAATATAATGAGATCGATCTCACAAGAGTTCCTATATGATGCGAACTGCACGCTCATTTACGTAATGACGTTTTCGTGATTTTGTAGCAAAGAATACAGACATGCGGCAAGTATCGACGTGGTTATTGGAGGACATAACATGGGATTCTATGAGCCAAGAGTGGTAGTTGGTGTCTCCAAATATACTCATGGCCACTACAGCCATAAAACAAAAAAGCTGGATATTGCTCTACTACAGCTAGCTACAGAAGTCCAATTTACAGATACTATTCTGCCAATCTGCCTACCCAGATCACGAACATCTATTCCAGTAAATGTCCCTTGCTTTGTAAGTGGATGGGGATACACACAATGTGAGAATACAAGCAAACTTTCACGGTTTCTTAACTTTATAAAATTTATATTAGATGGTGATCCTTCTAATACACTTCAAGTGGTCGACGTACAAATTCTAGATGATGCAGATTGCAATATAGAAAAGGAGACGCAGGATAAGAGCTTCTGCGCTGGACACCTTAACGGTGGCAAGGATGCCTGTTTGGTAGGTTGACAGTATTAGTGAAAGTTTCAATTTCCGTTTGAATATTGGATGCTTTGTAACAGGTTTCATGTCTGATTTTTGGTGGTATTCCAGCTTTTCCGTTTTGATCAAAACGGGAAAGCCGGAATACCACCAAAAATCATTTTCATTTTCCACCTAAATTGGAAGACAGCCTCCCATTGGCCTTCACCCTTTTTAGGGCGACTCCGGGGACCCCTCTTCTGCTTTGAACATGGCCGTTTCTTTCTCTACGGTATAACATCGTTCGGCGAAGGCTGCGGAGTGCCTGGGAAACCTGGAGTATACACGGACGTTGCGCAGCAAATTCACTGGTTGAGGAAGCAGGCTCCTGCATTTGGAGTTTCATTTGATCCCTTTACTGACAGCATATATCAGTATCAAGGTTAAATAACAATTAGCATATTATTTTCGAGACAAATTAACTCTTGATGAAGGTGTATTAAAATTTATTCAAGCAAAGATAGAACTTGGAACAAACTAATTTCTCATATTTTCACTGTTTTAGCCTGCAACCATACTTTACCTGCTCTAATGTTAATTCAGCTGCCGGTAAAAGCAAGTCTATTAACGCAGGAAACATAACGTGCTGCAATTGGTGGAGAATTCCGCGGTGAAAAAACCGGAGATTTTTCTATGATTTCAGTCATTCCGATATGCCGCTTAATTTGAATGAGCCTATGACATTTGGAGGACATCACGTCAGATGCATTACGCGCAATGCAGTTTCGCTGCTTGCTCTGCTCACGTACCTCCACTGAACATTTCTCACACATCTGTTCAGTTCTCGGGGCGCAAAATCGCGTATGTAAAAAGTGAGCCACGAGGCACGTTGACTCCCAAACGACTTGGAAGCAAATTCAAAATCGTGTAAAATCCGTGACCCAATTCTCTACAGTACCATACGTCATTGCTGGGTTAAGGCTTGTGTCACTGCGCGCATCCAATTCACAACCGCCCGTGTGAAATCAGCTATCGCGCTTAGGTTCTTACCTTGAATATCCGTGAAATCCCGTTATGCGAACATAGTCTCTTTAATACAATTTTATATTTGAAGACAGCCCTTTAATGTTTGCTAAAAGCGCTCCACTTGAAGTTTGAACAGTGCTGTCTTTTTGGAACATTTCTGCCAATGCACAATTCTCCAGATTTAACAGTTCGACCCCAGAACTATAGCATCGAAAACTCTGCAAAGCATGCAGTGCGTTTGCTTCAGTCGCATACGTCCCTAAGTTACAACGTGAAAGCAGTTTGACTTGTCAGTTGATCGCATTTTGACATTCAGGACTTTACGGATGATATGATACATTTGTGCAGATGTTGTAATTAAGCACAGTACCCTCTGAATAGCATGAACATTCATGGAGGTCACATTTGCCTGAGCATTAGAGTATCTGCACAATTTATTTCCTGTTTACATTAGATTAGAGCAGCAACTGAAACACTTTCTTTCGCTTGCACTGTCTGGTTTACGGAACATTGCGAATGCAGAATCAGCAAATCTTAGCAGAATATTCACGGTAGCCATCACATAGGGCGACCCAAAGTGTACGATGAGTGGCAGATAGTTTTGATTGTAAGGAAGATTAAGCTTCCTTACATTAGACTTAATAGGCCGGTCAACGCATGGTTGTAAAGTTATTTAAATACTACGTCTAATAATACCGCAGTGCCTGTAAAGTATGGTCTGTGGACTTTTGAAAGTATCCTGTAAGCTGTTTGAAAACCTGTGAACGTTTTTGGGTCTGAAGTCCCTGGTGGGATACAGAGAGAAAGCCAGGATGTTTATCAGTAAAGCTAGTTACACAAATAAATTTAAGATAATTTGTGAAGCGTCCTGGATACGCTAACTATGAGTTAGCAAATGCCTACGAAATATTTATGAAATGATTAGATGATGATGTCTCCTTTTTCTTCGTTACGTGTACGCCTGTGTAAGAAAAACTTTAATTAAAAAAGGGAAAAACGAAACTTTCGGGAGAGGCAACTCCCGTCGTCAGCGTATGTTGAATGAACGTATGTTCATTCAACATACGCTGACGACGGGAGTTGCCTCTCCCGAAAGTTTCGTTTTTCCCTTTTTTAATTAAAGTTTTTCTTACACAGGCGTACACGTAACGAAGAAAAAGGAGACATCATGAAGTGTGAAGAGCCTGTACGTAATTCAACTGATGATTAGATGATTTTTAAACCCGCAGTTTAAAGAGAATGAAGACGGGTTTGGGATGCTACTGCCGTTGCTTTATTCTTACTTTTCATTTTGATGCTGTGACGCTGTCCCAGCCGGTCGGTTGTGACGCTCGCTCCACTGCTTGACTGACTGGGTGGACGAAGGATGCTTGACGGGTCGAGGTTAGACCTGATAGCTGAAGTCGTCAACCCGGATGGTCGAGCGGAGGAGCTTGCTGAACTTGAGATTGACTGGGCAGCCGATGGATATTACGCACTGATGACGGGTCCAGAAGAGACCCGAAAGCTTTGCTATTTTGGCGTTTTGTGAATAAACGCATGTACTAACGGGGAAACCGTGAGAAACGTTTTTACATGTGAAAAGAGTGTAAATTACAGAGGCCGTCATGGGCTGTAAAGTAAAACGCTGTTATATTCATAGTTCCTGTTATGAACTACGCTGTCTAAAGATAGAGAGAGAGAGAGAGAGTGACAGAGCTGGCCAAAATATTTTACAGAAAGATCGAGCCAGATGAGATAGTAGAATCTTTGGCACTTAGCCGGTTCCACTCGAATCTTTTGGCGGCTGTAGTGGATAACGCTGCACAAATGAAGAGTAGCAAGGAGTCGACAAGGAGAACGCAATATGCATAGCCAATACTACAATTACCTGCAATAATAAGTGAACTAATATCGCAAGAACCGTTTTTCCATCTTTTAAGGTTACCCAATGAGAATGGTCCTGCCTCACGGCCACAAGCTTCTTTCGTCTCTTTGTTTCCCCATCCGAGCGGATACATTAAACAGCCTACGCATATGAACATGGCTGAATGAAAGAGAACGCGCATAACCGCTGCAGATTGGTCAGAAACAGAGGTCGCGGCATATACCTGCTAGTATTTGGAAAATGCCAATTATTCGAGCGGTAGTTCGTGTGATCACATCGCGGGTGCAACAGGAAGACAGAGTTATAACAGCGGTGAGAATAGTCAAACTGGCACCAACCCCCACTACAACAGTAGTAATTTTCCACCATAAAGTTGGTATGTCGTCAAAAGTTGCGTAGCGACCACATTTTGTGAGTATAACCTGCCTGAAAGACCCATAATTTGTCGGATGAATAGTGCCAGGATAATTGCATCGTCGAAATGAGTTGAAATAGGCGGGAACCGTTTGTTGATGCAAAGTCAATTCCCCTTTCAGCCAATAGGGCATGTAAAAACCGAATGCTGCTACGGCGGCGGTCAGTGCAGACAGCGTCGACCATGCATATCCTGTCCTTGTGAGACTGCTGGAAACCATACTGCAACGTAATCGCGGATGAAGTGGTTTGAAAGGAAGTGGTGAACGTATATAATCTCACAGGAATAGAAAAGGGCGCAACGAATCACCCACCAGCAGAATCGCTGATCACTGATGGTGCCGCTCTTTGCTTTGCAGTTGATGTTGCAGTAGGTGGTATGCACTGTGATTTATCGAGCTGCTTCCTTATGTTTACGTTCGGTGGAAGTTGGTATAAAAGCAGGTGACTTTGTTCTTCTTCGTAATGCAACGAAAAGGAAGCACCAAATCGATTAGGGCAAGCGGATGGTGGGTGAACGAGATTCCACGAGGGGTCGAATGAACGCTCTACGTGGTTCGCTGGTGAACAAGCAATGTTGCTGAAGCGCTTGTGACGCATGTGTTCAATCCTGACAAAGATTCCACAGAGCTTTATTTCCTCTGGTCAGGCGGTTTAATATGCACCATTTGAAGTTGGTTGGACAAAATTTTGAATATGTAAACTGCAGCTGTCACACACCACTAATGCAGTGATTCATTCATTCATCAGTTGCTGTGATTGACAAGCAGCAGGTTCGCTTGTCTTTAAATGCTTTGATTTCTAGTTGTTCAACGCGAAATTCTGCACATTCCTCACCACTTGCTTCGGCAGACTGCGGCAGAATCGTAAGCTTGTACCACAAGGAAGTTTTCGATTGATTCGATGCTTTCGCGACGCATACGAAGCTTCTTTGCACTTTTGTAGCCTGGCAACAGTGAAGATACCGCAAAGCTGTTTTTCAAAAAATTTCCTGGCACTATGTCCGTACAACCGCGACCCGTTGATTGGACGCTTTCAGAAGTGTTAGTCTAATGCTGATTGGCTAGAACAGACACTACTCGAGATCAGCTCCTCCCGCGTAGACGGCGCTAATCTCAGCTTGGTTGTTCGCTTTCAGGTTGGTTAGGCTAATGTTGGTTGTCTACAATGTTTGATCGGGAAAAATCAAGGAAGATAGAAAATGGGTATGAAGAAGTGGGAGAAGAAAGAGGAAACCCTTATGTTAAGGTCTAGGCTTAGGTATGGACAGAAAAGGATGCCTATGATTGTGTTGCTTTCGTAATCTATAAGGGAGACATGGTGCTTATTTTATGGCCTAGGCCTAAGTGAGGGCAGAAAACGATGTCTATTGTCGTGTTGCTTCCATATTCTGTAAGGGAACAGAACCCTTATGTTAATGTCTAGGCTTAGGTAAGTTCAGAAAAGGATGCCTATGATTGTGTTGCTTTCGTTATCTGAAAGTGATATATAATCCTGATTTTATGGCCTAGGCTTAGGTAAGGGCAGAAAACGATACTTATATTTGAGCGTGTTTTGTTACCGTTCTTGGATGTTTTACTCTGCTGTCGTCATCTGGAATTAAGGTGATACATTATGGTTGTGTCCACCTCTGAGCTTCGTTAGGAGTAGAACGCGAACGGTGGTAACTGCTCGTTATCAAATAAACGTTAAAGAAGGAACATTAATGTGTCTGGGTGGTAATGGAAGCAGAGTATGTTCGAAGGTGAACGGTTTTCGTTGAGTACCTAAGGTAGGAGAATTTCGTGTTAGCTACCAGTTTTGCCGTTATCGAGTGTTCGATTTCGTTATCACCTTTTTCTGGTGCTTCTGTTCGTATCTTCGCGGTCGTTTTAGAAAGGATATGGTGAAAACGTCATGGCACGGCGCCGCTAAGCAGTCAGAAACAGTTAACCGCCTGCAGTGTTGATCAGCTCTGGTCCACTGCTGCTGATTGCGTTTGGGCTCACGTTGTGCTTAAGTGGGTTCAGATAAGTCGATGATGTACCCTATGTGCTTATCGGTTGGTGCGCTTCAGTCTTTATCAGAAATTGAAGTGGTTTCTGAACTGGTTTAATTGCGTAATGGAGATTAAACGATTTTGGTGTTCATGAACATTAACAGTTTCATTTGTGAGTATGTGTTCGATTACGCGCTTGAGCTTTTCGAAGCTGTGTGCCAAGTTCATAGATAATGAACTGACAGCGGTCAAGTTTATGCAGAGTAGAGGACTAATGCACCGGCGGAGGATATGCCCGCGGTGCGCAAGACCTATGGTGCTGCAGCACCGCAAGGACCGCGACTACGTAGGGTGGCGGTGCAACGGAAAGCACTGCCAGAAACAGCTTTCAGCGAAAACAGCAACGTGGTTCTAAGGTAATAATCAGTTGGCGAATTGTTTGTTGCCCATAGTAGTGGTGTTTAGGATGTGAGCAGCCGGTAAGGACCATGCTGCTCTTCATGCGCGCGTGGTGCGTGGACGATCGAAAAGGACTACAGGCGCCACTATTTGCGCAGTTGTATTAAGAATAAACGACTGTCTTCGTACGAGAACGGCGTTTCGCGGCTGTCGTTCAAGTGGGCACAAAAGTCGGGTATTTTTCACTTTTCGGCCGTTTTGCGGCTAAGTCTTTTCTGATTCGCGTTGGAAAGTCGACGCGGCTGTCGTTCAAAGTATGCGAAAACGTAGGTTATTTTCCATTGGTCGATCGTTTTGCGGCTAAGTCTTTTCTAATTCGCACTGGGAATACCATGGCGACGGTGGCGCTACCTACATTAAGGGGGTCGCGGCTGTAGGGAAAAAGTACCAATTTCCTCACTTCAAGGTCACTATCGCAAAGGAGAGGCGCATTCTAATTACTCCATTCATTTGGGCAGGAGCGCAGTTATTGGCCAAATGGGATTATTTTCGTTGCCATGGCATTAAGTCCATGTTTTTTAACGCATTCAAAGGATTTAACATAAACACTATGATGAATCATTTCTCTGGTTTTGTCTAAATCTTGCAAATCCGGTTTGATTGTCCACACTTTCAATAATAAAACAACTGTTATTCTAGAAACTTGTGATGTACTAAACAGGATCATTGTCGCATTCTCGTTGCCATTTGTGTAATCTCGTCTCACAGCTACAGCACTGTACAGTCGGCCCTCTGTGTACGCGGTAATTGGTTCCGGGACATACCGCGTATAATCAAATTCGCGTATAATCAAGTTCACTGGACAAAGAATGCGAAAATGCGCAGAAACGCACATTCCCTTTTCTGCAGACTTCACGCAGAGTCCAATTTAGTTATAATGCCCACTACTATCCATATCCTAAGGTAATAGCTGCTACTTAGTGCAGCGTATTATCAAACAACAAAATCAGCATGATACTGATCGGATTCCATTATGCCACACTTTCGTGCAGCAGTGATGACATTTTCAGCGCCAAAGTAGAGGCAAAACACAGTAGAGGCAAACTTAAATTTTTGCAAGCATAGATTTTCTCCGATATCATACCAGTAGAGTAAGCGGAATATCGTTACTTTTCTGAAACTATCGCTACTACGCTATCGCCGTCTCCTTGCTGCCTTCGTTTGTCGCTCCATTGCGGGCAGCGCGTCCTCCTGTCTGCACTCAAGATAGCTTCGTATCCATGCGCATTTCATGTTTAGCCTTCACAATCTATCTTGTTCCCGTGATGCTGCTGCGATGGTGCTTGGTAGAAAAGTGCTTAAGTTCTTTGAGTGCTCCATTATGTAGGTAGCCATGTACTAAATATGTGAATGTATGTAACAGTAGGTAGATTGCATGAGTGAAGAAGCCATTATGAACGCGAATTGGCAGAATTATCATTCCTGTACGTTTAATTTTGATGGCGGGATGAAGTGATAGTATAATTATTCCTTTTCACGTAGTCGTTGAATATTGGATTTTCACGTAGTCCACTGTTTATTCGTCATCGTTACTTTTGGCTTGTCCTGCACTATCCCAATGCTTCTAACAGTCGTAATTCTTCCTTTCAGCTCTTTGTTTAATGTAAAACCGTTCAACCGTTATATAATTGATTCACTGGAACCGTTCAAAGTGGTAGGTATATGGTTCATTGACGGTGGGACGTCGAAATTTCCTTACAGTACTATGACCTACTTTCGCCAAAGGCTGCTAAGTCATTTTATTCAGTGCCTTGTCTTTGCTCAAGTGGCTACCGTAACGGTCAGTTTTTAAAACCATAATGTTTGATCATACAACTAGCTCATTTTGATTATAGGTACTCGAGGCGCTTCGCCATCCAGCGCCACGCTCACAATTCTGCAACGAAAGTTCTCCACTCTTCTCTGCGACCCGTTTGCCAATTTACACCTAGTTTCTCTTACATACGAGACGTATTGCAAAATTTGCCTGAACGTTCGGCTACTTTCGTTAACGCGCCACACTTGACTCATTTGTTCTCCCAGACATTCCGACTGGCATGTCTCGAAGACAAAATGGTGTAAATAGCCGGTAGTTGAAAGAATTGGGCGGTCCCGTTACATGTATTCACATGAAAGTTCAAACAATGAGCATGTCCACTGAACATCAGCTTAATTGTGCAAAAGCACATGGCAACGATAAATAAGCAAAAATACGTACAAAGTTTCAGAAAAATACGTACAACGGCAGAAAAAGGAAGAAACATCAGATGGTGAATACAGAGAGGATGAAAGATGGAGAAGAGCTGGAGCTGACTTTAAAGCCCTGTCGTTTAAAAGCAAGAGGAATCAACGGGCGTAATGTTTTTACTGTCGTACGTTCATTTGGATTCGTGTCACTGTCCCGGTCGGTCGGTGGGGATGCTCGCTCTCTGCCGGACTGACTGGGCGGGCGACAGAGGCTTGACGGGTACAAGGGTAGTACCTGATAGTTGATGTCGCCAGCCCGGATGGTCTAGCAGAAGGGCTTGCTAAACCGTTGACTGGCTGGGCAGTCGACATATTTTGCGTTTTGCTCTAAAGACTGGTACAGTAGCAGTACCCGAAAGCTCAGCAAGGAAAAGCTTTTGAGGAATTAAAAGCTTTTTACTAGAACGGGGTTGTATACCGTGTGAAACTTTGATAATTGAAAAATACCTCCGTATGGAAATAACATTTTCAAAAATACGTACAATTCTAATGCAGCAGCGGATATTTCAGGATGCGTGCCATGATATTCTTGATCATTTCTTTGCTAAGTAGGTATCTTCAGCGCTGGCGTTGCTCGCATTGCTAATCAGATGGAACAACATTCGTTCTGTGGTTTTCCTGGTAGTCGTCCCGACGTTTAGGTCTCCACTCATGTTATCATAGAGTCAGGCACTCCCTGTTTCCTAGTGTAACGAAACATGATACACAGGGAAGGAGGAGACGGTAGATAGAGGAGAGAGAGAGAGTTGGGAGTTGTTGTATGACTTGAAGTGTTTTTGGTGTGCATTAAAACGTTATGGCTACGCGGCCTGGTATGGGAGATATTACTAGTGGCGAAGACTTTACAAATGGCGATCGCGGCAGGATAGGAGAGTCTCTGAGTCCCATGGTCACGCCCCTGCCGATGTTAGCGGCAAGTACTCCTAACACGCTGCAGTGGTTTGAACGCTTGGATGCATTCCTCGACATGCACAGCACGGCAGAAGAACGCAACGCCGCCGTGTTACGATTCTACTTGACCGACGAACTGCGAACGGTCCTTCCTAGCTTAGGCATGGAAGCCTGCGACAGCTACGGTAAGGTTCGCCAGACGTTGCTAACGTATTTGCATGAGGACAGTGGGGAATAGTAGCTCGCAATTTTTCTCCCGTCGTCAACAGGGAAATGAAAACTGCAAGCCTTTATGGTGAACCTTCGCATTTTTTGCGCCCAAGCTTTTCCTACTGTTAACAAGACGAAGCAAGGAACACTGTTAGTTGATCAGTTTACTCGTGGTGTCCGTTCAGACATGGTCAGAGCAGCGCTTGTACGAGCTCGTTCCGATAGCGCAGAGTCGGCGCTTGACTTAGCGCTCGCTGAAGAGAGAGACATTGCCCTTATCTCTCGCTTGTCATCACCAGCGGAAGCTGCTACAATCAGTAACATCGATTCCTCCACTGTGAACGAAAACGCTATAATAGCTGGCGTGTCTTCAATGGGAACTGAAGGCAGCGAAATTCGCCAACTGACCAGCGCGATACGGCAGCTGTTGTCGCATGTGACAAGCAATAGGCGACCAAGTCGGGAAAGACGTCGCCCAAAAGGGCGGCTGAACGATGCTGTGATATGTTACAATTGTAGAGGAAGAAGACACATCTCTCGTCAGTGTCCTTCACGCGCCCGGAAAGCGGGAAACGAGCACGCCTCGGCATTCAGGCCGCGCAAATGAAAGGGGGGCCAGGCCCATCGAGCGACATGCCAGTCGAATCGCACGCAGGAACAATAATGACTGTGGCTCACATCCAAACTCTTTCGGCTGTAAAAGTCATGGGGCACATTTGTGGTCATGGAACCGAACGGACGATCGACACGGGTGCAGCGGTGTCGCTGATGAGTCACAAACTTTTTAACGATATTCAACCAGCAGTGCTTTTGCCCATTCAAAACGTCAGACTCATCACAGCAGCAGGAGATGAATTGAAAATCATGGGAACGAGCACAGTTAACATTTCAATCGGAAAATCCCAACCAACGTGCCACACACTTCTCCTCGCCCACAGTCCTACTTGCCCATGATTAATAGGTGCCGACTTCCTGCGGCAGCACAAGTGTGCCATCGATTTCACGTCAGGCACACTTCAGATGAAAGGTTATGAAGTTAAACTAAAAACTGATTGGCTCAATGAACACACCGTTGCAACGGCCTGCCTGGCTACAGAGGACCTAAGGACGTACGAAGAAATTATCGACAGCATGTGCGCAAGTGGCGAAACAGAAAACGATGAGAAAAACGCGAGAACAACTAGAGAAGCTGTTCTGGAAATACAGAAGTGTTCTACCTACAACGGATGATGATCTCGGCCGCACATCTTTTCGTTATTCCTTTGTTCTCCTTTTGTAAGCCTCGTTGTCAACATTTCGTTGTTGTGCTTTCTCACTCTACCCAACCTGTGAAACTTTTGCACTACAACCTGTAGGCTTGTTACTGCAAACATGACCGACGGATCGGTAACGCCAGGTAGCCGCACCAACGTCCATTATCTCACTTTCATTCCCTTACCAGCATTGTACCATCAATTCGTTGCATCCTTTCTCACTATTTAAACAGCGCACATCTCAAGTCGCATTTTCATATGTGATAACAGATTTAGAAAATATTTCTCTATGTGATAACAGATTTAGAAAGACAAGCCATTGCCATGTCGTATTTTGTTGTCTGTCAAACATAACGTTCTTCGAAACCGTTGTGCTATCCGTTAGCAGCGAGTACATTGAACTCACTCTGCAAGTACTTTGAACGAAACCGTAACCAGTGACTGCTTGAGCAGGTTTTATTAGTAATAAAAGACCCAACGTGACATGCAAGTTGTAACTTTCAGTAAATCATAGTTCATTCCTCAATGAAAGTGATGGGACGGTTTTTCCAGTCGCTGACGGTCAATAGTGCCGTACTTATCAGCGCTGTTTGAACATGACACACTGCATGACCTCTATGTACAGGTCCTTCATGACGTTTTCGTAAGTACAGAAACTTAAGAGGTGTAAAAGAGATTTTTTGGGTAAGCATTGTTGGGTAAGTTGATGTAAAGCCGATGGTTTCCTTAATTCGTAAACAATACTTCACGTTATGTTCACATACGGGTAATGAATATGATAAAACAAAAAATGTACTCGAAGCAGATGAGAAGCATGATACCGAACTGCTTTAGGTCATTATTCGAAACTTGAGCGAAGTTCAAGTTGCAACTTAACTTGCGGATGCTTTTTCCACATTGAATGGCCTCTCCAACAAAAATATGTAACTACTAGTATGAAGGGATCTATGCTGTGGTTAGGAAAACAAATTGAAATAATTCTGCTACAATTACGTTTACTTGATCATTATGTTGCTACAATTACATTGACAAAAGGTAAAGCGCTTTAACAGGTTTGATTTGGTCAGTTTACTATTAATAGATTAATGTATATAGGTGCTTGGAGCGCATTGTTCCGTAAGGTATAATATAAGCTTGGTTTACTTAGTTCGCATGCAACGCTTCACGCGATATCTAATCATTGATTATAAATAGGTTAAATCAACGAATTGTACCTGAACTAGAGAAAATAGCCAATCAGCGGCATGGAAACGTGCCTTAGCGCAATGAAATTTGCATACAACAGACTAACACCTCACGTTGAAGCAATATAAGCGGGTGAATGAGCGACAGACTTCAGCGCTTTGGTTAGTTCTCGCCGCTATCTCTGCCACACTTCGCCACCTCTCGCTGGTAAGCAGTTGAGATGGTTAGTTCTCGCCGCTATCTCTGCCACACTTCGCCACCTCTCGCTGGTAAGCAGTTGAGACAGTTAATGGGGTTGGAATATTGGATGTTTTGTAATGGGTTTCATGTTTTAATGTGGTGGTGTTCCGGCTTTTCCGTTTTTTGATAATACCTGAAATAAAACTGCAATGCCCTACCAATGGATGGATGGGTGATTGTTAGAAATATCACAGGTCAAAAACATTTCTCGAAGCTTTCGGAACGTCCTGGTTCCGTCGTCAGCGATGTTGAAAGGGAATCGTTTTATTCTGCTCAGGGTATCACCCGTTAGATAAAAGCGTTTATTTCAAAACGCAGAGCGTTTGACTACTACTCATGTAGCCGTCATCAGTGCAATATAAAATCTGTCGACTGCCCAGCCAGCCGACGGTTCAGCAAGCTCCTCTGCTAGACCATCCGGGCTGGCAACATCAGCTATCAGGTACTATCCTTGTACCCGTCAAGCTTCTGTTGCCCGCCCAGTCAGTCCTGCAGAGAGCGAGCATCCCCACCGACCGAACGTGGCAGTGACAAAACTCCATAATTAGCCGGAAATTATTCGCTTGTTCACTCTTCGTTTGTTCGCCCCAAGCAGCTTATTAGTATAAAGTGTCACCTCTCATACGCTGCCCAAATTAGTATCTCCAGGCGTCTTCACGGTATTGGTATTCTGAATTATTCGCTGCTGCATTGTTTTCTTTCTTAAGTATTTAACACACTGCATTTCTCCTTTGACTTGATGAATTTTGGCGAATCAGCTCATGTTGGCATCCCTTACCTTCCAGAAAGCCTACCTAGTTTCTGCTGTCGGCTTGCCAAACCTCACGCTTTGTTCTACCTGTCTATTAACTTCTGTTGATGTTAAATCTTGACAGACATTCCTTAACGATATCCTCACCAATCTTCAGCTTTGAGCTTTGTGAAGCCGAACTGTTAAATAAGAAGAAATCTTTCAGCGATGGAACTGATGGTGCTTACCTTATCACGCAAGCAAGCAAATTATTAATTTTAGTACACCAATAGTAATAATAATAACGAAAGATACGGTGTCCTTGTTCAATGAGCTTTATTCAGCGTAGCTTTCGGAACACGACATTTCCGAAAGCTACGCTGAATAAAGCTCATTGAACAAGGACACCGTATCTTCGATTATCATGAAACGCCTTGTTACTAATTTCTCTTGCTTCAAGTACATCAATAATATTAATATCTTTTTGCGTACATTATTCATGCACTAGAATCTCGGACTTAATCCTTTATTCTTTCGAGCAATCATCGCGTCAGACGACAGTGATTGAACAGGCATGTAGTTTCAACAATCTCACGTTGAACATAGTTTATCGGCGACGCTGTTTCTGAGCACTGGCAAAAGCAAAGAAGCAATGTAGATCAGCATGAAAACTTGACTCGCTGACATTGTGAATATAAAATTGTGTGCTGGGCAAATGATGTTAGCACAAAGCAGCGTAAAGTTCCTTGTCCGTGAAAGTCACGAAGTTAAGGATTTCAAACCAACTTAGTACGACTATCATCGTTTAATGTCAACAACAACTTCGGAGCTTCCGGGGTTGCTCACACCCCGTCATCAGCGATAAAGACGCGAAGTTAAGGATTTATTTTTTAATATGCGGGTGCTTAGATTAGGTGTTGCAGTTGGCGTATAATTAAGTTAGTGAAGATTTTCATAAACGATTCTGCTCTATCCTTCGCTCACATAAGGAGCCGTCCGAACAGTCACTACTGTTCATTCCCGTCATTTATGAAAACTAGATGTCTTCTAACAGGGATGTGTTTCATCATGGACGCTTCCTCTTCACGACTTCTCCCGTTTGTCGTAAATGTAAGCTGTAATTAGACTGCACATGCCCTACCAACGGATGGATGAGCAAATTGTGAAGGAAAAGCACAGAAGACAAATAACTCAGTATTTTTCGAAGCTTTCAGAACCTTCTGGTTCCGTCGTCAGCGAAGTGTAGTAGAAGGTGTTCACTCTGTGGTTTCATATAGGAACGCAATGAGGGTCAAGATGGGATTAGCTCAGTCCGGTGCAGCATATTGATAGCTGCATTCCATACTTCGCTAACTTCCACAGCTTTGTCGCGTTTTTCGGTGTGATTATGGCGAATGAATACAGCTTCCTTGATCCGTCGCAGGTGCACGCTGTTTTCATGGCAGATTATCCGCGGACGGAGGTCGTCGGAACGGAGTGGCGAACGTCCGATCGGACAAGACGCCTGTGGTCATACTGTCATTTATTAATAAATCATTTAAAAGGTCTCTTTAGGTCGGTTACTATTCTCAGTTCATGCAAATGAAATCATTTTAGAAATAGAGAAATAGATAAGGTATTAGGTCGATGGGTCTTATCGCTAAATTAATATCGTGTGGTTAACAGCTAACCGGTTTTTATCAACGTGTAAGTGCTGAGTAGCCTATAGAAGTCTATGATTATCATTTCATGTAGCTGTGCATTAGTAGGAATGAAATAGGAGGATTCAGTTGGCTACGAGGCTGTAATTGCCAGTGTTTGCTTCAACGGAACGACTGGACACCGTTTCATACAACATTCAGTAGGTAAGTCGTAAACGATATGTCGCTTAGCGAGTTAGAAATGATTCAAGCAGAGTACCAATTCGATGCTGAGTTTTCACGGATTTTTCCCGTTGCTTTGTACGTGGATGGATCTGTAAGTAAACTGATACGGTCCCACTACCAACGGATGGATGAGAGTAGTTATTAGAAGACACGGTCAGAGAACAACGTACGGTTTACTTTCGGATATTTCGGAACGCTCGAGTTCCGTCCTCAGCGAGCAAGAAAAAGTTGCTATTCCGTGGACAGGTTAAATAGAGATCGCGAGACAAAGGGTCGGGGGAAGGGACAGGTCAGCGCGGTAGGATGCAACTCCTGCTTTTATTGACAATAGCATTCGAAACCTAGCATCCCTTCCCCCGACCCTTTGTCTCGCGATCTCTGTTTAACCTGGCCACGGAATAACAACTCTCTCATGCTCGCTGTGGACGAAACTAGAGCATTCCGAAATATCCGAGAGTAAACCGTACGTTGTTCTCTCACTGTGTCTTCTAATGACTACTCTCATCCATCCGTTGGTAGGGAGACCGTGTCAGTTTACTTGCAGATCCATCCACGTACAAAGCAACGGCAAAAATCCGTGAATACTCAACATCATGAAAATCCATGCTCCCGTCAAAAGACATCCCGTCTTCCAGAGTACCAATTTAATATAAAGCTAGAAATAATTCTGAGATGAGTTAAATTTGAGCTTGAATAAGGGCCTAAGCGATAGAGTCAGTTGAATATTGAGTTTCCCGTAATGATAGTGTTATACGTCATTTTGTTCCTTCTTCGGGTACGGCTTCTACCCGTTTGTTCATAATGTCTGAAATCACACGAAAACAACTCCCTACCAGCGGAGGGATGGGAAATTATCAGTGGAACGACAGGGCAATGCAGTAACGTTCAGTGCTTGCGGAACGTTCTGGTTCCGTCGTCAGCGATTTAATGGTTCAGACGACGGAACGAGAACGTTCCGCAAGCTCGGATGGTTACTGTATTGCTCTGCGTTTCACGAATAATTTCCCATCCATCCGCTCATAGGGAGTTGTTTTCGCGTGATTTCAGACATTATGAATAAACGGGTACAAAGAAGGAACAATATTTTGAAGGTTCTTGTTGGCACGGAACTGGAACCCGTTTATTGAATCGAAAAAGATACAATGTAAAACAACGAGGAAATACAACGTACCTTTAACGAGAAGATTTCATAGCTTTCGGAGCATCCTGCTACGTCGTCAGCGAATTGCCCCAATTGCAATTCGTCACGGTGTAATTCGCTGACGACGTAGCAGGATGCTCCGAAAGCTACGAAATCCTCTCGTTAATGGTACGTTGTATTTCCTCGTTGTTTTACATTGTGTCTTTTTCGATTCAATAAACGGGTTCCAGTGCTGTGCCAAGAAGAATCTTCTAAACTAAAAACAACAACCCGTTATGAAACATTTAAGTTTCAATTAAGGAACAATAAGTCAAAATCCATAGAGAAGCACCCATATTCTGTTATATGTCATTTGTTATTTCTCTGTGACTTTTGCCATTTTTTAAGTTCCTTTATTATAACTCCTAGCTTTCGGGAATCCTTTCTCTCTATCTTCAGTGGATCTTGACTTAGAGCGACTGCTCTTGGAAGTTGAACTAAGAACAAGATAGCGGTAAATAGATGGAGGAAGGTGACGAAAGAGAGCGGCTAAATTTTGTTACTTGGAATGACGTCACAGCCACTTGATTATGTGGACAGCCTTTGCACTTTATAGTTGCTAACGCTTTATCTGATCTAGATGAATGGTTAAACTGCTTCATCTTCCGCTGTGACTTCAATTTTTCATTAAAGATTAAGCATTGTGATTTCACTTGTGGAAGATGGAAGCTTACGAAAGTAACGGTAAAATTTAAAAGCTACTGCTGCTGGTGCAACTGTTGATATTGGTGATTGGTGATTAACCTCAAGATTTGCATAAAGGTTATACTTAGACGATATAGCAAGCGGCATCCATGTTTACTTTCGATAAGCATTTGCTGTAAGAACTGATAGAAAAATTAGGTTGCTGATCAGCGTGCCTTATACAAGCACATTCCGGCCAATCAGATGCGCGCTGACCCAATTTCAAAAGCTATTTAAACCGTCTGAGGTGAATTAAGGCTCATTGCTAATGATATTTAGTTACGGACTGGTTTCACTTTTCTCAGTGCTCGCTGACGACCCAATCAGTCGATTCTGAAAGCTCTGAAATAAAGCAATCGTACGTTCACTGTTCAAATGCTTTCTTCACTGGCATAACTAACCAACCAGCCACTGGCTAGGTTGTTTTGGTGTTCTTACAGGTAACAGTGAATAGAACTCAACGGGCGCTTCAGCCGTAATCATCCAATATGATCTACCGCCCCGTTACAAAGAAACGAGTCTTCAAAGACAAAATGGGTAAAGAATTCATTGAGTTCATTGAATATTTTTGAGCATCATGGCTCTCTGTACCTACCTGCGTGCCTTCAGTATCCTCACGTCATCGTTCATCTCATGGTTCGTATTCATCTTTGTGAATTTAGTAGCTTACAGTACAACGCAATTAGCTGTCTGTGCAAACAGAGGAGCGGTAATGCAATATGCAGCATGGTAGCTGATCGTGCCTACGTTGACCAGTCTGTAGTATGTGAGTTCATAAATGCATGTATGAGCAGAGCTGAAATGTGTTGCACTACACCTTTGTCGCGTGTCGAAGAGGTTCAAGTCATGAGAGAACCTGAACATAGTGAGGTACTTCTGTTTTTATTAAAGATGTTTCTTCTGATTACTTCTTTACGTTCCGCCTGTGAGGAAAGAATTTTTATTTGCGTAACTTACCCACGACGTAGCTTTCGGGATAACCGACTCCCGTATTCAGCGTCAGAAATGAACAGTTAGGTAGGGATTGTACGTCATATAAAAAGGTTTTAGGTCAAGTAAACATGTCTTAGTCAAACATTGGTATCAATGGAATGCGTAAGAACAAGGTCGAAAACGGTGATGCCGTCAGTTGTTTTGATCGCCCAAATATCTATCGCTCCTGTTCCTCGCTGTTCGGCTCTTCGTTGCTCTTCTTTTCTTCCTTTACCTCTTTTGTGATTTTGGTCTTCTCTGATTTGGTCTGGATTGTTAACGCTCGATTGAGGCTTCTTCCTGAAAGGCTTAGAAAATCCCATCCAGCGTTTGGAGCGAATTTTTAATCACATGAAATGCGACAGCATTGGGTGGATGTAACTATTTGTTGCCAGACGTCACCTACTTCTATTCGACGGTCTGTGTTGATGGTCTGGTTGTGCCTAATGCTAGGGGCTTCTTTAATTTTCCGCCTTAGGTGATGTTGTTCATGACAGAGAACCTGTCCTTCTAAGAGCCCTGAGCAGGTGGAAGCGTGTTCAGCCACTGCCGATGCTCTTAAGGCTTGATCTATTGCGTTGGATGGGTCAATTGTTTGAGGTCGTCCTCTCCTTGTGTTTATGTGCCCTGCTAGTCGGTCTTTAGCGTTCCTGTATCTTGTGAGGCACTTAATGTGTTCATTAAATCGATGGGTTAGTGAGTTCCCTGATTCACCAATATACTTAGCCTAACAACTGCATTTGATTAGGTATACTACTCCAGGTTTTGATTCGTTCTCGGTCTTCACCTTGTCGTTCCTGAGAATAGCTCTAAGGTTCAGGAGACTTTTGAAGAAGACTCGGAAGTCCAAACGTTTGCCCAAGCGTGTAATTTTTTCATTTAATCCTGCTTGATAAGGCATCGTCAGAACCGTTTCTGAGGAATTTCTCTCTGTGTTCGCCTCCTGTGTGCGCAGTCGTTGGTTGATGATACTTTGTATCAATCTTTGATGTATTTTCTATCAATGTTTTGATTCCTGAGTTAGATCTAATCACCAAGCAATCAAGGGAGAGAAGCTTTTCGTCAATTTCTTTTTCCATTGTGAAAGAGATGCGAGAGGGAAAGCCTGATTTAGAAAGGAGAGAAGTGTCTGAATTGGTCTTTTTTGAGACGGATTGTAGCTCGTTGTGTGATATATAAACTGTATCAGTGATGCCACGTAGAAACCAAACAAGTGATGGTTGAAAGGTCTTTTAATGGACATGTGCGTACAGTAACAATATCGAAGCTTTCGGAACAGCCTAGTTCCGTCGTCAGCCATGAGGAAAAACCTGGTGTTGTAGGCGAAAGGGTATAAATAGTGGGAAGGTGAAGTGGGAATGTGGCAACAACCGGTCTGATGAAGTAGGCCGGTCCACACTTGACTGACTTCAACTCCCTGATCTCTGTTGATTGTGGAGTTGGATTGTATATAGAGGACTTCCTTTATTTTTCGGTAGCGGAAACGACTCTATTGGCATAGTATGGTCGGTGCGATTTTTTGTGGACATTGGGAGGAATGCTCCACAACCGCTGAGGCCTTGATTGCGTCAGCCATTGTCTTACTTGGGTCCAGCTTCGGAGGGCGGCCGCGTTTCTTGGTTGTTGTCCCGTCGAATCGATCTTTTGCGTTGCTGTACCGTGTCATGCAGGCCATGTGTTGTTGAAATCTGTGAAATAAAGTTCTGCCCGTTTCTCCTATATAGGAGGCGTTGCAACCACATCGTAACTCATAGATTATCCCCGTTCTTTGGTCGGGTGGAATACGGACTTGGTCAGTCCGCAGCAAGGCACGTAAGCTTGGTGAACTTTGAAAAATGACACGGAAACCTAAGTGCTTCCCCAAAATTTTTGTTTTTCTTATTTTTTCACCAATACCAGCGTGATATGGGATAACGATCGTTGGTTTTCCGTCTTCGATATCTGGTGTAGATGTGGTCGAACGATCTAGGATTCCTCCCAATGTCCACAAAAATCGCACCGACCATACTATGCCAAGAGAGTCGTTTCCGCTACCGAAAAATAAAGTAAGCCCACTATATACAATCTAACTCCACAATCAAAAGAGATCAGGGAGTTGAGGTCAGTCAAGTGTGGACCGGCCCACTTCATCAGACCGGTTGTTGCCCCATTCCCAATTGACCTTTCCACTATATATACCCTATCGCCTACAACACCAGGTTTTTCCTCATCGCTGACGACGGAACTAGGCTGTTCCGAAAGCTTCGATATTGTTACTGTACGCACGTGTCCATTAAAAGACCTTTCAACGATCACTTGTTTGGTTTCTACGTGGCATCACTGATACAGTTTATATATCACACAACGAGCTACAATCCGTCTCAAAAAAGACCAAGCCATCATGCGAGAGCTCGTTACAAGAAACCCAATTTTCAACATCGGAGAGAAGTGTCTCTTCTTATCCTGTCGGTACTATGGCGAAATTATCGTTCACATAGCGTTTGAAAAATAGCGGTTTGATATCCGAGCGAACAGTCGAAAAAATCTGTTCTCTAGAGATTCCATGAAAGCCTCCGCAAGCACTGGTGACAGTGAACTTCCCATTGGCACCCCGTCCCGTTGCCAAAAGAAATGTCCTTGAAAGTGAAAGAAGTTTCCTTTTGTGATGCAGAATTTTGTTAGCTCAGTTATCTGTTGCGTCGTTAGTTTTGTTCTGTTCTGTCCTTAAGTGTATCGTCCGATGAGAGAAGGCTGTGTAATGTCGAAAGAGTGTGTGCTAGTGGAATTCTGGTAAAAAGATGTTTAACGTCGTAGCTAACGAGAACATGTCCAGCTGCTAATTGGAAGTTTTTGACTTCTGTACAGAAAGAAGTGCAGTTTTTCACTGACGACAAACGGTTGCCTGTTAAGGTTTGATTAGGCTCTTTAAGTAGCGAGAGATATGTGAAGTGATTCCATTGATCGTGGAGACCACAGGACTCATAGGGATGTCCGGTTTGTATATTTTTGGAAGACCGTACACCACTGGGCATTTGAAGTTTGAGGAAACTTCAATAGCTGTATCGTTTTCTGCCGTGCCGTCTCCTTGGAGGTTGAGTGCATGTCCGAAAGAATGGAGAAGAGTGATTTCCTGGTGTCTTCAGAAGGGCCTTTTTGTACTGAAGTATACACATCACTGGATAAGACCAGATTCATCTATGGACGTAGTCGGTTTTGTCTAGAATCACTACTTTGTTTCCTTTGTCTGCTTCGGTCATGACTTTGTTTGTGTCCTTCCTTAATCTGTTGATTATCCTTAACTCATCACGTTCTAGGTTAGGTTTCTCCCTGTTTCTGTAGCTTTGGAGCAGGTGAGCGATCGAGTCTAGGATACTGGCTGTTTTATCCTGGTCAACTGGAATGAGGCTGTTTTCTACGCAGGCTGTCAGGTCTAGAGTAGGTTGATTCTTTCTGGAAGATATAAAATTTAGTCCTTTCTTTATTTGACCAGATAACAATCTGGTCAGGTCTTTGATCCTCTTGATTAATTGTCCACTTTTTTTCAAATTGCCCATCTTTTTCAAATTGTCCATCTTTTTGAAATTGTCCGTCTTCTGCTTATTGTCCACTTTTTTGAAATTGTGCACCTTCTTGGAATTGTCCACCTTTATAAAATCGTCCATCTTTTTAAAATTGTCCATCTTTTTCAAATTGACCATTTTTCGTAATTTGATCTTAAATCGTAGTCATAATTCAACCATTTATTAATGATTCATTCACTTACAAATTGAAATCTTGAGAAGCACTAAATATAAGAGTGCATATATAGCTCCAAAGGAACAACGGTGCATTGAAACGTTTACGGTGCTAAAACAAACGGATCTGTTTCCTCTGCCCTGGTTGAAACCAAACTGTGCAGTTGGTTACGGTCCGGTGATAAAAGACGGTTACGGTTGTGCCTACAAGGTTTCCACTGAAAGCATTACTTGTTTCATCTCTTCCATGAAAAGTTGCAAGAACACCGACTCATCACGTTTCCGAGACGCACTTAAGAAAACGCTTGATGACATGAAGACTTTTACAGAGGCCGTAGTGCGTTGGGAACATCGCGTTTTAGAAGATGGCAAATAGCATAATTTCTGAACACGTTGTGAATAACTATTAACCCACCGAACGCATGTGAAAAAATGAAATATCATAAGAAAACAAGTAAATATTTGCCGCCCATTTCGTTAATTAACAAGGAATGCCCATAGGCTTCGAACATGACTAAGACATTTGAAAAGTGAAAACGAAAACCAAAGCACAAAAGGCATCGACAGAGGCTGGTCGCTGTAGTACCTGCTTTCGAGATTGTCTAAAGACAGCTACAATAAACGACAAGATGCTAAATACACAATGAAAAAACAGCGCAGATTTCCTAAGTGCAGCTGACATTAACATTAACACGCTTCATAACTAATGATGACATTACCTTCTGCAGAGCGCAACAGTGCATCAGCAAGTTTCAAGGGCTATAATAATTTTGAGCATGAAGTACACGCTGGACCACCTCATGTTAACGGTAATAGCTAAGAAGCGTGCAACAAGACACTTCGCTTGCGGTTGCAGGAAGAGTTAGGATAATAACGTTCAATGAAAACGCGAATACTGATTGATTGAATCAAACAGAGAACGTGATAGCATGACAGCAGAGACAAGGAATCATAATGATATTTCGGCCGTGCACATCACTGAACAAAACTTCCAGTTTTCAACTTCCTTCAGTATTTCTCATTGATGCCGTAGGGTTTTCATGGTTGACGGCTGACTTAAATATGGGAACACTTTGGAAGATAGAGCAATGATTCGTGAAAATCCGCTCTTCATAATCAAACGTACGATAGATGATCTTATTTCACGAGTGCGGCACCAAAGAAAAATAGCATTCATTGGTCCACTAATGATTAACAATACACCATACTTTGCTAAGGACATCGCTTCTTGAATATCCTTTGCCGCCATCGCAAAAGTGCCAACCAATGTTCCGACATAAAATGTTGCCGCATGTATAAACATGCAGCCCGCCAAAGTAAGCAGCAGCTTTGACTTCATCTGCTGTTGACGTCTCACTTGCAATACTGCGTCCTGCCTATTCTGGTATAATTTGAACTTGACCCATGCAATTAACGTAACGTAAAGCGTTAAAGTTAACGCAAGCAGGACATTATTGCTAAGACCTTCGAAAATCAAGAATTTGTTTTCCACGTCAGATATCAACGTACAGTATGGTATATGCTCATCTTTGGAAGATACGTATATGCTGATGTTGATAAAAAGAAAGTGGAATAAAACAAACATCAGCTGGCCATGAAGCAGCCAGTCTTTGTAATCTTTGTTGTACCATACTGGCATCACAATTGCTAATGTTCGATCGACCGCCAGTAAGAAACTGATATCAGTGACGATGAGGTAACCCACGGAGTGCATCAATTCCAAGCAGATGCATTTTCTCTGACTGATAACGCAGTCACCTTGAAGTAAGCGCATTGCAATGATTGCGGTAACATATATCATGCTACCGCATGCGGACAAGAAATATCCAAAAAGTAAAACGATTATCAGCAAGAATGATTTTCGCACGCGAATCTGACGATCCAACACTAATGCTGCGAATTCCAGGAAAGTCATACAGGCTGTGAGAGCATCTATTGGCAAAACGGCGTATAATATTCCAGACAAATCGTTGAATATAGCAAGAGATACGTTATGCAAACCTTCTGTCACCTCCATGCCAGCATTTACTGAAGCGAAATGAACTGCATACGAATTCGCAGGTCTTACCAGCGAATTACCAAGGAACTCACAACAGCTCGTTATACTAGCAGCTTACGTACAAATTAAGGGATGTGAATATTCGCTTCCAATATAGCGGAACATATTGCTGTACAGAAAGCTGATTAGACAGGACAATTTCAATGTAATTTAGAATAATTCACATTTGAGTAAGTTAAACTGTTAAAGATATTAACCTGCCGAAAGTGACGCATTCGACCTAACGTCCTTCGTACGCTAGGCAGCTTCTAGTAATTACACTTAAACGTCAAAGCGAAAAGTTAAGCGTATCAATAGCGTATAAATTCCTTTAAAACAACTCAACGATAAAATGAACACACGAAAACGTAATTACTTCCTAACACTACACTATTAGTATTGCCGTGCAATAGCACGCATCGATGGTATCGTCCAGGGCATTACCGCGTAAAACACTTCGTGCGAATGCATTGCTAATTACACCGTGGAAAGAGACTGGCAGAGATTTTTCCAGCTTCCAAAGGAACGACCTTATTATGAATAAGTTTCAATTACTCATCTTTGTATGTAAAACACGGCTTACCCCCGTGAAGTGAAGCTTTTATTAGCAAACGGAGCTTTCGAAAACTACTCCTGTTTTCGTCTTCAGCGTTGTAATGACGACGTCTGGTAAATTCGTAGCCACCATGAGTAACTAATGTTCTAAACCGACATTGAATAGTATCTTAAAGTGTGCCTACTGCACCAAATGTTTTTATCTGTTGGTAGTTTCGGGAGTGTCACAACGACAGCACCTAGTACTGTTCACTACTGTAGACCAAATGTCACTGATCATGACACCCTTATCTCTGTTTATGCAGGTGTTGTGTCTGATGAACATCGCCTCTAAACTTTCTCAGCCAGAAATTATTTTCTTTCCTTAGTCTGAAAATCTTCAAACTTTCATCGGGGTGTGGGCATGTTGCAGTATGTTCAACCACTGCCGACCCTTTAATGCCTTCTTCCATAACCACCTTAGAGTCCTTCGTCGGCGGGCGTCCTCGTCCCCTCACCTCTTCCTCTCTACTTCTCCTCTCTGCATTCCTGTACCTTTTACCCCTGCCATATGCTCTGTGTATCTGTATTGCAAACCATGTCCGCTCTCCCCGATGTAACGGGCGCCACAGCCGCACAAGATTTGGTAAATCATACCGGGTTCTTCCTCTGGTGGTATTCTATCCTTATCTTTCCTCAGAATAGATCTTAGGTCGCTGTGGCTACTAAATTCTACCATTACCCCAATTGCCTTCATCATTCTTCTGATCTGTTCTCCCAAAATTGGGTAATATGGGATAACAATCCTGGGTGAAATGTCAAAGTCATTCCTCCTGGACGTTCTATCTTGCCCCCATTGCCTAATACGTCTGTTAATGTGGTGGTTCTATCAATCCTGTTGGGTAATGATTGAATACCAAGGTATTTTTGATTTGCTTAATTTCTTCCCATAAGTATTCCTTACTATTACAAATGTTCAATGCTTTGTCTATCATTCCAGTTATAATCCCCCTTTTTACGTTCATTGAATGGTTTGAAAGGAAACTGAGGTACTTTCCTGAGTGTGTCGGTTTTCTGTAGATCCTTGTTCTTAGTTGAGTACCTCTCCTTATCACCAACACATCTAAGAAAGGTAGCCGGCCATCTTTCTCTTTTTCAATGGTGAATGTTATATTGTTTGGGAAGAGGTTGTTTAAGTGCTCCAGCAGCTGTTCCTCATTCCCTTCTCCTACTATAGCACATACATCTACATACCGTTTGAAAATTTTCACGTGATGGTCCGAAAATCCTGTGGGGAAAGCCTTCTTCTCAAGGTCTTCCATAAAAATTTCGGCGATCACTGGGGACAAGGGACTCCCCATTGGCGCACCTGTCTTTTGTGCGAAGTACTTTCCGTTCCATTGGGAATATTAATAGTTACCATCTTCCATGCAGAATCTTACTAAACGTGCAACCTGGTAGGGGTTCAGTCCTGTCCTATCTTTAAGTGAGGTGTCGTTGGATAAGAGATTAGTAATAACTTGGTATGTATATTCCATATGTATACTGGTGAAAAGATCTTTCACGTCGTAGCTCACGAGAACGTCACCGCTTTCTATTTGCAAACCCTGTATCTCTCTCACAAAGTTCTCAGAGTTTCTAGTGTGTGATGTCCTATTTCCAGTGAGGTGTTTCAATATGGTGGATAAGTGTACACATAGTTCTTTCGTCATACCTTTGTAACCAGAGACGACGGGTCGTAAAGGAATGTTTTCTTTGTGTATTTTCGGGAGACCGAAAAATACAGGGGAAGAAAAATTGGTTCCGAATTTTAGTCTCCTCATAATATCCGTTAACTTTTTTTCTTTTGCCTGGTCCACGAAAACTGAGAGAATCTCGATTAGAGATTTTCGTGTTTTTTAAGTAGGGTCAGTTGTCAACGTTGTGTATGTTTCAGTTTTTAGATGGTCTTTCACTTTGTCGTTGTATTCCTCCTTATCCATTACGACCACAACGTTGCCCTTGTCTGCTTTTGTAATAATAATTGATTCTTCTCTCCGTAGGGATTTGATTATTAGACCCACCGAGAGCAAACCGGATCAGGTGCATGTTTACGAACTGCTTGATAAAACAAAGGTATACGCCGAGAAGGAATTTATCACAAACTGAATTCAACATAATCAAATCCTTTCTTGGATGTGTTGGTGATAAGGAGAGGTACTCAACTAAGAACAAGGATCTACAGAAAACCGACACACTCAGGAAAGTACCTCAGTTTCCTTTCAAACCATTCAATGAACGTAAAAAGGGGGATTATAACTGGAATGATAGACAGAGCATTGAACATTTGTAGTAAGGAATACTTATGGGAAGAAATTAAGCAAATCAAAAATACCTTGGTATTCAATCATTACCCAACAGGATTGATAGACCACCACATTAACAGACGTATTAGGCAATGGGGGCAAGATAGAACGTCCAGAAGGAATGACATTGACATTTCACCCAGGATTGTTATCCCATATTACCCAATTTTGGGAGAACAGATCAGAAGAATGATGAAGGCAATTGGGGTAATGGTAGTGTTTGTTAGCCACGGCGACCAAAGATGTATTCTGAGGAAAGATAAGGATAGAATACCACCAGAGGAAGAACCTGGTATGATTTACCAAATCTTGTGCGGTTGTGGTGCCCGTTACATCGGGGAGAGCGGACATGGTTTGCAATACAGATACACACGCAGCATATGGCAGGGGTGAAAAGGTACAGAATAAAGAGAGGAGAAGTAGAGGGGACGAGGACGCCCACCGACGAAGGACCCTAAGGTGGTTATGGAAGGATGCATTAAAGGATCGGCAGTGGCTGAACATGCTGCAACGTGTCCACACCCCGATGAAAGTTTGAAGATTTTCAGACTAAAGAAAGAAAATAATTTCTGGCTGAGAAAGTTTAAAGAGGCGATGTTCATCAGACACAACACCTGTATTAACAGGGATGAGGGTGTCATGATCAGTGACATTTGGTCTACAGTAGTGAACAGTACTAAGTGCTGTCGTTGTGACACTCCCGAAACTACCAACAGATAAAAACATTTGGTGCAGTAGGCACACTTTAAGATACTATTCAATGTCGGTTTAAAACATTAGTTACTCATGGTGGCTACGAATTTACCAGACGTCGTCATTACAACGTTGAAGACGAAAACAGTAGTTTTCCAAAGCTCCGTTTGTTAATAAAAGCTTCACTTCACGGGGGTCAGCCGTGTTTACATACAAAGATGAGATCTTACCCCGTGTGCAAAAATCCGATGTTTATTTTTCTTATTGATAATAGTTGACCAATATTATTACCACTAAGGGTAGTACCTGATTGTGGATGTCGCTAGCATGGACGGTCTAGCAGAAGGGCTTGCTGAACTTTTGACTGGCTGGGCAGTCGATGAAGTAGTTTTCACTGATGACGGGCGCAAGGTACGCGCCCGAAAGCTCTGAAGTTAACCTTTCTTGGAATAAAATGGTTTAAAACGGGGAAAATTCCGTGTTATTGGTAATCGAATATGTGCACAACACTCCGTAAGAGAAGTTTTTTTCGATTATTATTTTTCTTTTTCTAAATCTTTTTTCTTTATCATCTTTTTTTCGCTTTATTTTTTTGGCACTGAAGATGGGCAAAGGCTGTGCCCGAAAGCTTTGCTGATTGAAAGAATAATAGCTTTCAACGAACGGGGACAAATCCGTGAAATTATTGGTCCTGCAGAAATGCATCTTCCCCGTTAAAATAATTAGAAGAAATTTTAGATACTTTGGTCATAAAAGAAGTTGTTCATCTAAAGACTACAGTTTACAGGAAACCAACCGATTCGGATCGGTTTCTAAATTTCTCTTCGCACCATCCCAATTCGGTATTCACTGGCACCATCAATGGCATGGTGGACCGAGCTATAAACGTATGCAGTCCTGAATTTTTACAATCATAGATAAAGCATATTATGAGAAGTCTAACTGCAAATGGATGTCCTAGGAAACTCATAGCCTCTGCTATAAACCGGAGACTTGAGAACTCGAATAGCGGAAGGTTAAGGCCAATAATGAACACAACTCTTGTTTTACCCAATTACAGGGGATTGGCAGAAAACACTATAAAGATCGGGAAGAGGATGAACTTTGAAGTTTTCTTCTCTGGTTCAAGGAACATAAGAACTATCCTCAGAAAGAACAAGACATTGGACCCTAATAGAATAATGGAAGTAGCAATTAAATCTTCAGCAATAGTGGAACACGCAACCCAATGCCAAGGTCCACTAGTACTGAGTATTATTTGCCATGAAGAGCGTTTCAACATTTGAAAAATCAAGGAAGCGATGTACATAAAACACAATATTACAATTAACAGGGACAATGGAGTTGATATCAGTGATATATGGACACCGATTATACGAGAGATGGGTACTTAGTATGTACATTATAATTTATATTAGATTATAAATTATAATCTAATATAAATTGGATGTATGTATGTATTAGAATAGATCCATCATAAGTAGATTATAATTTATATTAGATTATAGATTATGTAGATTATTCTATGTAGTATAAAGAACAATTCAACATACTTCGTCATTCCCGTTACAAAGATACAATTAAGATGGGTACTTGTGACATAACAAGACCTAGACGAACAGCAGATTTCCGACGGGTTTAAACTGAATTTAAACCCATTATACAGTACAACCTCCCTAATTCGGACGCGTCGGGGCGGAGGGTAGACCGGATTACGGAAAAATTCGGTTTAAGGAAGGTTTAAGGAAGAGGAAAAGGAAGAAAAGAAGAGCAACGAAGAGCCGAACAGCGAGGAACAGGAGAGATCGATTTTTGGGCGATCAAAACAACTGACGGCATCACCGTTTTCGACCTTGTTCTTACGGATTCCATTGATACCAATGTTTGACTAAGACATGTTTACTTGACCTCAAACCTTTTTATATGACGTACAATCCGTACCTAACTGTTCATTTCTGACGCTGAATACGGGAGTCGGTTATCCCGAAAGCTACGTCGTGGGTAAGTTACGCAAATAAAAATTCTTTCCTCACAGGCGGAACGTAAAGAAGGAAGTAATAAGAAGAAACATCTTTAATAAAAATAGAAGTACCTCACTATGTTCAGGTTCTCTCATGACTTGAACCTCTTCGACACGCGACAAAGGTGCAGTGTAACACATTTCAGCTCTGCTCATACATGCATTTATGAACTCACATACTACAGACTGGTCAACGTAGGCACGATCAGCTACCATGCTGCATATTGCATTACCGCTCCTCTGTTTGCACAGACAGCTAATTGTGTTGTACTGTAAGCTACTAAATTCACAAAAATGAATACGAACCATGAGATGAACGATGACGTGAGGATACTGAAGGCACGCAGGTAAGTACAGAGATGCATGATGATCAACAATATTCAATGAACTCAATGAATTCTTTACCCATTTTGTCTTTGAAGACTCGTTTCTTTGTAACGGGGCGGTGGATCATATTGGATGATTACGGCTGAAGCGCCCGTTGAGTTCCATTCACTGTTACCTGTAAGAACACCAAAACAACCTAGCCAGTGGCTGGTTGGTTAATTGTGCTAGTGAAAAAACAGGTGAACAGTGAACGTACTATTGCTTTATTTCAGAGCTTTCAGAATCGACTGATTGGGTCGTCAGCGAGCACTGAGAAAAGTGAAACCAGTCCGTAACTAAATATCATTAGCAATGAGCCTTAATTCACCTCAGACGGTCTAAATAGCTTTTGAAATTGGGTCAGCGCGCATCTGATTGGCCGGAATGTGCTTGTATAAGGCACGCTGATCAGCAACCTAATTTTTCTCTCAGTTGCAACAGCAAATTCTTATCGAAAGTAAACATGGATGCCGCTTGCTATATCGTCTAAGTATAACCTTTATGCAAATCTTGAGGTTAATCACCAATCACCAATATCAACAGTTGCACCAGCAGCAGTAGCTTTTAAATTTTACCGTTACTTTCGTAAGCTTCCATCTTCCACAAGTGAAATCACAATGCTTAATCTTTAATGAAAAATTGAAGTCACAGCGGAAGATGAAACAGTTTAACCATTCATCTAGATCAGATAAAGCGTTAGCAACTATAAAGTGCAAAGGCTGTCCACATAATCAAGTGGCTCTGACGTCATTCCAAGTAACAAAATTTAGCCGCTCTCTTTCGTCACCTTCCTCCATCTATTTACCGCTATCTTGTTCTTAGTTCAACTTCCAAGAGCAGTCGCTCTAAGTCAAGATCCACTGAAGATAGAGAGAAAGGTTTCCCGAAAGCTAGGAGTTATAATAAAGGAACTTAAAAAATGGCAAAAGTCACAGAGAAATAACAAATGACATATAACAGAATATGGGTGCTTCTCTATGGATTTTGACTTATTGTTCCTTAAATGAAAACGAAATGCTTCATAACGGGTTGTTGTTTTTAGTTTAGAAGATTCCTCTTGGCACAGCAGTGGAACCCGTTTATTGAATCGAAAAAGGTACAATGTAAAACGAGGAAATACAACGTACCTTTAACGAGAAGATTTCGTAGCTTTCGGAGCCTCCTGCTCCGTCGTCAGCGAATTGCACCAATTGCAATTCGCCAAGGTGTAATTCGCTGACGACGGAGCAGGAGACTCCGAAAGCTACGAAATCTTCTCGTTAAAGGTACGTTGTATTTCCTCGTTGTTTTGCATTGTATCTTTTTCGATTCAATAAACGGGTTCCAGTTCCGTGCCAACAAGAACCTTCAAAATATTGTTCCTTCTTTGTACCCGTTTATTCATAATGTCTGAAATCACGCGAAAACAAGTCCCTATGAGCGGATGGATGGGAAATTATTCGTGAAACGCAGAGCAATACAGTAACCATCCGAGCTTGCGGAACGTTCTCGTTCCGTCGTCTGAACCATTAAATCGCTGACGACGGAACCAGAACGTTCCGCAAGCACTGAACGTTACTGCATTGCCCTGTCGTTCCACTGATAATTTCCCATCCCTCCGCTGGTAGGGAGTTGTTTTCGTGTGATTTCAGACATTATGAACAAACGGGTAGAAGCCGTACCCGAAGAAGGAACAAAATGACGTATAACACAATCATTACGGGAAACTCAATATTCAACTGACTCTATCGCTTAGGCCCTTATTCAAGCTCAAATTTAACCTATCTCTGAATTAATTCTAGCGTTATATTAAATTGGTACTCTGGAAGACTGGATGTCTTTTAACGGGAGCATAGATCTTCATGATGTTGAGTTTTCGCGGATTTTTCCCGTTGCTTTGTACGTGGATGGATCTGTAAGTAAACTGACACGGTCTCCCTACCAACAGATGGATGAGAGTAGTTATTAAAAGACACGGTCAGAGAACAACGTACGGTTTACTCTCGGATATTTCGGAATGCTCTAGTTCCGTCCACAGCGAGCATGAGAAAGTTGCTATTCCGTGGCCAGGTTAAATAGAGATCGCGAGACAAAGGGTCGGGGGAAGGGATGCTAGGTTTCGAATGCTATTGTCAATAAAAGCAGGAGTTGCATCCTACCGCGCTGACCTGTCCCTTCCCCCGACCCATTGTCTCGCGATCTCTATTTAACCTGGCCACGGAATAGCAACTTTTTGTTGCTCGCTGAGGACGGAACTCGAGCGTTCCGAAATATCCGAAAGTAAACCGTACGTTGTTCTCTGACCGTGTCTTCTAATAACTACTCTCATCCATCCGTTGGTAGTGGGACCGTATCAGTTTACTTACAGATCCATCCTCGTACAAAGCAACGGGAAAAATCCGTGAAAACTGAGCTTCAAATTGGTACTCTGCTTGAATCATTTCTAACTCGCTAATCGACGTATCGTTTACGACTTACCTACTGAATGTTGTATGAAACGGTGTCCGGTCGTTCCGTTGAAGCAAACACTCTGGCAATTACAGCCTCGTAGCTAACTGAATCCTCCTATTTCATTCCTACTAATGCACAGCTACATGAAGTGATAATCATAGACTTCTATAGGCTACTCAGCACTTACACGTTGATAAAAACCGGTTAGCTGTTAACCACACGATATTAATTTAGCGATAAGGCCCATCGACCTAATACCTTATCTATTTCTCTATTTCTAAAATGATTTCATTTGCATGAACTGAGAATGGCAACCGACCTAAAGAGACCTTTTAAATGATTTATTAATAAATGACAGTATGACCACAGGCGTCTTGTCCGATCGGACGTTCGCCACTCCGTTCCGATGACCTCCGTCCGCGGATAATCTGCCATGAAAACAGCGTGCACCTGCGACGGATCAAGGAAGCTGTATTCATTCGCCATAATCATACCAAAAAACGCGACAAAGGTGTGGAAGTTAGCGAAGTATGGAATGCAGTTATCAATATGCTGCACCGGACTGAGCTAATCCCATCTTGACCCTCATTGCGTTCCTATATGAAACCACAGAGTGAACACCTTCTACTACACTTCGCTGACGACGGAACCAGAAGGTTCTGAAAGCTTCGAAAAATACTGAGTTATTTGTCTTCTGTGCTTTTCCTTCACAATTTGCTCATCCATCCGTTGGTAGGGCATGTGCAGTCTAATTACAGCTCACATTTACGACAAACGGGAGAAGTCGTGAAGAGGAAGCGTCCATGATGAAACACATCCCTGTTAGAAGACATCTAGTTTTCATAAATGACGGGAATGAACAGTAGTGACTGTTCCGACGGCTCCTTATGTGAGCGAAGGATGGAGCAGAATCGTTTATGAAAATGTTCACTAACTTAATTATACGCCAACTGCAACACCTAATCTGAGCACCCGCATATTAAAAAATAAATCCTTAACTTCGCGTCTTTATCGCTGATGACGGGGTGTGAGCAACACCGGAAGCTCCGAAGTTGTTGTTGACATTAAACGATGATAGTCGTACTAAGTTGGTTTGAAATCCTTAACTTCGGGACTTTCACGGACAAGGAACTTTACGCTGCTCTGTGGTAACATCATTTGCCCAGCACACAATTTTATATTCACAATGTCAGCGAGTCAAGTTTTCATGCTGATCTACATTGCTTCTTTGATTTTGCCAGTGCTCAGAAACAGCGTCGCCGAGAAACTAAGTTCAACGTGAGATTGTTGAAACTACATGCCTGTTCAATCACTGTCGTCTGACGCGATGATTGCTCGAAAAAATAAAGGATTAAATCTGAGATTCTAGTGCATGAATAATGTACGCAAAAAGATATTAATATTATTGATGTACTTGAAGCAAGAGAAATTAGTAACAAGGCGTTTCATGATAATCAAATATACGGTGTCCTTGTTCAATGAGCTTTATTCAGCGTGGCTTTCGGAAATGTCGTGTTCCGAAAGCTACGCTGAATAAAGCTCATTGAACAAGGACACCGTATCTTTGATTATTATTATTACTATTGGTGTACTAAAATTAATAATTTGCTTGCTTTGCTTGCTTGCGTGATAAGGTAAGCACTATCAGATCCATCGCTGAAAGATTTCTTCTTATTTAACAGTTCGGCTTCACAAAGTTCAAAGCTGAAGATTGGTGAGGATATCGTTAAAGGAATGTCTGTCAAGATTTAACATCAACAGAAGCTAATGGACAGGTAGAACAAAGCGTGAGGTTTGGCAAGCCGACAGCAGAAACTAGGTAGGCTTTCTGGAAGGTAAGGGATGCCAACATGAGCTGATTCGCCAAAATTCATCAAGTCAAAGGAGAAATGCAGTGTGTTAAATACTTAAGAAAGAAAACAATGCAGCAGCGAATAATTCAGAATACCAATACCGTGAAGATGCCTGGAGATACTAATTTGGGCAGCGTATGAGAGGTGACACTTTATACTAATAAGCTGCTTCGGGCGAACAAACGAAAAGTGAACAAGCGAATAATTTCCGGCTAATTATGGAGTTTTGTCACTGCCACGGTCGGTCGGTGGGGATGCTCGCTCTCTGCAGGACTGACTGGGCGGGCAACAGAGGCTTGACAGGTACAAGGGTAGTTAGTACCTGATAGTTGATGTCGCCAACCCGGATGGTCTAGGAGAGGAGCTTGCTGAACCGTCGGGTGGCTGGGCTGTCGACAGATTTTATATTGCACTGATGACGGCTACATGAGTAGTAGTCAAACGCTCTGCGTTTTGAAATAAACGCTTTTATCTAACGGGTGATACCCTGAGCAGAATAAAACAATTCCCTTTCAACATCGCTGACGACGGAACCAGGACGTTCCGAAAGCTTCGAGAAATGTTTTTGACCTGTGATATTTCTAACAATCACCCATCCATCCATTGGTAGGGCATTGCAGGTTTATTTCAGGTATTATCAAAAAACGGAAAAGCCGGAACACCACCACATTAAAACATGAAACCCGTTACAAAACATCCAATATTCAAACCCCATTAACTGTCTCAACTGCTTACCAGCGAGAGGTGGCGAAGTGTGGCAGAGATAGCGGCGAGAACTAACCAAAACGCTGAAGTCTGTCGCTCATTCATCCGGCTTATATTGCTTCAACGTGAGGTGTCAGTCTGTTGTATGCAAATTTCATTGCGCTAAGGCACGTTTCCATGCCGGTTATTGGCTATTTTCTCTAGTTCAGGTACAATTCGTTGATTTAACCTATTTATAATCAATGATTAGATATCGCGTGAAGCGTTGCATGCGAACTAAGTAAACCAAGCTTCTATTATACCTTACGGAACAATGCGCTCCAAGCACCTATATACATTAATCTATTAATAGTAAACTGACCAAATCAAACCTGTTAAAGCGCTTTACCTTTTGTCAATGTAATTGTAGCAACATAATGATCAAGTAAACGTAATTGTAGCAGAATTATTTCAATTTGTTTTCCTAACCACAGCATAGATCCCTTCATACTAGTAGTTACATATTTTTGTTGGAGAGGCCATTCAATGTGGAAAAAGCATCCGCAAGTTAAGTTGCATCTTGAACTTCGCTCAAGTTTCGAATAATGACCCAAAGCAGTTCGGTATCATGCTTCTCATGTGCTTCGAGTACATTTTTTGTTTTATCATATTCATTACCCGTATGTGAACATAACGTGAAGTATTGTTTACGAATTAAGGAAACCATCGGCTTTACATCAACTTACCCAACAATGCTTACCCAAAAAATCTCTTTTACACCTCTTAAGTTTCTGTACTTACGAAAACGTCATGAAGGACCTGTACATAGAGGTCATGCAGTGTGTCATGTTCAAACAGCGCTGATAAGTACGGCACTATTGACCGTCAGCGACTGGAAAAACCGTCCCATCACTTTCATTGAGGAATGAACTATGATTTACTGAAAGTTACAACTTGCATGTCACGTTGGGTCTTTTATTACTAATAAAACCTGCTCAAGCAGTCACTGGTTACGGTTTCGTTCAAAGTACTTGCAGAATGAGTTCAATGTACTCGCTGCTAACGGATAACACAACGGTTTCGAAGAACGTTATGTTTGACAGACAACAAAATACGACATGGCAATGGCTTGTCTTTCTAAATCTGTTATCACATAGAGAAATATTTTCTAAATCTGTTATCACATATGAAAATGCGACTTGAGATGTACGCTGTTTAAATAGTGAGAAAGGATGCAACGAATTGACGGTACAATGCTGGTAAGGGAATGAAAGTGAGATAATGAACGTTGGTGCGGCTACCTTGCGTCACCGATCCGTCGGTCATGTTTGCAGTAAGAAGCCTACAGGTTGTAGTGCAAAAGTTTCACAGGTTGGGTAGAGTGAGAAAGCGCAACAACGAAATGTTGACAACGAGGCTTACAAAAGGAGAAGAAAGGAATAATGAAAAGAAAATCGAAAGAAAAAGAAAAAAGAAAAGGCTTCCTTCCAGTGGAAGTAAAATAGTGTATGTCAAACCTACCAGCAATGTTAATCGCCCTTTTACAAAGAAGCAATTCCACTCATGATGAAATCGGTGCGCACACGGAGCACGGGAGAGGCCAACTTTGAATGAATCACATACGTACGAAGTCAAAGAAGAAGCAGTTCCTTTTCTTTCTCTCCTTTTCTTTTCGTTATTCCTTTGTTCTCCACTTGTAAGCCTCATTGTCAACATTTCATTGTGCTTTCTTATTATACTGATGTGTGAAACTTTTGCACTACAGCCTGGACGCTTGTTAGTGCAAACATGAGCGACAATACCGTCTGACTAACATTCAACACTTCCCTCAGTCTGTTGTGTGCACCGCTGCGGTGAACGGTTCGTAGAGACGGCGCTCCTAAGCTTTACCAACTGTGCGGAGACTAACACTGCCTGGTCAAGGTTGACTGAAGGTGTTCCTGCTCGTGTGGTTAAGTGGAGGGGTGCTTTCTTAGAGACCATTTCGCGGTATGTGCTCACACGACTCATTTCCTTTTTCCTCCACTTTTCTTTTTCCTTTCATTTGCGCTAATAGCGGGTCCAGTTCGACCCAAAAGCTCCGCTTGTTCAAAGAGAATAAAGCGTTACAAACGGGAGTAAAAAATGTCCGTGTCAAAACAACCAACAATGTACCAAATTTACAGATAATTGCATTTGTTTGAACGTAGGTTTATAGCATTCTGCTCGAAAGAATGATAAATTCTCAATTCAACGCTTTGGTTGTTCTGATATCATTTTCTAGTCCCATCAATTACAAGGTGTTCGTCTAGGAATATGTTCTCTCTCTTTCTCTATACATTGTATTTATAGATAGATATCACGTATTTACGTGAGCATTGAAATAGCACCGTAGCTTCTTCACCACGTTTACTTCATCACCAGCGTAGCTGGCCAAGGCTTAGGCAAAGGGCCTGTTGTGCTGTACAAAAGTTCTCTGTTGTACACGTTAGCAGTTGTGTTAGAGCTTCATTTTGAGAGAAGCCAAACATTGGAGAGTCGCATTTGACAATGTTTCGAACAATCTGGTATAGGAACGTTTCGTGGACATGGATCATAATATCGTTTTGGAAATGTTGAAGCATGATTTAAATTAAATGCTTTTTCAATCGAGAGAAGACTCCATGTCGATGGCCACATATTTAGCCCGTTCGATACGGTACAAGTGATGAGGAAGATACAGAGGACATACGCTAGTCTTGATATATACTCACATGTATGCATGTGCATATAAGGTATGCAAATGCATGTATGTGTATATCTAGACATGAATGTACGTATACATACTTACATAAGTGTACGTACACGTGGATGGTGGATATTTGAAGTAGTAGCAATAGTAAACTGATTTACGTAGTGCTGGTTGACAGCCATTTGCATAAAATGTGGTCTGCGATGAAGCTTCAATCATTCCTGACGACTTCATTAGCTGCGAAGATGAGTTGGTGCCGACAGACGACGGAAGTAATCAACTGTGCGAAGGAAGTAAAGCGCATTGCTACGCTGATGGCGAATCAACCAGATAAAGTCGTACAGACTTAATCAAGAATCCCAACCCTGGTCTCATCCACAGTTATAAGTTTATTTGTTTATTGCAACAGTTTGTTTGAACTTGGCTAAAACTAATGCTGCCGCTGTAGGGCTGCGATTTTATGTGCTTTTAGTTTTATTTTTTATGTCAAAATTATGGGATATGAATTGTGCCATAATTCATTAGTGTAGTATGTAGTAAAAATTTTTGGGAAAAGCGTAAGCAATACCGCACTGACAAACGTTATCGCTGCATTCGCCAGCAGTGTTGCAAGCGTTAATGCAAAACTGAACACGTTGGCATAACATAGCAATCTTTAAATTGAGCTAACACGACAAGGTAGGGTGCTTTACCTTGTTGAATTACGGCAAGGAAATGCACGTCAGCAGGGAGATATGCTTTAATAACTGACATAACGGCTTACGAAGTTGTATCAGTACCTTCATGTGAGCACCTTTTAAATGCACAGCAGATCGGCGGCTGGTAACTGCGCTGCGCTGAATCTGTTTGTCGCTTCTTACATGAATTTTACAGAAAGAATTAATTTCACCCATTCAGATTTCACCAAGCATTCATGTAAGAAACGACAATTAGAATTCTTAATGTTTTGACGTAATATAATTGGCATTATGTTACGGAATTAATCGGCCTCCACAAGGGAGAAGGAAGCATTAAACAGAGACGCTTGCTTCGATCAAATGCTTTCATTGGGTGAGCTCAAGCTCACCGGTCCAACAGAAGACTAACTGGAAACGTGACATGAACCTCCATTCGCGCTTTTCCCCTTTCGTCTTTCCATTACCTGTTTGCTCTGTTTACTCTTCTCATTTTCAACCTCCGCATGTCAGTGCCTCTTCCGCTTTCTCTTGCGTTCCTTACCTTTTGCAAACATAATCCTTTTTCTGTTATTCGTGGAACGCAGAGCAATACAGTAACCATCGGAGCTTGCGGAACGTTCTCGTTCCGTCGTCTGAACCATTAAATCGCTGACGACGGAACCAGAACGTTCCGCAAGCACTGAAGGTTACTGCATTGCTCTGTCGTTCAACTGATAATTTCCCATCCCTCCGCTGGTAGGGGGTTGTTTTCGTGTGATTCCACACATTACGAATAAACGGGTAGAAGCCGTACCCAAAGAAGGAACAAAATGACATATAACACAATCATTACGGGAAACTTAATATTCAACTGACTCTATCGCTTAGGCCCTTATTTAAGCTCAAATTTAACTCATCTCAAAATTATTTCTAGCGTTATATTAAATTCATACTCTGCTTGAATTATTTCTAACTCTCTAATCGACGTATCGTTTACGACTTACCTACTGAATGTTGCACATGAAACGGTGTCCGGTCGTTACGTTGAAGCAAACACTCTGGCAATTGCAGCCTCGTAGCTAACTGAATCCTCCTATTTCATTCCTATTAATGCACAGCTACATGAAATGATAATCATAGACTTCTATAGGCTACTCAGCACTTACACGCTGATAAAAACCGGTTAGCTGTTAACCACACGATATTAATTTAGCGATAAGACCCATCGACCTAATACCTTATCTATTTCTCTATTTCTAAAATGATTTCATTTGCATGAACTGAGAATGGTAACCGACCTAAAGAGACCTTTTAAATGATTTATTAATAAATGACAGTATGACCACAGGCGTCTTGTCCGATCGGACGTTCGCCACTCCGTTCCGACGACCTCCGTCCGCGGATAATCTGCCATGAAAACAGCGTGCACCTGCGACGGATCAAGGAAGCTGTATTCATTCGCCATAATCACACCGAAAAACGCGACAAAGCTGTGGAAGTTAGCGAAGTATGGAATGCAGCTATCAATATGCTGCACCGGACTGAGCTAATCCCATCTTGACCCTCATTGCGTTCCTATATGAAACCACAGAGTGAACACCTTCTACTACACTTCGCTGACGACGGAACCAGAAGGTTCTGAAAGCTTCGAAAAATACTGAGTTATTTGTCTTCTGTGCTTTTCCTTCACAATTTGCTCACCCATCCATTGGTAAGGCATGTGCAGTTTAATTGCAGCTTACATTTACGACAAACGGGAGAGGTCGTGAAGAGGAAGCATCTATGATGAAACACATCCCTGTTACAAGACACCTAGTTTTCATAAATGACGGGAATGAACAGTAGTGACTGTTCCGACGGCTCCTTATGTGAGCGAAGGATGGAGCAGAATCGTTTATGAAAATCTTCACTAACTTAATTATACGCCAACTGCAACACCTAATCTAAGCACCCGCATATTAAAAAATAAATCCTTAACTTCGCGTCTTTATCGCTGATGACGGGGTGTGAGCAACCCCGGAAGCTCCGAAGTTGTTGTTGACATTAAACGATGATGGTCATATTAATTTGGTTTGACATGTATAACTACACCGTTACAAAACATCCTATCATCAACTGCATATATATATATATATATATTGTCTAAACCAACGGCTTTAATCCCGAATATATATATATATATATATATTCAGTCGACCCTCGTTGTCCGCGGTTAATTCATCCCGGATTTTGAGCGTTACACCACGGACAACGAATTCCGCGTTATATGGAGTACCCTATGAAAAAGGCCAAATATATTGTATTCCAGCCGCGTATTTCGCCCTGCCTCCTTGAATTCCTTCCAGAACGGTTATCATACCTAATGATCATTCGAATCTTGGTACTACGGAATCTAGCTGCGAGATAATGACATGAAAGAGACTGCGTTTGTTCAATGGGGCCAGCCATCAGGATTCAGGCCATTAGATGCAAGAAAGGGCGGAAGTAAGATGCTCTTTCGTTAAACACCTAGGAATCGCCTTGCTTTAATGAGCTAAGCGATGTACTGGTTCGCGGAATGGGTACAGAGCAGGGGAAACATAAAATACACAGGCGCACTTAAGCAGAAATACTGAACATCACATAGAACACATGCACATAGAACAAAACGTCTACGGCAGAAACGTTTGGCGCATCAGGAATCAGACAATTTACCCACTTTCTGTAGGTGGGCGCAAATCCCCTGGAGACCGGCCACTCCTAGGGTTTCTTGAACTTGTTGGTAGCGAAACTTCTCGCCTTAAAATGTTAGGCTCCTCAGCTGCCGGATCTTTATTTAAAAACACTGTTATAAGGGAGCTGTCTCTCCCTTTTCTTCGTTTCATCGAATAAATCTTGTAGCGTTATTCCTCATGTAACCATGATGCCACGTTTCATGTTTTGACAGAACTAAGTCATTACACGGTAGGAAACAACACGGCTTCCGTGCCTTCTTTGAGAAGGGATGTTTTGTCGCCTCCTCAAAGTTTTATAAGAGGCCAGAAATCGTACATATCACTGCAAGGGCGTCTCTGAACATGATATGGATCAGTCTATAAAAAAGCACAGCTATTACGAAGAATGGCGGTTAGTTCAGAAGTTTTCCAAGGATTAACGTAAGTACGGATTTGGATTACCTAAAGGATGAAGATAGCTGTGCCAATAATTTATTGCAGGAAATGTGGATACATTGCGGCACTGGAACCGTCGAAATGTTCCAATTCGACCAACTCATACGCGACTTTGTTGCAGTCACTTCAACTTCTCTAAGAATAAACTACATTGAGCAACATGCACGCTCGTCGTCGACAAATATTTTTAAAAAAATATTAAATAGGCGAATATGCTACATGCGCACATCTGTGTCAGAGCTCACAGGGAATTAAAGACAAAACGTCACAACTTGTCATTCATTTACTGGCCGTCCTCCTTCCATGCCAGTTAATTCGACGTAATGCTCATCTACGCCAAAGGGATGGCGTAGGTCGTAATTCACATTTTTAGTACAAGCAGAGCGAAAACAACGGACCAGAGAAATGGCGAGTGCCATAATTCAGCAGGTCGTCGTCCGCCTCTGAAAATTCAATCTTCCGTAGCCGTTCCCTGAACAGCTCGAATGGGAAAACTTTCGCCATCTTTGGCCAAACAATGCCTTTTTCTTGGGCCCTCCTTTCGGAAACCGCAAAGGCGCTTGCACATCTTCCCGATATTTTGTTCAACGACATCACCCATCCTACGGAATTGTAGCTTACCACCTAGGTGCAACGACAAAAGTGTTCCTACGGAATCCTGGGCAGCGTGAAGTTCGACGCATCTGTTGTAGGGAAATGGGCGCCAAGGTTCGATCTCCGTATTTGCATCACTTGCTAACAAACCGTTAGCTGCGGCCGCCTTACGGCTAAATGACACCAAAAGGGGTTCAAGATGTAAGGCGGCAACCACGAAACTATTAGTACCTCTTCTTTTCCTCCTTTTTCTTTCTACGATTTTCTTGTGGGAGTACTCCATTGATACGATCGAGCCTTAAAATGATCACAAAAAAACAAAATGCCCTTTCGCTTAATCATACAAGGGCGAACCGTTCCATCGCCTCTGTGCTGCTAATGGAGGAAGATCGACTTGTCGTGGGCTTCTCGTTAAAAGTGTTGAACAGGAAGTGATTTCGCTGCAATAAAAAGGCTCGTAACCAATTTTGCCCGGTGGCACAGGATACGCAGTGTTACTCGGTGCTGAGGCTGCTCGAAGTCTTTCTTCCAATCTGCCAGCAGGTAACCCGACCAGCGCCGCTTTGGTTCCGGTGCCTTTTCCGCTTCCAGTTTGTCGCGAACACCAGCCTAACAGAAACGCCAAGGCAGCGTGCGTCTACAGCGAAATGAATAATGTTCAACCTGCAAGAGCTTCATCTGCTTCGAAAGATCGTTCTGTCTCTTCTTTTCCCACAGTTTGCGCCGCTTGAAGCGCAAAAAGTAGTCTTGTATTAGAAAGGTGGCGTAGAATTTTCCCACGGTAACGTCCTCTTCGCCTGCGGAATCCACCGGCAATTAAGGCAAATCGCAGGGAGCACACTGTTCTCACCCGTTGTCAAGGGAAGAATTTCGTCCAAGAACTCTTGCGAAGTTCGTTTCCAAACGCGGCGAATGAACGCCCTCAGTTTCGTATTGGCCAGTTCGAACGAGTCTGCAAAGGTGCGGCTCCAGAAATGGGAACATCCCCGCGCTACTACCTTCGCTGTATATGTTCAAGCTCGTTCTAACCAAAGCTATTAGCGTAGCGTGAAATCCAACAGTGCCGTCAGGATGAAGGATCATGTTCATCGAGATTAATCTCTAAATGGCGCAGCGATCCTACGTAGGATAAGTGGGTTCCCTTCCGTCCTCGTACCTTGCAAGCAATGCGATGTGGACAGAAGTCGCCAAAGCCCAATGGCGGCGTGATCTTTCTGAGCAATATGAGCACGTCTAAATGCTTGATGCGGCCCCTTGCGTCAGGGTCAAATTCTGACCACAAACGAACAAATTCCTCCAAGTGGTGAGGACCAAGAATGGACCAGTCGCGGGTGAGGTAGTCAAAGTTGTCCATTATAATGGCCACGAAGAGGTTTATAATCTGAACACGCGGCACAGTATGGCAGAATCAGACGCGCCCCTCATTGGCTTGCTTACCAGGCAGGAGCTCAGCAGGAAAAATGATATGAAATAAGGATATGCAAAGTCAGTGCCACAAGTGGCCGATCCCTTTTCTTCGCCTTCATCAAAGGAAAGGTCCCTGTCGCAAAGAACCGACGGTCGGTCAGAGCAGTCAAGCATAATGTTCTGCCAGGCCTCTCCAGTGGCGGACCTACTCGGCATTAGAGACTGACCGAAATGTGCGCTGGCCATTCTGACCCTACCTGAACAATACAAGCAAGGAAGTGTAGAATGTGCGGAAGTTGTTGTGCCTATGGATTTGCGTGTCATCGTTCAGGGCAATCTTGCCGAACACTTGCATGCCGATGACCGCGTAAATGAAGAACAGCAGTACGATGAGAAGTACGACGTACGGCAGAGCCTGAACGCAATTCGAACTATGTATGCGAACAGCTTTTTACGCAGTCATGCCTGAAAAGATTTCAAGAACGTCCAAACGAGCGTTCTGATGCCTTCGCCGCGGCCCAACAGCTTGACCAACCGCATAACTCGAAACAGCCGGAAGAAGTTCATGCTGATCAAACTCTCTCGCGTCTAAAAGCGATATGGAATTGCTGAGTGTGAGCAAATGAGCGAATACCGCTAATTTGGAGCAGATGATGTCGATTACGCTGCCCAGAACGACGATGAAGTCGAAAACGTTCCACGCGTCGGCCAAGTAGTTCTGCAAACGACGTACGGAGAAGGGTCAGGCGACGAAATGTTACCATTAGGGTGAAAGCAATCAGCTTGAGCAACACCTCGGCGGCAAATATGGAAGTGAAGACAAAATTGAGAAAGTCGAGCACCTCCTCCATTACTGGATTTGGTTGATGATGCTTAAGCAGCGCCGGAAGTTCCAAAACTGCGTCAAGGTAGCACATTCGCGATCAACTTACGCGCATGGCCAGAACGACCGTATTCAGAATAATGATGACAAGGATACCGTATTCGAAGTAGCTCGAGGTGACGAAAAGCCAAATTTTGTAGCGCAGGCGAGTGTTGGGAACGTAGCGCCGCTGCGGTCTAGCGGTCAGTGTAAATTCGATGCATTTTCTCTGTTCGAAAAGCAAACCATGATGCTCGCGGTGCGCTCTCGCGCCGGAAGACAAAGCTCTACCTGGTTTTTGTCCAGCTCGCAGTGCTCATACTCTCGCTCGCCCTCATTTTGGAACGTTACAATAACAAAACCGACAAAGATGTTTTGCATGAAGAAGGCAATGACCACAATGTAGGAGATGAAGAAAATCGCAACCGTCTGTCTATAGTTGTACACCGGGCCTCGTCCTTCGGCTGTCGAGTCGATAGCAACGTAAAGCAATCTGAAGAACGGCAAGGACTGACAGTGGCAAAGTACCAAGCAATGGTGTTCATACTGAGGCCAACCCTCAAATGTGCCAACCACAAACAAGGATACCAAGGCATTTTTTATGTTGTCAAAATTGAAGTCGTTGTTGATCCATTCCCTCTGCTTTACGACTGGTTTGGTCAAGACGCCGTCTTGAAACTCGATAAAATAGCCCCTTCAAGCAACGCTTTCATAAGGAGAGCATGTCCGATGATACACCTACTTGCACGATTCAGGTGTGCTCCTGACTGGATCAGTGCAACGGAAGAAGGTGCCCTTGAAGAGCTGAACTCCAATGATAGCGAACATGAACTGCAGCATCGAAGTGACCAGCAGGATGTTGCCGATCGTTTTCACCGCCACGATCACGCATTGAACAACGCGCTAGACACAGCAGAAGTCATGCAAAGGGGTGGCAAACGACCTTTCGAACTTTGAGCCCTTTGGCGCGGTTGATCGCTCTCAGAGGTCGAAGCACCCGCAGCACGCGCAATATTTTTACCACGCTTATCGCCTCTTTCCTAGCGAACATTCGAATCCGTAACTCGGCAGAGAACGGTAACTGCTTACTTCAATCCAAAGGATGCCAACGAAACGCAAACAACCAACAAGTCGAGCAAATTGAAAGCATTCCGGCAGAACGAACCTTTATGGAACAGCAAACCGTACACGACGATCTGAAGAGTCATTTGCTTGCAAGAGAACTCGCGAGCAGGAGCTCACCTTGAGAAGGATTTCAATTGTGAAGACCGTAGTGAAGAAGATGTCAAAAAATCCAAGGATCTACAACAGACATATATGAACTTGCCAACTTGGACTTCCACGGTAACCTCGTTCAAGGTGGAATGCTTGCTCAGCGGGTCCTCCGCCGCCAGCAGTGCGCTGGAAACGAGAATGCAGAGCAGAACTAAATTCTTGAAATAGGCATGGTGAATCAACTTGGCGCTTAGAATTCGGAAGCTGAAAGTAGCAAGCAAATTAGGGCTTTCAGCGACGGCTACCGGTATACCGATTCTTTGACGAAATCACAAACAGGGAGTTGTGCTTCGGCAGTAGCGTGCTCGTGGGATCCGCTTGGCTATTGGTGGAACGTCGCTTGCCTGAGGAAGGCATTATAATCGCCAGCTCTTCGGATGCCACGTTCTCTGGAAGCGACCAAATTCTTCCGTAAAAGCGACAACGGCTTATCTTGTGCCTACTTATCACATGCAGCCTACGCATGCGGTTGAATTAGGCAGGGAGCAATTCCCACAATAAAATTTTGTCAACTGTGAATACGGAGAAAAAAGCGGGCACTTTACTGCGCATGCGGAATGGGCAACAAAGTAACAAGACGGTAGGTTTATTGAAGCACTCAACTTTGCTGCGTGCTTTTACGAGCCATTTGATCCTTGCTATCGTGGAAAGATAAAATTTCGGCAAATGGAAAATGCCCAGAATCACCCCTTAAAGGCAGGAATGTTCAAATGCACTTTCTATTAACATCAATGTTTGGCGAATTATGCAAAATGAGCTGAATCAGCTGATGCACGAAGTCTGCACGAAAAAAGCCCGCATCATCGATGCCTTATCGCTAATTCTACGATCGCAGCGGGTATTTCACGAAATAATGAAAAAGACGTTCATCCCCGCCTTGCGGCTGAACGATTTTAGAAGATAAGCCTTCTGACAAGAACAACTGCTGAAAAGATAAAGGATTCGCCCAAAGCTATGCTGATATGACCACTGTGCGCTAGCAATCGAGGAAGCCTGGCAAAGAAAATGACACGGAGCTAATGATAGCCGAGCCATCAGAAATGGCGGTGAAGTAAGCGAGACCGCGCTTCCTGCTGCACGTAACCTGGACAGCAAAGAATAAAGGCTGCTAAGCAGTCAGCATTGCAGCAATAGCAATTGCTCGACAGGATCAACGGATAACCCTTCTGATAGCTTGCGTAACGTAAAAGGTAAATTTCCACTTGCTGCCTAATCTGTTTGAACGTTCGATAGGCTACGATGGCAGTTACAACTTCAGCGAAGCTCCAAATAATTGTTCTCTTTTTATTTGTATAAATTACAATTGCTTATGATTTATAGCATTTACGAACGCGTGGAGATTTGACCGGGTGTGAAAGGAGAATAAATTCAGTTCGCCTACCTTCTTGCTGCATTCTTCCGTTGCACCTATCCATATCGTTCAGCATGTGATCGCTGGAAGCAAATGGGTGCCCTTATGAAAAAGCGCGCAACCGTGATGGATGATGAAACCTACTCAACGTCGGTCGCTTCTTGTTCTTCCTCTTTCGCACCGACCTCATCCTCCTCTTCGTTGTCGTCTTTTGCATTTTTTTCGTCCCCATTGGAATCAGTGTCAGCCAAGTTATCCACAGCAATGGCAAGGAAAACGTTGAGCAGAACGTAATTGCCGCACACAAAAAGCACAATGAAGTACAGGCAAACCACAATCCCAGGCGACGTGGCGCCACCAAAGGAATCTATGCCCGTGTACATGACCGAATTCCAATCTTCACCAGTGAGAATCTGAAAATAAGCATCCAGCCGCGTAACGTGCGCTAACCCGTCATAGATACTTGGAAAACCGTAAGCAGCGATTGGGTAAAACTGTCGAAGTTGGATCGCGGCATCGGCTGATGCGATTCGTACTTGAACCTGCCACCAAAAATTTGCATACCGAGAAGGGCAAATATGACGATGAACAGGAAAAGCAACAACAACAGAGAGACAATGGAACGCAGCGAATTGAGCAGTGAGGCGACCAGGTTCCTTAGTGAATTCCAATAGCTGAAACACGCACGCGGCTATGATTGGATCAGTTGTTCCGCTGTCGCACCGAGTTATCTTGAAGATTCGCAACAGACGAGCGGCGCGAAGAACGGATAAGCCGAGCGGTTTGATTATCCGCGCATGTGTCAGCGAAATTTCCGCAATCGAGCACAACACGACGAAACAGTCGAAGCGATTGAACAGCGAAATGAAATAATTGTAAAATCCCAGGCAGTACATTTTCAGCATCATCTCCAGCGTGAATAGCGCTATGAAGCAAATGTTGACCACATCTAAAAGCATGCGCGACCTTCTAAAAGCTCACCATACGCAGTTCATCAACAAAACAGATGCTTTAAATGTAGACCTCAATTACAACATTATTCACAACGTGGTAATAGAAAGGTAACTTCCTAATGCGAGCAAATGAGCTGTACGACTTCTAGCGATTAGGGAATTAAACAGCGGATTGAAGATACTGTTTCTATGAACGGGCGTGTTAGTTCTCATAACTACAAATTACTTGCGGAGTATTTCAACCCGCTGTTGAAAGAAGCAACTTTATTGCGTAGCTTTCGGGAAGCAACTTTTCCAGTCCTCAGCGCATAAACGTAATCTACGTTTATGCGCTGAGGACTGGAAAAGTTGCTTCCCGAAAGCTACGCAGTAAAGTTGCTTCTTTCAGCAACGGGTTGAAATACTCCGTAAGTAATTTGTAGTTAAACAGCGGATGTTTTAATTCCTGGAAATGATTACGCCAATTGCTGCGCCTAGCACTTTTTCTGCACAGCTCCCATAAAAACAGTTTTGGTTATACAAATATCAAGAGCCTCCAACTACTCTTACAATGAAGATGAACATAAGCACAAAGTTAAGAGCAAAAGATGAACAACGCACACAGTGCTAGTAAAAAGTGTTGCGCTGTTTAATTCTTTCCCAGTTAATTATTGTATAATTAACAAACTTAGATTCGAACAGTTAATCTGTTAAATCTCGTCAACTTGGCAAAGCACAGGGTCAGGGTCATAAAGGCTAACTATTTTGATGGATTCCAAAGAATGGCATCTCTACCTTGCAAGTCTTCCAACCATTGCGGTTGTTGATAATGCTCCAGAGTTAGTATGAACGTGTTCAGGAACACCATGATGAGAACAATCCAGTAGAAGGCCTGCGATTTGATCAACATGCGACCGTAACGTCGAACCTTCATATTGCGAATCCGGAACCTTTGCATATTGCTGAGGCACCAACGGCTGCACCGGCTTAACCAATGTTCGACGGTATGCTCGACAGCCTTCACGGCATCTAGGAACAAGAAGGTTGGGTTAGTCAATTTTGCCATTCCAAGCTGAACCTTCTCTGCTTGATGTGACTTCGTACATCTCCCGTTCAGAATCCACGTCAAGAATGTCCTCTGAAGTGTTAAAAATGCAAGCTAAAAAGAATAATTAAATGAGTGCTCCTAACGCACCGGCTTGCATAATCCAGTCCAAATAGTTTCTCAACTCTTCTTCGAATTGCACCTTTTCACGTCGCTTCCTGAACAGGCCTCGCACTCGAGCCTTTTCCCGCTCTTTGGAAAATTCGCTGGAACAAAATAAGTGTACTTTCAATTGGACATGCCGATGGTCAAAACTACGGTATACCCGCTAAGAACACCAAGAATCAGATTGAGCACGAAGAAGGAGCCCAGAACGACCAAGGAGACGAAGTACAGCCACGGCCATTCAGTGCCAACAGCGTCATTCACCTAAGCAACTTGAATTACAAATGCTGCGCATTGAATAACACAGCCAGTACAAACCCAGTACATTACGTCTGTCCAACCCTCCTGCGATATGCACGTGAAAACTGTTAGCATGGCGAAGCCAATGTTGTCGAAGTTGGTGATGCCCTGATTTGGCCCGGACCAATGTCCAGTTTCCGTGCAGTTCTCAGTGCTGGGGCAGCGACGAGCAGAAGAAGCAAAACCACACGGAACCGGCTCGCTGTCCACGGGTTCTCCTGAAACGCACACTGGCCAGCCTGTTCGCCAATTTCGCACGACATGGCTACCTGTCTGAGGGTCAACGCAAGTTCTGTTCAACTTGCCGCAGAAAAGCTCCAATCCCATTACCGCGTAAATAATAATAACAAAGAAAACCAACAATGCAACATGGAAAAGAGGAACCATAGCTTGCAGTATGGAATTAAGCACAATTTGAAGGCCTGCAGCGGAACGACAAACGGTAGAAGGAAAAGGGGAATTTGCATGCGTCAATCTTACTTGGCACTCCGGAAACAAGTCGCAAGGGGCGCAACACCCGAAATGCGCGCAAAGCTTTAACATCCACATTGGGAATGTTGAGCCAAGCGAACAGGGTGCTGCAGTTTCTGCGAAAATGTACGCAGCTGTTGCAATGTCGCGAAAGCCTGCACTACCGACTTACCCAACCACTACGATAACGAAGTCCAGCACATTCCAACCATTTCGAAGATAGGCGCCCGGATGTAGCACAAAACCGTAGGCTACTATTTTCAATGCGCTTTCAATTGTGAAAATTATCACGAAAGCGTACTCCAATTGCTCCTGAATGTGCGTCATGTCATCCTCTACCATTCCTGACGTTCCTTACCAGAATCATGTTTCTTCTGTCCGAGTCGAAGCCTGGATAAGGCTGGTAGAACGCCAGGGCCAAGCAGTTGGCGCATATCATCGTTAGTATAAGCCACTCGAACGGCCTATGGAAAAACTGCCTTTTAATGAAGATCAATTGGAGCCCCGATCATGATGACAGGGTGCATGCTAGGTAAAAATGCAGTGATCATACTGCGAACGTTTAAGAGCAAAGGTACCTATCGGTTGACCTATAGATAAAAAGGGTATGTTCTTGTTCCTAGCAGGATCGACTGAGTGCCTTGGCAACGCTAATAACGACAGAAAGGCCGCCCAACATGCCTTGTTCGCTATTCCAAAGCAATAAGTGATATGTACTACTTCTCGTGCGCAACACATTTCCACCAGATGCAGCAATTAATACTACGAGCGATGCCGACACTATTATAAAAAGCAAACGAACAGTAGTATTTAAGAATCAGTAACGCCAATCTAACAATAGTCTGGAAATATCAAAAGAAAACGAAAACAGCAGTACGCATATGTTCACTCGCCATCCGTTTGGTCTACCCGGTAAATTATAAGAACCTACGGCGTAGAGAAAACGCAAAAACTTGTTAAAATCTATCAACGTACTCAATAGTGCAAGGCAAATCCCTATATACAGTATTTCATTGTTAGTCAGAACAAGCCGACAATATCAGGATCTCAGTTAACCAAGTTCCGTATGTTCGTCTACCGTAATGTGTTCCCTCTTAAACTTTATCCATAACTTGGAGCACCTAGCATTCTGGGTCTACATTACTACGCAAAGCGACGTGGAACGGAATGACCACTTGCGACAGAAATTTCATTGCAAGCAGTATCTACCAAATAGAAGCAATCAGGCGCGCTGCAAGTGAAGAGCGATTATCACAAAATAAAAAGTAAAAACAATTACTTCAAGTGCATGGCGCTCGCCTAATAAACGAATTAAAACTTAAAAGCAGGAACGCTCAGGTAGGCTTTCAGATCGGCTGAAAATGCCTCGATCCCGGGACATCACTGTGCAACCTCAGACCGCATTACGACCATACCTGAGCTCTGCTCATTCTGCGCCTTGTCCTTTGTTATGTTAATAGAAAACCAAAAGCATGATTCACTTCGCGCTAAGTGGTCTGCAATGATAATGGGAGTCTAGTAAGAGAGCGTCCCATTTTCGTTTGGAAAGAAATCTGCAAGTGTACATGAACCTGACATGGACTATTCGAAAGAAAGGAACATTTTGAAACATATATATATATATATATATATATATATATATATATATATATATATATATATATATATATATATATATATATATATATAATGTAAATGTGAGACTTTTGTAACGGGTATCAAGTGTAATTGATTAAAGAATCACGGAGATTTCTTCCCGTTGATCACGGTCCAAAAACAAGTAGATGGAACCTGACCGCATTACTCGCTGAGCGGCGACCACGGACGGTCGGTAAGGCAGTCGCTCCGAAGCCCGGTCTGAACACGGAGGTGATCAGCCCTGATGGATCAAGGTTCGATCTGACGGGCCCCCACCGTTGTCTCGGCCGAGGTGGAAGAGCCTCGCCTAAAGGCCAAAACTGGTTGGCTGGACCTCAGCAACAAGACACGTACCGCAGCGCTGATGACGAGCACAGAGGAGGCTCGAAAGCTTCGCAAAATGTTTTTTAGCGCCACGTGTTCAGAAATAAAGTGTTCCATCTACTTGTTTTTGGACCGTGGTCAACGGGAAGAAATCTCCGTGATTCTTTAATCAATTACATATATATATATATATATATATATATATATATATGCGAACAAAATGTTTCACAGTTTCCCCCGTTGAGCAAAAGCCTTTTATTTCCAACAAAGGCACAAAAATGCATAGCCTTCGGCTACTACTCATGTAGCCGTCATCAGTGCAATATAAAATATGTCGACTGCCCAGCCAGCCGACGGTTCAGCAAGCTCCTCTGCTAGACCATCCGGGCTGGCGACATCAACTATCAGGTACTACCCTTGTACCCGTCAAGCGTCTGTCGCCTGCCCAGTACTGCAGAGAGCGAGCATCCCCACCGACCGACCGGGACAGTGACGCAACACAAAAAAGTTGTGTTGCATCATTGTCCCGGTCGGTCGGTGGGGATCCATCCGTTGGTAGGGCGTTGTTTCCGTTGATTTCAGGCACTACGAATACGCAAGAACGGTACTACGAATACGCAATGCATTTATGTATTCACTTATTAATGGTTATATACGAGCATTAAAGAGAGGTGGATTAATCCAGTCTCTGAGTGATGCAGCTTTGCTTTCTCATTCAAGAATGGTCGCATGTAACACGAGGTTAATCGCAGCGTCAGTATCCGTAGAGCGCTCCAAAATCGTTGCTAGACGCTTCGTCCACATTTCCTAGCCGACACTAACAGCTACGGACTTTGACACTTGTCTTGCAGGAGCCAAAGTTTTGCTTACGACTCTGCGCTATGTGATAACGTGCTGAATCAGACAAAGGTTGGCTGGAGCATCAATAAATTGGCCGCTGGTTCGAATGTAGAGGTACGTGGTCAATTTATGCCCTCTTGGAAACGCTGGTTGGCATTGTGCGGATGGAAAACTTAGAAAATTGCACATTCCGAAAAAATAAGCTTCGACCATGCAGTTCCGTTGAACAGCGATGGTGAATCCTGCTGATATTTGCTTCAGAATGGTGACAAATGAGTCCTTCCTATTCACAGTTCGGTGTTTACCCAAATACCATGAGGTGGCTATCAAGCATATGGCAAGCGAATGGCATCAATTCAGCGACCACTGAAGCGGGAAGCTCGTTTCTTGGAACAAAGGATTATGAAGGGACGTGTCCAGTCAGCCGTGTTGAGTAGCTTTAAGTTCCGCTGGCAAAAGCATGTTTTGCGCCAGATGCTAACGGCTGTTACGTCTAGCAGAAGCTGATGACATCGCAATTAAGATGGTTGTAAAATCAGGGAAGTGCCCTGAGCATCAGACCGGAACACGTAGCGGAAGTGCTAGTGCTTATTTGCTGATTTCTCTAACCTGCCTAACTGGGTTGCTAAGTATTTATTTGACTGATATGCTAAAGGCTTTCGCTTTTTTAAGGTAGTCCACTGACAAGGGATATATATATGTGAAGATGAATATATATATATATATATATATATATATATATATATTCATCTTAACAGTCATCTAATGATAACATAAGAACGTTGCTGATATGTTCAGACAATGGAAACCTATATGCCCCTAAACAGAAATCGTGTGCGATAAGAAAGAGGGTCCGCTATAGCGAAAAAGATCTCTGCACTGCATTACGTAAAAGCATTGCGAATTCCTAATGGTCATACACGACACCGACAGAATACTAAACCATTCGTTGAAACGCCCAGCGACGCTCAAGCGCTCAAGCATGAAAACGTGCGCTGCTTTGTTAAAAAGGATCACGACCAGTCCTCAAGGTATATTCGTAAAAAGACGAGCATTCAGGCTTCTACCCAGTTTGTTGGTCCAATCCTTTTACGACAAGATGAAAAATACACTCACTTCCATTCGACGATGTGAATGCACAGCTCGCGGAAGCTATTCTTTTCGTTCAGACAGAACAAGGATCTTTTCGGTCGCTCCCTTTTATACGGATCACTCTTTTTGAGTGTCGTGCGTTTAAGCGTTAAAGCAATGTCGTCCGCCTCAGTTCGTCCGTCGGATTCCAAGACGATCCTGTCCGTAGAGTTAATGCTTTGTAACTGCAACGGCAGCGCTTGGTCGGCAGTGGGTGTTAGGGGGTTTTCTACCATCGGAAAAGGAGTTGAACCCGTCTGGAAAAAAAGAGCAGAATCAATGACAAAGGCAATAAAAACTGGATGGGTGCCAACTACTTGTTGAGACTCATAACTGTCGCCAATTGCGTTCACCAGGTAATGAGTACAGCAATTTCCGCGACTCGCTCAAGCTGCACGTTACTTTCGGAAAACGGTCGTCACTGCCGCCCAGTAGACTGCAGTGCAAGTGTCGACATGCGTGTTTGGTGACTGCTGAACGGACGTTAACTTAGACGTTGCGCTCACGTCTGCTGATCTGCAACGTCCTGGCAGAGAGGTGTAGCAAACGAGAATGCCGAACCTCCAAGCGGCTAATGCAAATGACAGCTTTCACAGGCGCTGTCGACTGGCTTTTATTGAAAGCGCGCCTGGCGCCATGGATCAACTTCACCCTTATGCCATCGTTATCCTTCTTGATGAGCAGGACGCCAAGAAATTCTACGGACACTGTCACGGTGTTTCTTCAAGCAACCCGAACGCACTCCCGCCGTCCATTGGAAGAAATATGCTGCTCCTTAAAAGGGAGGTCACAATTCTTCTAACCAACGGATGCAATGGCAACAGCATCCCGTGGCTCGTAATTCCTGTCCTTAGAGCAGCACTACTATTTTCTCAACTCCTAAATTTTTACACTGCTCACAAGAGCGAATATTTCAAATGAGAGTCATTGGCAAAATGTCGCAAGCAAAATAAATTTGTGAAGTGGAGACGAAGCCTCTTCCGCTGTTCGCTTGAAAGCGCAATGTACAGCCACAGGACCACGCTAGCTGAAGGTATGCGCGACACAACATCAACATTATGCGGAGGCTGGCAATCGTTTAATGCAATTTCATTTTCGCTATTCCATCGCTTGAAGGAGCTGTCTGAGCGATTGCGCTCTTTCTGCAGAAGAGACTTTACGCCGTGTGGATTAAGGAGCGCAAGAAGACATTGGAAAACGACGTAAGAAGAGGAATGCCACGCGCGGCACAATGTGCGCAACAATGCTGAGTTAGCAAGTCGTAATCTTAATTAGTCGAAACAAATTATTTGTTCGGTTGAATTCCGCGTCAATAGAAAGAAACTAAGCCGAAAGGTGTTGTTTACTAATAAATAATGGAAGGTAAACGTTAAAACGTTAAAATTCCTTCAGCTGCTCTTGCCCGTCAAAGGTAACTGTAACAGGCTACTGAACGGTTTAACCGTCGACGAACACTTGAATCCAGATAGAACCGTTTACTTCAGGCACGTACCGTCCTAAACTAAAGACTACCCCCATCTGATCGAGAACCTGCTCAACTTGTACCTGCTCACCTTGACCGACTTTTTGTAATCATTACTAACGCATTGAAGTAATCATAATTCTGGACGTTACAGGCTACACACAGTGTAATCAAGAGCAGCAGTTTGCAATTACCTATATGACAAGGTGATGAAAGTTTATGAATAAAGCTAAACTGGACAGTAAAGGAAAAGATGTGCTTCCGATTTATTTGACGGTATGAACGAAAGCGAAATGCTCTCGCCTGAAAGACAAACACTTGAGCTGTGTAACGTCTTCCGTGTGGAGAATAATCTAATTCTGACGCTCGCATCCCAACAAATGGAACAAATACTCTCAGTCGCTCTTGCTTAAAAATCATGCGAATGTTGCCATTCCTGTTAGGCTAGATTACTTTATGTCCGTTCAGATAGGGTCCCCAAGGCAGAAATGCATCCACCCCGTTAAGAAGAATCATTTGAAATTTCATGAGGGTCCCCAAGGATCATAAACGAAGAAAAAACTAATTGATCACTTTTATAATCGGAATATTCGTTCGACTTTCTACTTGCCTTTAATCCACCGTTTGAATAGCAATTTCAATCCTTCATTGGGATAAAGCGAGTGCTGCCGAACATGAATGTGAGGCTGCATAATCACTTATCCGCATGACATGCTTCAACAATCGCGCTCAACAGAATCACATATTCGACACTAAAACAAGTGGACCGTCTGTTCTTTCCGAAAAGCCTTGCAGCCCAATATCCCACGTAGTTTGTACGCATGCGAAGCACCTTACGCGCAGAAAAAATTGTAAAACACCCATTAAGAGACCAGCCATTGATTGATGATCGACAAACTAACTTCAACATTCGGCAGAAGTTAAAAATCAAATCAGCGTTTTTGCCAAACTGTCTTAGTGATGCACGACCGGCAATGATGTGTGTGCCCGCTTACCTGGTATACCAGTTCCAGGTAGGCTACAGCGGAAAGAAGGCAGTCAAGGGGCGCTAGCTCCGCTGACATGCTTTGTTATCGCGATCGAACAGTCAAGCGAAGGGCACTTATGAACATCCATTTGGCCGCCCTGTGCCACCCATACAATAAAGGATTGCTAGGCAAAACTGAAAATTAACGGAGCTAGGGATGCTTCAAGTTTATGTTCATCAGAAGCCAAATCATTAACGCTACGTTAATGGATCGATAGTCCCTGGGATAAGCTGAGTTGTCGTTTGCATAATTCTGCTTTCTTGTTACCTTTATTATTATTATTATTATTATTATTATTATTATTATTATTATTATTATTATTATTCCCAAATGAACACCACTGGCAATGTTGCTCTGAAATGGTTACATATGACGTCAAGCTGAAAACAGCTGCTGCTCATCATTAACCAATAGTGAAAGTGAAGAGAATTTAATGCCTTGCTATTTAGCACGTTTCACGTTATCCTTCCTGCTAAAGGATGTCAAAGTTTTCTTCAGCAGTAACCTAATTCAGTTACTCCTGTAATTCTGGTACTAAGGGCAGAAACGATTGTGTGTGACCAGTGCACTTATTTGAAAACTTTTGCTCCAGCATAGAAATACGTACTGAACAAAACTAACCTACAAATCAGCAGAAGCAAAAGCAAAGAAGCATATGAATAAAAGACCTATTTTGCAACGACCACGCTATCGATACCCGATTAGCAGCAAGGTGATTAGACTCACGCAAACAGTTTACAGGTGTTCAGCACAACGGAAACCGATTCCCAAAGCCGCGGTGTTCGATAACGAGAAACCAATGATAGTGGGATAATAACAAAAGTTCGTAAACTTCAAGTAAGAAATAAGCTCTTGACTAAATAAAACAAAGGGTTTCTAAACACAGGGTAAGATCTCATTTCTTTAATTAAAAAAACACGGCAAAAAACCGTAGCTAAATGGGCATGCACCAGTAATACGGAGCTTTCGAGTACGTCTCGTGTTCTCGTCTTCAGCGTACTCACAAAGATTTCTTTTGGTTGTTACCACATGCGTACTGTTTGACTTTAAACTCTCCGTACTGATAAGATTCTTAAGTAGGATTTTCTTTCTTTAAATCCGCCGTAAAGTGTTTCTAGTTCTGGGTCATACATTGGCAACAACTTGTCCGAGTTGTCACCAAAGTTCAAATGTCACTGATTGTACATCCGTCCTCCATGTTAATACAGGAGTTATGGCGGATGTAAAGTACTTCTTCAACTTTCCTTAAAAAGTAGCTGTTCTCTTTTCGTGGGCTCAATATTCTGATACTTTCATCGGGTTCCGAGCAACCCACCACATGTTCCACGACTGAAGATCCATTGATACATTCTTCCATAATTTTGTTTGGATCTTTCGTTTGTGGTCGTCCGCGTCTCGTTACTTGTTCCCCTTTGAGTCTTCTTTCAGCATTCCGATACCGTTTAATTTCTGCAAAATGCTGTTCAAATCTGTGGCGCATTCCGTGTCCAGTTTCTCCAATGTAAGATGCTCCACATCCGCATTTAATTGGGTAGATTGCTCCTGGTCTATCTTCTGGACTGGTTTTTAATATGTCCGAACGGTGGAGGGATCTCAAACTACTATGACTACTGAAAACAACTTTAACTCCAACTGTTTTTAACCTCATTTAAATGCACTCTCCTACTCCATTTTGGATAGTTATTAACTACCCAAAATGGCTCACCAACCAATATATTGACAGAAGAATTCATAAACGGAAAAACAATTATTTCACACCGAGGAGAGAAAAGGATAGAACAACAAGGATAATTATTCCGTATTATCCTGGAGTAGGAGAGCACATTCAAAGGAAGTTAAGAACGGTTGGAGTTAGAGTTGCTTTCAGTAGTCATAGTAGTTTGAGATCTCTCCTCCGTTCGGACATTAAAAACTAGTCCAGAAGATAGACCAGGAGCAATCCACCTCATTAAATGCGGATGTAGAGCATCTTACATTGTAGAAACTGGACACGGAATGCACCACAGATTTGAACAGCATTTAGCAGGAATTAAAAGTTATCGGAATGCTGAAAGAAGACTCAGAGGGAAACAACTAACGGGATGCGGACGACCACAAACAAAAGATCCAAACAAAATTATGGAAGAATGTATCAATGGATCTTCAGTCGTGGAACATGTGGTGGGTTGCTCGGAACCCAATGAAAGTATAAGAATATTGAGCCCACGAAAAGAGAACAGCTACTTTTTAAGGAAAGTTGAAGAAGTAGTTTACATCCGCCATAACTCTTGTATTAACAGGGAGGACGGATATACAATCAGTGACATTTGGACTTAGGTGACAACTCGGACAAGTTTCTGCCGACGTATGACCCAGAACTAGAAACAATTTATAGCGGATTTAAAGAAAGAAAATCCTACTTAAAAATCTTATCAGTATGGAGAGTTTAAAGTCAAACAATACACATGTTGTAACAACCAAAAGAAATCTTTGTGAGTATGCTGAAGACGAGAACACGAGACGTACTCGAAAGCTCCGTATTACTGGTACATGTCCATTTAGCCACGGTTTTTTGCCCTGTTTCTTCAATTAAAGTTCTTGACTAGTTTAAAAAATATCACCAGGATTTTTTGCGGCTTCGACCTTGACAAAGTTAGTTGAACACAACTTTAGAATTAATTGAACGAGACTTTAAAATGCAGTGTTCAGTTCCGCAGATCAGCAATCTCTCCTACATACATGGAACGTTCTGTGCCAAGTCAATCAAGCGAGAAGTTGCATGCTAAAGACCCAACCAAATCTGGCCCATTTCAGACACCTGCACAAATGGGCCTTCATTCGCTAACAATGTTGACGAATGAACAATTCAATTGCAAAAGCTAAATTCAAGTTATTCACAATGCTGTCTCATTTACTCATCCAATTAGGCGTTACCTACGTTCAGATTGCAAAGATAAGAACCACCAACCCTCACCCATTCAAAGCATGTCTTAAGGCGCATTTTAACGTAGCATTCAAAATTGGGAGACTTCAAGGGATGCATATAGAATTTAGCTTTGAACTTCGTTCGTCCACTTTACAAATCAAATGTACCTGAAGTGTCCAAAACGCGCCAAACAACAAGTTGGAAGAATAAGCAATCATATTACTAAAATTAACTGATACAACCAAAGATGATCAAAATGAAAAATGGAGCCAGAGCTCGAATAAAAGCTCAACAAAGCTTATTTCGCAGAACTATTAATTCATTCTTGAGACAGAAGTGCTTAAGCCTCCGTTAACTCTTAAACGGACATTACAATTTCATTACCAGACAACTTCTTTATCCTTTTTCTACTTATCCGCTGGAGAACGGACCAGAAGAGCCCCAGAAAGGTCTGGAAATCAGAATGTTTTGGCAAAACGGTGTTGACTTCGTAACAAATTACAATATACAATACTGCAGACGCAATGAATTGCATTGCTAAAAGCGAACGCACCAGATTGCTTCCCGCACACACTGTATGGACAAGTATAGCTGCAAAAGTGCATTTCCCTCGAAAATGTATTTTTATTTAAAAACCTAAGTTCACCTTATCCTGTATTGTACAATACATAGGCTTCAAGAATAATATTTCGAAAGACAGAATGTTTTTTAGCGGGAGCATAGATCTTCATGGTGTTGTGCTTTCTCAGATTTTTCCAGTTAACAATAACAACAAAAAACTAATCAGAAAACTTGACTTCCCGTTTTGACCTTTTCGAATAACCTTACGATATTCACCACGAATATATTGCTTTCAACGAACGGACGGCCGAGAGTTTACATAAACAGCACACGCATGTTCTGCATAAAAAATTTATTCACGAAACCGAACAATCACACTTCATTACTAATAAAAATTCGACCGTGTGGACTGCAGGAGCTGTGTTCACGCAGCTGATCTTCTCACGCTGTTTAACACCCAACAACTCATTACCAATGAGTATGGTGATGGTGGTAAGGAAGGTGGTGATGGTATGGGCTCATATGACCATACATCCCATACGGACGGCCGTAAAATTGCCTCTTCGAAATTACGTGCGGTGTTTCATCAGGAAACACCTCGAAGTCGTCTAAGAAAATAAAAGCAAGCTAATCTGCCATGGGTTATCTACAGTTGTTCATTGGTAACTGTCCAGCTTTACCTAGCAATGCTCAGGAAACTTCATCTGAAAACCTCAAAGCTGTTCGAAGAGGCACTTTTTAAAAGTCAAAATTCACTTTTTTCAGTTGTACAGTCTGTAAATTTTAATAATAAAAATGTATTTATAACGAGTTGAAATTGCATGAGTTGGTGAACAGCAGGGGTTCTTCCATGCATTTGACATTCTCACAGTTGAACGCTGAACAGCTTATTGCCAATACGGAGGGTAGCGGAGGACAGAGAACACTACAACCCCTGCCGAGAAAGCGCCTCTGTGAAGTAACATGCGAAGGTTCATCAGGGAGCATTTCCAGGTTTCATCAGATGGTAAAAGCAAGCTAATACACGGATAATTGGGCACCTTTGTTCATTGATAACTGTCAAATTTTACCTAGCAACATTCATCATTAATGAAGGTCATTTGAAATGGTGAAACGATAGTTCACTTATGGCTGGACACACACAGAACCTAAAGGCAAGTTGAAGCAAAAAGGATTCGTCACCTTCAGGCACGGGTGCTGCGTGTGCTGCAGCAGCGATGAGAACGATGAGCAAGCAGCTGAAGCTAAAGAAAGAAGCCATTCTTCCGGATAAGGACGGCACTTCGCTTCCTGTGCTTCTACACACTGTTCAGCCCAGGTAACCGTTCCGATATTTATACCTTTTCAAAGAGACTAAGGCAACAATTTAGTTACTGTGGAGCCCACTCAACCTGCCTCTTTCTTACTTCTAACCTATTGAAAACTTGTTTTATTAAGTGAAGTCATTTTTCGCCAACGCTCACTGTACGTGGACAACCAAAATGGCTGGATCACATGGGAATAATGAACAGCGATCAGGTATTACAGCCAGTTTGGACAGGTAAAGCAATTAAAGATGCAGTTGTGTGTGACGGAATGATGGAGCTTCGTTGAAATCTCCAATGGCATTCAAGTTTAATTAGCGGAAAGAAACTGTAGAAAGTTTAGCCCAATAACCCCAAAGCAGTTGTAGTAGTTTTTGTGCACATACACTTTCACTCAATCTGGATAAATTAAAGCTTAATCGTTGCACCCATATGCAAAACCTTTGGCAATTCATTTCCAGGACCTGCAGTTACCCACGCTAAAGGAAAGAGCATTTGACGCGACAAGACACTCGGCCTTTTGCTTTGTTTAGCACAGAAAATGGCCATCGCAGCTAGGAAGGAACGTTAGCACATCGCATCCACAGAAAATCTGTACAAACTGCAGCTCGCCGTTACACTGAAATAAACAATTATTTACACTCGAGTTGAAGGAAAGATTTCGTTCCCGAATCAAAACAACAAATCTGCGTGGCAAACATAAAGAAGAGATCGGATTCACGCCAGGCAGACAACTGCTGATTGCAAGAAAAAGTATTACTACTACTTCCGACTTGAAAACGCTAAAGTGGATTCATCGGCCCCTGCAGCTTTCATAATCAAAATACAATGGAAATATCAAAATTGGAAAAAGAAATATCAAAATACAATGGAAGTATATTCGTTCTTCTGCTTTCCCAAGAGACCAGCGTGCGTACAGCTTAGAAAAAAGTGCAAATAACAATTGTTTGCCTAAGGCCACATCCGCTGGATAATTGTTGCGCCGACCGACTTTTCAAAGATTTACGGTGACGTTTGATGTGAAATAGCTATACGTTACGTGCTTCAACTTAACATGACGTCTTCAGCATTGCAACGAGTTATCGGGTTACGGAACGCCCACAATGTTCGCCAAACGGCATACTGCTATCTTAAGCGTTGTCCAGTGCCGCTGACTTACAATGCAAGTGAATATGAGCACGGAAACTTTGAAACATAATAGGCAATCAACTTATATAAATGTTTTCTAGAAATGCGAACGCTCGCTGATTCCACTTTTTGCGACATGAAATACTACGTATCGGTTATAGCAAGGCACTTCTGCAAAAGTCAGAAAATCACAGTTCGGAAAAACGCTCTTACGCGGTTCAAAAATAGCGAACTCTACTGGCACTGCTTGCTGTAATCTACTACTGACTTTATGAAGAACGAAAGTAAGTCGGCTTAGCGTCTATATGTCATACATACATTTATCTAATCTTCATAGGGAGATTCGCTAGAAGGCTTAAAGTTAAACGAAGTGAACTGACATATCACCTAATCTTGATTATTGAAGCTTGTTTTAATAACGCGGACTTTTCGTTCATTTCATTAATGAAGATCTAATGCATTTAGCCCTCCCTCATAAGTATCAGATAATTGATCAACATTTAACATTTACACGTGAATTAACATTTACACCAGGAAATGCAACGCACAACGGAAAATAGTGCATTGCATTGCATGTAACTACAAATAGTCTCCATCCGCAAAACACAAAAGCCAATTCGGATTTATCGGTCGTCCTGCTATCCCAACATTGATTACACTTGCTTTAAAATACAACTAATGTTCTTCTTTTCTACGGGGTTGATGCACATATGCGATCCAAATGTTTCACGGTTTTTACCCAGTTTAGTAAAAGCCTTTAATTTCCATAAAAGGCACAATACTGCATAGCTCTCGGCTACTACTCATGTAGCCGTCATCAGTGCAATATAAAAAAGTCGACTGTACAGCCAGCCAGCGATTCAGCAAGCTCATCCGCTAGACCGTCCGGGCTGGCAACATCAGCTATCAGGTACTACTCTCGTACCCGTCCAGCGTCCCCAGAGCAGTACCTGATAGCTGATGTTGCCAGCCCGGACGGTCTAGCGGATGAGCTTGCTGAACCGCTGGCTGGCTGGGCAGTCGACTTTTTTATATTGCACTGATGACGGCTACATGAGTAGTAGCCGAAAGCTATGCAGTATTGTGCCTTTTATGGAAATTAAAGGCTTTTACTAAACGGGGTAAAAACCGTGAAACATTTGGATTACTTTAAAATACAGTGGAACCTCCAAAGTTGACCACCTCTATATGTTAACCATCGTCTATACGTTGACCGCACATTTTTGGTTTGTTGGCCCGCAATTATGAAGCATAGGAGAGCAACCTCTATATGCTGCCCACCTCCGTATGTTGTACCTTGACCACCATAGCTGAGACTGCCTATCAATTACTACATGTTTTGACCGCCTTAAGTTGACCAGCAAAATGCCGTGAACATTACAAACTGAAGTTTGCTTGTGTTATCAGTGTGCGCGCATGTGTCATGACTGTGAGCGTGTTCCCACGTATGAGCATGTGTCATCACTGCATAATGTGGAACAGAAATCATGAACATGTGGAAATCATTAGCATGTTTGTGTTATCAATGTGCGCGTATGTATCATCACTGCTTCTGCCATGGTAGCGTGCATCTGTTGCGACCGTTCGCATTTGTGCCCCCTTTACAGATTGACAAAAGCAGCACTTGCCATCTTGCTAATTCACGAACGCTTGCCTCATTTAGAAGAAGAAAGCGATAGCGACACAGAGGTCGAAAAGACACTAACAGCCGACGACGTTCGCTATTCACTAAATCAGCTGAAGTTATTTGTTGCCGAAAAGTGCCCCGATATGTTTAATGCAATAGTTAACGCTGACATTGCTTTCACCACTTATGTCTGCAGGAAGAAAGCGAAGCAGACAACGATAGACTCTTTCTTTACACGTGCAACGATTGAGCCGTAAAATGCAGATTGTAATGCTCTTTTACCACTATTTTATTTTCGTTGTCTTAATACTAATTCAGTTTTGGCTCTTTTGCTTTCGTAATGTTTCTTCAGGGTCTTATCTGTTTGCTGCCCTGCAGGGGGCGATGACGACGCAAAGGCGATTATTGGGTGGTAACAAGGTAGGTAGCGCCACTGTTGTTGTATAAAAACTTGCCTTCGACATATGCACTCTCAGTTTGATAAGGGGAAGTGTGCCGAATGCTGAGGACGAAATGTCTGCTCGTGTTTAAGGGCTTTTACACAGATGAGATTGCCGTTGCGCAAATGAGTCTGTTTGATCAGAACAGGGACCTAAACAGGTGCTCCAGCTGAAGCTTAACGGAAATTATGGAAAACGAGGATCAACATGCGTAGATCAGTCGATCACGCATAATGGGTATGCCACAGTAGAGCTTAATCCAAATTCATGACATGCAGATGGTGCCACCATCGAGTAGACCCTATTCCTCAAGAATTAGGAAAGGCAACCAAGATTGCCGGCAAATGAAAAGGAGCCTACCTTTGCGCGAAGTTGACGGACTTTGCTACAAAAAGTCAATCACATACGGAAAGATGCATAATTTCAACAACACCGAAACCACGTTCACCATCGTCCTTGCACAGCTTCCACCGCGCGTATGCCTGTACAAACGAAGCAACAGGTATGCTACCCAAGAATAAGGACCACATACCGTGATGGCGTTCTAGCGCGGCAGATCTATTACACCGCGGGCACATCCTCTGCCAGTGCATGAGACCTCTACTTTGTATAAGCTTGACTGAGGCCAACTCATCATTAGCAAATTTGACACAACTGCGAAAAGTTCAACCGTTAATGCACACTCATTTTGACAACTGAAACTGCGGATCTGGTGTTCTGAACCCCGTTGTTCGTGTAGGGAACGATGATGTCGCTAGTAAGCGTTCGCACATGGCCTTTCGAATTCCTTCATCAGAGGCACCGCTCCCACAAATTCGTTACCCCCCAGCTTGCGCCTTCTGTTCTGATGACTGCAGGCACTAACGCTCAGTTGCCCCAACTGTGCTGCTTCCCTGGAGGTCCAGCAAGACATTCATCCTTACGGCAATAAGATTGTTCCAATTTTATCTTAACTTTCCCCTGTCAAGCAATCGCACATGGTCTCTCGAATTCCCTCAGCAAATGCACCGCTCCTACAAAATCGTTACCCCCCGCTTGCACCTTCAGGTCTTTTGAATTGCATCAGCAGAGGCATCACTTTATGCTCTTAACAAAACTCAGAGCTTAACACAACCTTTATGTTTCACGTTAACCATAAATAACAGCCGCGGAGTAAGACAACCAGGTTCAGCAACAAAACGGCTCGACCATAGGCATCCTTTTCTGCCCTTACCTAAGCCTAGGCCATAAAATGAGGATCGTATCTCCATTTTAGATTACGAAAGCAACACAACCATAGGCATCGCTTTCTGCCCTTACCTAAGACTCGGCCATGAAATGAGGATCATGTCTCCCTTTCAGATTACGAAAGCAGCACAATCATAGGCATCTTTTTCTACCCTTACCTAAGCCTAGGCCTTAATATAAGCGTTTTTCTTTTTTCTATCTCCCACTTCCTCATCCCCACTTTCTATCTTCCTTGATTTTTCTCGATCCAACATTGTAGACATTAGCCTACCCCATCTGAACGCGACCAATCAACGGGTCGCGGCTGTACGCACATAGTGCCACGATCATTTTTTTGCTCCTATAAAAGCATGCGCACTAAGTTTTCTGACTATTACACGACGAACTTTATCAGCCTGTGCGGGATGAGCGATCAAGATCTGATCACGTTTTTGCAGGAGAAAGGCCTGTTGCACACTGAGAGGGTGTGTGACAGAGGGCACATGATGAGGCTGTCACGGTCCGGCAGCAGAAAGCCTCCACCGTGGAGGTGTCAGGCTGAAGGATGCAGCCAGGAAATTTCGATTCGAAAAGGCACCTGATTCGAAGGTAACAAAGGTGTTGGGAGAGCCGTATGTAGCAATTGCTTTTAACAGGACCTCGTAGTAGAATTCCGCTGCGGACAGCGGTCCTTTTTATGTACGACTGGTGCCGCAACATCAGCACCATTGAGAATGGCATAGAGGAGCTGGGTATGACCGTTGCACACAGTGTAGCAGTCACATTAGAGCATACGAATTTGAGGAATGTCGAAGAGCACCACAGTTGCGTGGAACCAGCACATGAGGGTGGTGGCTGCAGAAGCCATAGCAAGGGACCTGGTGAAGATCGGCGACGAGGGTCTCACTGTCGAACTTGATGAAACCCTCTTCGCCAAAAGGAAGTACAACGTCGGCCGGTTGTACCCCCAGCAATGGGTTTTCGGCGGAATTTACCAGGAAACGCGACAAATCTTTGCCGTCCCGGTCCCCAAACGTTCCAGCGCCACGTTCATGGCGTTGGTGAGAACCCACGTGCGCGCTGGAACAATGATCATGATGGATCACTGGAGAGGCTACTCAGGCCTCTCCAATGATGGATGGATTCATCTACCTAAGGGTGAACCATTCTGAGAACTTCGTGGACCGGTGGACCGGCGCCCACACCCAAAACATACAGTCGCTATGGGCTCAGCTCAAGCGCTCTATGCGGCTGAGGTGCGGTCTGCACCGCAGCATGCTGCGGTACTACTTAGCCGAGGCGGTGTGGCGTCGGAGATGTACTGGCCGTAAGCAACGGTTTGAGCAGCTGCTCCAAGACATCGCCACTCTGTACCCGCCGTCATGATCACTTCATGTGCTCTCCGCCGCACGGTCATTTACATCCGATTGAGAATTAAAGCAATTCGTTGCATGAAGGTCCCTGTGCACCGCAATGTGTAAAATGCATTCACCGCGATAGCAGCGAAGAACTCCTATGACTATTTAGTGGTTTCAGATTTTATCTAGTTTCTGCTTTTAGAGATTCACAACGCACAACGTGACAAAGAAACATTTCTGAGTTTGTGTAGACCCTTTTAATTCTAAGTTGCGTTAAATTATGGTACAGTCAAGCTGAAGCCACATCAGCGCCATCTAGCGAGAAAACTGCAGTTGCGACGAGAGCGCCCCCTGCAGGGCAGCAAACAGACTAGACCCGCTTTTTCATATAGATTACTACGTTCCGTCTTCAATAAAGTGCTTGGAAAGAGTTATGGCGGGTTTATGACTGAATTCAAGGGGTACCTCTGTATGTTGACCACCTCTATATGTTGACCAATTTCTTACCGCCCTTGAGTGGTCAACTTATAGAGGTTCCACTGTATGTTGACATCGTTAACGCTTTTACAAAAATCTCTTCGAAGCCGTTTGCTTAAGGAATTTTGGTAGGCGAATTGAAGTGACATCTCGGAAATGCAACTCGCAGTGTAGCAGCAGCAATCACGCCAAATTATTAAATACTGATACAGTGCGGCCGGAAATTAGGAGTCGTTCACTGCAGAGTAGAAATTAGCGATAAATCCTCTCTGCAAGTTATAATGGCTTGCTATAAACGCATTAATGCACCATGTAAAGGAATAAACACTTCTCATTTAACAATAAATCCAAAGGGATGAGCAAAGGGCTCAGGCAGCAGCAATATGACAAACAGGCCCAAGATGAGGAAGCGCTTGTTCCCAAAAGCTTACTGACCTTCTTTGGCGACTGTACACCGTTAATAATCCCTCATTAGATATTTAAACTTTTTGGTAAAGCCCGCTTTCAAATTTCAATGGCATGACAGGCGCGACCTCGTACTATGCCGTTGGAGTCTCGAAAACTCCGTATGTATAATAAAGAGTCATTAAAAACGGAGTAATTCATAAAGGATTCATTCATACTTAATTATACTGCTATAAGGCACTTGATCTACGAGGCGAAAGAAATATGCTATGAAGGCCAATATTATTATTATAGGGTAGTTCGCTTTCCTGTGGAGACACTTCATAAATTAATCCACACGTTTCAAACAAGTATTAAGTGCAATTTAAACAAGTGGCACTAAATGCGTGACTTTAAGGTGCCAAGGTTTCAAAAATGCTATTCTTGTTGACAATTAAAGCGACAGTGACATAAGGTAAAAGCTTGATTATAAGGATTAAATGAGGAGAATAGAGCCGCAGTATGAAGGAATGATCATCAAGTCGTGGCGCCATCATCTTCATTTTCCTTGTACTATACTCTATGGTCAACCTGCTGTTGCTTTTTATGACCAAAAGTCCCTAACAGAATTGTAACGGGTCTGGATTATTGTAGCAATGCGCAGGTTAGTGGGGAAAGGGTCAAACTCAGGCCATCGGCGCCGCATAACAAGGCTGAAGCGTCAGTCAGTCCAGTTTTGCTCTGCTGTACTGCGGTACTGTTCTGTCGTAGTAAACTATTTACCATCAGAATGAGAGAACAACGTAATGGCACTCATGGTGTTGGCCTCAAAGGAAGTGTCGCCGGTACACGAACGTAAAGGTGCCCTTGGCGAACACGCACCCTCGAGAAGCGCCATGGAATGAACAATTCCAATAACATAGAACGACAAAAAACACACAGACGAAGATGAAGTACAAGGAACTGTGTTTATATCGACGATACGTTTAAATTTTGTTATTAAACACGGCAAAACCATCCGTTGGCAAAGATATGCTACTTGACGGATGTTGGACAATGGATCGTCTTGCCGTTTTCGATAACAAAATCAGTGAGATGCGTTTCAATGTTTGGAAACTGCTTTAAAATGACTCAAACGACAAGAAGAACGCGATCAGCAACGATTTCTTTATCTGAATAATATCCGACATATTGCTGCTGAGAAACGCTGAAGCGCCGACAAACCAGCGTTAATAACAAAATTTCTAAAAAAGTTCCATTTTGAATTGTACTCGCATTGCCTAGGAGGAATATTACAAAGGACAGCCACCACATTTTGAACATACTTCGAACCTTTTGAATCCTCAATGAACCATTCCATTCCCAGCTTCGTGGTCATGTTTCAATCAACATTTTTTAAATTAACGGGATTCAAAGTAATTGCTATACCGAAAACATATACACCTGTTGCAAAGTCCCAAATATTTTAGCATTAGACTAAGGATCTGCGAATCAATCGAAATGACAGCATGTTCTTTCTATTGTCAGATGAGTCTTTGGCAAGTATAGCACGGATTACTGGAGTATGGCTGTACCTTTGTAAGTAAAACATTAAATTTGGCAGTATTCAAGCATGAGAAAAACAGATCCCTCGACATTAGATGTTCAGGCACGACTGGTAACACAGATCAGTTAACTTCTGTTGCCCGATTCGTTGCATCCAATTAAGATATTAAAAATTCGCATTTTCATTACCAGACGTTGTTCCACTGTAGCACAGAAGAAGGGCAACTGACCAGTCAATTGCTGTTTGCTTTGCTACAGCCTAATCAACGTTGGAGTATGCCTGCGAAAGACTGCTACTAATGTCCAGTAAATTGGTTTCTTCAGGAACCATCTGCTAGCGTGAACTGCTTAGCTAATAGTGATAATTCAGCACCTGCGCATCTTGTTCTCACGTTTCATATCCACGTTCCGGCGTACCTGCCGCGCTTCCTCTTTGCTCCATTTGCCTACCTGCCTTTGGCAAATGATCTACACATTTTTTGCTGTACAAATTTTAAATGTGCACTACTGTTTAACCTTCCTTCCTCTTAATTAGAATTCGAAAAACAAAAACGCTAACTTCAGACAACATGTGATAAAAGTATGTGGGTAACTCATTCGAACGTTCCAAGAAACGGTGCCCATAGGAATGGCGTCTGTTTTACATCAGAAATGAAGCCTCAACAACACACAAAGAGACTAAATATTTCCGTCGCTGTTGGAAACAGATGGACTACGAAGCAGGTACATCTTTCCAAGTGAAAGTGCAAAACGCTCGAGGCAACCAAAGCAAACATGTGTTGTTCAAAAGGATTTCAGCAAATGTAAGAGAATTACACATACATACATATAACCGGCAGTCGACTACTGATGGGCTGACAAGTAATCTGCACATCTGAAGCTGAGTTTGTGAATGACTTCAATAAAAGATTGCTTCTTACAGGAATAGGATAAATCCGTGAGAAGCATCAGAAAAAATTTGTATAGTAGAGCCAGTAATATCAAAATAATGCATTAAACAGCCTTTTAACAATAGGAGCGCTTTCGTTCAACCACTCAAAATAGTAGAAGCCTGGATGTGATTACTGTGACTACCCGCAGGCTCTATTATTTTCCCAAACGTCTCTAAGATTCGCTACTGTTGGGCTTAACGTTTCAAAAAAGTCAAACTCGTGCCTACAACTAATCTTGAAAAAAATCAATACCAGCATAAGCGCGCGAGAATACCATAACAGATCACGTGCACGAAGAGAATAAAATATCAAACAACATTAAACCATACTTCCTGGTCTTGGAATTGTCCTTCCGGAACGGATTGTAGCTCGTTGTATGATATAGAGACTGCGTGAGTGATTCCAAATTGAACCTAACCAGCGATTGGTTAAAGGTCTTTAATGGTAAACGCACACACAGTGAATATCGAAGCTTTCGGAACTAGGCTGTTCCGAAAGCTTCTATATTCACTGTGTGCGTTTACCATTAAAGACCTTTAACCAATCGCTGGTTAGGTTCAAGTTGGAATCACCCACGCAGTCTCTATATCACAAAAACGGGCTACAATCCGTTCCGGAAGGACAACTCCATCATGCGAGAGCTCGTTACAAGCAATCCAATTTTCAACATCACTTACTGATCTTCTACTAACAGTTGCTCCATTCAGTAGACTGCGTTAATGTACACGATGGTCCTTCGCGAACGTCTTGAAGCCACATTCCAAAACGGCGTTTGCTCACAGGGATCAATCGCGCTATCTTGCAGGCGCTGAAACAGAGCAGATTAATGAAGCTGACGTAATCGTCATTCAATTTTTGGACAATACAAAACAGCAGTAAATACGTCGTTTGACCGAAACCGCAATTAACTTTAAATCGTTTACTATAAACTTACAATTTCCATTCAGAATGAAAAGAGCGGAACAAGCTGCTCCAATCTTCCTGAATAACGCGGCTATGACGGTCAACGATCCATTCAGCTTTACGTATGCTATCCCCATAAACGCCATTAACTCTGACGTACGCAATCGAAGATGAGATTCTTTCTGCTAGCAAATAATTATTACTACCAAGTCCGCGGTTGTTACATTCGAACCGGAATTGCTGAATCACCAAATGAGCTAGTTGTAACGGACAATCCAATGAATGCACTTCCTCAATTACTTTCAGGTGAATCACATATGAGCGCGGGCGCGCACACACAAAGGTAAGTCAGGAAATGCAACAGTTCCTTATTTGTCATGCATACTGTTGTGCCATTTCCCAGTGGCAGAGTCATAAGGAAGTGATAATGATCAAACAGAGAGGACGATTGCCAAGCATGTCATTACTTTTAATCGCGAGCCGCGGTCAACTGCGCCTACGTTGCTTGCATCAAATCTGGCATTTCACCATTGTGTGCTTTATGGACGCAAGCCTCCCTACGTCTGAATGGGCTGTTCATAATTAAAAAAGCATGCCCATCCACTACAAAGCCGAAAGCGTACAGATGAGGTGTCAGGCTGCGTGTGTGCATGAAAATGTGCTGGAGAATGGCTCTTTTGGCGCGGAGGAGCAAGGCAATCAATCAAAACAGACAAGAAGAACGACAGCAAATTAGCGGAGCTCCCACTTCAGCAATGACACGGCATTTCTCATGTTGCGCAACTGCGGTCTCCAATCAATGGGATTAGTCGATTCGGCGCATCCTCGAATCGACGGATTAAGAAACGCCAACGAGTGTAAGTCCCATTCAATTTCTCTGCTGGCCATAAACTCGCATATTCAGTCGAGCGTTAAATAACCAAGAGTGCAAAGAAAAATTTAAAGTAAATCAGACATGGCAGCTGCTCGGCTGTCTATTAAAAACAACTGCCAAAAAATGAAGGAACCAAACGGAGCAGCGGTCTGGCACATTTCTATGAGAACACGCCAGTTGAGAATCCACTCGCCCAGTCTATGATATGAATGGAAGCTACGTTCACATTCTGACTTAGATTGGCATTCCTTGAAGGCGGCGGTCTTCTACCGTTAACTTATGAAAAACGCCGGCAACATCTACCGAAAGCTAGCCGTTATTTCCCCGACAATGCGATGGCACAAAGGAGATGCAATGTCAGACAATACGGGGGAACTTAAGAAGAGCTAAGTTAGCACACTCAACTTTCTGAGCAAAGCTATCAGATGTTCAATCAAAGACATAGAGAACAAACCCCACATTGGTACGCGACTAAATTATACAGATCAGTGCGTATCTGCAAAACGATGTGTTCATCAAATTAAATAGGCCGTCAAAGTAGAACAGATGCCACCCTGGAAGGCACAACTAGAGAATACAATGCAAGTGCCATTGCAAACAATGACGTCATCAATGTTCACTTTGCTAATGCATGCCTGGCTTTTCAAGCTTGACAGTGGCGCAACTAGCTACCACGCACGACCTTTTTTGAATGCCTATGGAATAACTGCCAACGTTTCAACTGATGCTCTGCCACCGTCCCGATTACAAATACCGCCTAAGGAGATGTAGGCACTTCTCTATTCCTGTTGACAGCAGCTCATGGACTCTTGTCCGACATATCGGAACAACAAGGGACGCTAAGCACGTGGTGATTCGGCAGCCCGTAGGCTTGCAAACAAACACTGCAACCCGTCCAGTCCCATAAGCCGGTTGGCATAACTAAATTCTCGGATCGTCAACCGGATGTCACCTCGACGCCAACTTTCTTCGGCACCAAAGGCAAACAATGTCACCGCCAATCAGGCACTTTCCATCTGCAGCCCTTTAGCGACGTGGCGGCGGTTCCGCGTCCACTTAAGCCGCCCATTTATGACATTTGGAGGGTGGACGACCGAAAGCCACCTTATCCGTCAGTTTGGCAAAACCTGAACAAACAAAACGGTGCTACGCAAACGCGTGCCAGAAGGAATCACGCAGTTTGATTGCGCGCCAACGCAGATGAATCGCCCTGTGAAGAATCGACCAATGACGCTCAGGTTGCGACACGGAGGATGACACACCGTTGGATAAACTGGTTGTTGCGTCCAAAGTTATTACTACCTTCGCACAGGTGAATCATCAGTGCGCAGCGACGCTCCAAAGGGCGGCCCACTTTGGCCGGCGTCGAAACGCAGACTAAAGAAATCACACCGACCAGTCCATTGCGGTACTGCCCTTCAAGCTGTCAAAAGGAAGAAGGGATGCGCTCGTTCTAGGAGTTCGAAAGGCAACTGGCCAAAGCCCCATAGACGACAGCTGTTCAGCCTCGTCTTAGAATTCGCCCTTCCGTGTGCAGGCATATATTCTCGCTGGAGTGTTGCAGCAATCTTCCAGTTCGAAGAAGTGATCGGTTTCTCCCGCGTCCGTGGTCCTTCCCCGCAATTGGCCGCCGCCTCCGTCGTGACCAGTCGTTTACCTCTTCCGTCGTGGTTCCAACCTTCACCGCTTGCCATAGGGTGACCAGACACCGTTCATTGGGGCAACATCCGGCTGCGTCAGCAATTTTTCCTCCTTACTTAACAGCCGATTCCATTAACGTTCCCTCCGAACGTACACGCCATGAGTAACCCAGTGACAAAGATGCGCGTTGCTGCCCAAGTGATCGGCACGATATTCCAACTGGTCGGAATAGGACTGGTGCTGACTGCGCTACTGACCGCCGCCTGGCAGGTCGTCTACATAGACCAGACGAAGATGCTCCATCAGCATGGCCTCTGGTTGGACTGCGTACAAGTGGGACAAAGTTCCATTATCCACACGGCGGATTCTTCCGGCTGGTCTTGCACGTACAAGTTCGCCGAGAAGGAACAGAACAAGAGCGGGGAACCCACGTCAAAGAGTATGTCATCGGTTTGTAAAATTGTACACTCGTCATGGCATTGAGTTCTTTGCAGCTTGGCAAATAGTGCTCGCCCTCCTCAGCGGGGGTGGCCTGTTCTCCGTTATTGGGCTTTTCGTTTCCTACTGCGTTTGCTGCCCCCGCGCGAGCAGCATATGCTGGGTGATTACCAACACTTTCGCGGGTACGTGCCGCCCACGCATTCTTGCCGTTCGCGGCTCTCTATACTTGGCTTTTCAGCTTTTGCCTCGGCCGCAGGAATCATAGTGTTCTTCCGTTCGTCGCACGAGCTGCGAAACCGAATTTACCTGGTACTTACTACAAGCTACGTGGTAGGTCCATTTCCATTGCGCGCTCATGCAAATACTTCGCTGAGCCCAAGTCGCCCTTTTGGATTGCATATTCGGCTCAAAGCGCGCAGACGTTGATCGAAAGCGTTCGCGTTTGTTCGCAAAGTTCTGCCGTATTAGCCCGAGGTAATGAAATCAGGTTCGCCCCCAAGGGAGACAGACGGTCCTTCAAGAAAAAAACAAGGCCGTCGGCCGATCTGCTCGAGCACCCATTTAGATCGCGACCTTGTGTCACACCGTTTACAGGGAGGCTTTCGACCTTGGCTGTACCATGTCATGTTTAACCAGGCGCTGCTGGCGATCCAGGTGCCGTCAATGAAGACGACGTGCGTTTATCTTCACAGCATAGCATAAGCAGGACTGTCACTTTACAGGCATTGTATTTTCCGAAACCAGTTTCCGATTCCAAAGGCTAATCGATGAAAAGTAGCTGTACATAGGTCTGCTCGATTAGCTAAACGGGTCTTTAGGTCACCAGGCTATAAGCTCCATTTACTAGATGGGCCTGGGCTTTCGGTCGCATCGAAATGTCTTGGATGTTGGCTGCTTGGACGGGATCCGTTTCCCTCCGGTAGCTTCTGCAGTGTTTGCCAGGTCACCTGCAGATTAGCTTCCAATTACAGCTCTTGGGTTTCATCCGTCAGCATATAGACTACGAGTCGACGCGACTATCACATGTTTTCCCTTTCAGCAACAACTGGGATACTCGTTCTGGCTGGCCGTGGCAGCCTGCGGTCTGCAGATGGCAGCGCTTTGCTGCAGCATAGTCTACTCGATACTGGTGTTCGTCGGTCGCAGCTACCAGCAGTCCACCAACACGTGGTCGAAAAGTCAAAAGATGCACAACACCACCGTTTAAAGACTGCCAAGGTACCCCGACAAGAATTTGTACAATCATTGTGTACACTGCAGTTCTGACGCTATTAAAACAGTTTGCATCAGCACAACGCCTAATCCTCACTGCTGACGTCAACACTGCCTAAGAGGTTACTTACAATGAAACACGGAACCGCATGTCAACACGAGCGCACGGCACGGCATGAACTGGAGAACTTGGTTATCGCTCTGCACTGACAGCTGCACCCAGAGTACCGAATCATAAATTAGTCATGCGCTCAGCTGCATCCCAAACGGATATACGCTGAGGAGCAAAGCTGGCCACGCTGTTTTCTGTAACAAACCTTGCAGACGAATCCCTGAAGCGGAGGCGATCACTGCAGGAAGAGTTCACACGTGTAGTCGAAAAGGTTGGACACAAAATGACCGAAACTTCAAGGGACGCTCGGAGGCGGCGGCCGTTTGGGCGGCACCGACATCAGATCATTTACAACTGTCGGAGAGGCTAAAAAACAAGTCCACCTTTGATCGCCCAAATTTGGATCGCCAAGCAACTGCACCTTCCATGCGCAAACGAATGGCACCGTCGACTTCCTCCTCGCTTTGGGCTCCCACGTCCAAACTCCCTAGAAAGTCTTCGACCACCGTCAGCGCAGCCTCCTCCCAGTCGGCAGTTTTAAGTTGCACGACCAAAGCGTGAGATTCTATCTGCGCACGGAGAAAGCAATGGAACAACCGTCTGAACAATTGGGATAGTTAAACCTTAACTCCGTCCATGCTCAACGCGGACAGGGCGTCACCAGGCCTGCCGAACACCAGAAGGGCGTGATCGCCGAAGCATTTGACGCAGGAAGGTTGCACGTTCAATTCCCTAACCTTCTCCGCGATTTTGCTTAGAAAGGGAGCCACGTTCGAACCGTCCAGCAGGCGAACGCTGCAGGCCGCGTCAAGCGGACCCATGCCCGAGGCGATGTCACGCAAAGCAGGGCAAAATTTTCCAAAATCCATTTTTAGTATCCCAACCTCGAAAATGGCGCTAACCGGTCTGCAACGCAAGCTCCGTCAATTTGAATGGTTTCCGGAAGATTCACCTGTGGTCCGAGGTCTTCAGTTCGGCTCTGTTGTAGGCCAAGATTCTGCAACGCCTTTTGCCGCTTTCCCTTTGGCCCCTCTCCCAGAAAAGGACACGGTCAGTCCAGGCTGGCACGCGAGCCTTCTCGGACGTGTCGTAGCTATCCGAAAATGCGTCATACTTATACGTTGGCGCAAACTGCAAGGGACCCTCGTCGAAACCAACAAATATCTGCAAAAATCCTTTTACAACTTTTTAAAATTATTCACCAATGATGTACATTGCCGCTTTCCTTTTGCTGCGTGAGTTGGTCCGCCGCCCAAAGAACATCCCACTGACGCGCCTCGACAGCTCTTTTCACTTCGTCACCAGTCATGTCAATACGATAGTTGAAATCGCCAAACCAAAAGACGAAATCATGAGAAAATAGGTACATATCCTGCAGATCAAAACGAATTGTGCAATGAAAAGCAGATAAGCGAACGTAAGGCTACATACGGAAGGGAATCGAAGCCTGCGCCAGGTTCCATCGTAGTCGTCGTTTCTCTCTTGCACCTGCGATTGACCAGCAGAAAAGTGGGAGCACATAAAACACAGCGACGTGCTAAACAGGCTAAAAGAGACCGCTGTGCCTCCTTTGTTGCCCATTGTTCCGCCAAAACCGGTCTTCACTATTCCTGTCGACACGTCCCTACGGTTCAAGATGACGTCCACCATGAACGCTGTTGACCAACATTACCGGATGTGAGGTATCAGTTCGGGCCGAACAAATACAAACAAACATATGCCAACAAGTTGCACCAATTCCACGAGCACGTAGCAGCCGGATTTATTAAGCACCTTAAGAAAGGCTTCCCGCCAATGATTCTGATTTGTCAGGCTGAAACAGAGTATGTGAACGGCGTTGGCCGAAAAACAACTATCTTCAACCTGGCATTCAGAACATTAGAAGCGTTCAAATCAACCATTTCTTGAAGTCCAACAGCGTATATATCATACGGATCGAAACGACCTGCACAAAGAGCGCTTCAGGGACAGATGTAAGAATGAATGAAAAGACAATCACCGTTAACGGATGACAAGTCCATTAGCCAATCTGAAAGCGACGATTCCTTCCGAAAGACGACACTGCTGGTTAGCTGGCCGCCGTTGACGTTCCAAGTGCCGCAGAATATAGTGAGATTACTTTCATTGAGATACTCCTCACGGTTTTCCACAATGGAGGCTATAATCGCTGGACAGGCTACAAAAATATACGTACATCCCAGCTGTGAATGAAGAAACTGCTACGTACAACTTAGTTGGCGGCACGGAACGATACAGTTGGCTCGAGCAGAAAACTCGGGGCTGATCTCGCTGTTTCGCAACAAAGAGTTGATCGTTTGTTGCTTCGATTTGTCCATCAGATTTCCTTGGATCGTTCTGCTGACCGATATGGAAGCGTCTTTGAACTTTAACGGAAAGGATAACTCGAATGAGTAAACGAGAGCGACGAAATGACGACGAGAGAACTTTGGATTTCCCTTCCTGCGCAGCCGTCCCCGTGTACAGCTTACTACATTGGTCACCATTTAAAGCCCAGCACGTCTTGTACACCTCGATGAACCGAGTGCAAATGTTCGGCTTGTCAGCGACTCCAATCGTTTGCAACATCCAATCCAAAACCTTAAGGCCAAAGAAGGACTGCGCGGAATTTGTCCTGTCCAGACAGTCCAAACAATTGACACGCAAAATGCCATTCTGTTTGCTGAACAATCAATTGAAATAGCGGCAGAAACACGAAAAGCGCTTTAAAAAAGTTACCACAGAACACTGGCGCCTTTGGCATGAAAATAGCCGCAATTGGAGACGAAACTTTCCAACTGACTCCACAATATTGGTAAGCATTTCAACCTCCCGCCATTCTTTGCTTGAGAATGCAGATCAAAAGAGAAAAATGGAACGGAGTGGCGATTGGCGAAACTGCTGTGCACAGACTTGAAGAAAATTCGAGAATTGGAACAATGGAATATTACGCTGCTCAAGAGCACACCTGATAAGCTTCGGACAGAATTCCTTCGTCTCCTTTGGAACCAAGCAAATTGACAACCGCTACGTCGCCGTATAAACTTTTCAACCATCGTATATGGCTGGAAAGAACTTTGTAAACAGGAATTTCAATTGCGAGGCAACATTCGCACCGACTGTAGGCAGCAGCCGAGGAGCTCAAACTTCTGTTAATTTTTATCTTGTGGGAACCGACTTGTATTCCGGGCTGATCCCAAAACAGTGGCACAGAACCTCGCGTCTGCACATAGGAGATCACGTCCTCACCGAAATAAATAACCTGAAATAAGACCAGTGAACAACGACTACGTGTCGACGGTGGTTAACGTTGAAAATGGACGACCAAAGAAAAGATTATAGGATAGTACGACGATCACCACTGAATAGAATTTATTGCATAAGAGAAACCGTAGCTTTCGGGACCAACCGCGTCCCGCCTTCAGCGGCTAATAATATTTATTATATTATTACCCAAAAATAAGTCACTTTTGCGCTGAGGACGGTAGAAGCTCATTCCCGAAAGCTTCGCGAGTAAAATCCCGTTTTTTCGTCAACGGGTTGAAAGATTCCGTAAGTAATTTGCAGTTATGAGAAGTGACGCGCCAATTCGTAGAAACGGCATTTTCAACATCATGTTCATGCGCCAACGCTCGGCAGCCACGGATACATTCGCCAAATTGAGTCGTTCTGCTGACTACACGTTTCCAGAGTTCATAAAATTGCACATTCATGCACGGCAGAGCTAATGAATGGTTTTAAAGTGGAATTTCACCAGTCATTCCGCTTTTATTACACTTAGCAAGAAAATGAACACAGGCAAAGTAAGCGTTTGAACAGAAAGCGTTTTTGAACTACGAGCAAGACGGTCTCTGCCTTAAGAAAACTATGTCAGGAAGGCACGGGCAGTAAATGTGCCGAGCGCTATCAATAACGTGCTAGCTTATGGACCAATGGACATTCCTCTATTTTATGCCTCGTGTTAGCCAGCATACCAAGGCAAATGCAAAAAGGAAATACTTAACTAAAAAAAATCACATTTTCGCACGAAAGGAAAGTTCCTGCGCAAAAAATGGGTAATACATTCCCCGAAGCACTTCGTTTACTGCAGTGGAAGATCTCCCATTACGAAAGAGAAAAGAACAAACGATAAACGCTAACCATTATTAGTAAGTAGGGCTAGTTAATCGTTGCGTAATATAAATCATCTCTACCTATATTGGTCATTTCCCTTAAGTCCTTGAAATAGTAACAGAAGTAAATCTTGCAATCCGTCTAGAGCCAAGTCAAACTGCGCTGTCGCAGCTGCGCGGAAGATATGAATGAGTTGCACAGCGGTGCCATTGTCGAAGTGCAATATGTTCACACAACAGTAAAAGTGCCGACTCAATGGACTCACTTGTTCGGTTTCAACAAAATTAGCCACGTGACCAAGATCATTCACTCCACGGACGTTGAACCGGGTGCCCATTCGATCGCCGCTAATCCGCGAAATCAGGCAAGCCTTAGCCGTCAGAACACCAACGTATATCGTTTTCACTTCAACAACCCCACCGATACATGGGGTCAACCATTCACTGCCATTTATGCCGAAACGTTCCAAGTGACGTCCAAGTGCATGGTTCCTATAATTTTTGAAAATCGGGTGTTTCGCAACGGGTTTCATATTTTTCAATGTGATGGTATTCCGGCTTTCCCGTTTTTTGATGATACCTGTAATAAAACTGCAAATGCCCTACCAGCGGATGGATGGGCGATTATTAGAAATATCACAGGTCAGAACGCTTATCGTATCGTAGCTTTCGGAACGCCCTGGTTCCGTCGTCAGCGATGTTGAAAGGACGCATCCTTTCAACATCGCTGATGACGGAACCAGGGCGTTCCGAAAGCTACGATACGATAAGCGTTCTGACCTGTGATATTTCTAATAATCGCCCATCCATCCGCTGGTAGGGCATTTGCAGTTTTATTACAGGTACCATCCAAAAACGGGAAAGCCGGAATACCATTGGTTCCTATAATATGAAAAAAGGAAAATCGTAATTAATTTATAGTTAATCTTAGAGAAATCAGACAATATTCAAAAAATATAATTAATGAATGCAACTTAGAGAAAATAGACAAGGTCGAAATACTAACATGGTGCCTGAGCTAGCCATTACGGGTAAGAAGTTAACCTAAACGAAAACATACCCGTCACAATGTATTAATGAAAAATACGATGCAGGTAGACGGAGCTGTACAAAATGAATTTTACACAATCATAAGTACTTATTCCATTCGGTGGTAATGACCAATGTCTACAGGAAGGAATAAAGGGAAATGATCGACATGGGCAGGCATAACGGTTTTGAAAGCATCCTAACTGGGAATTTTCCAATTCGTCGTGACAGGCATTGACTATGCACTGTTTACAAATTGCGATGTTTAGCGATTGATTTTGAGTTCGAATGTTTCCAGGCAATCTTGTCTATCACATAATCAATAATGCACCGAACAGCCTACTCGCCATTTTGGTTAGAGCTTAATAACAATTGCGTAGATAATCATGTGCCTTAGGCATACCAATGAAATCGAAGATCCGCCTTATCCGGACTTAAGTGGTGTCTCTGGGCGGATATGCTTAAGTCCACGAATCCTTGTTGGCCGGTTGACCAGCCGAACAGAAATAGACCACAAACGAGCAATTTTTGAACCTGAAAGCGTCAACCACAAGTAGAAAAAGGTAGCGAAAAGAGACCAGTGAAACCTGCAAAATCCGCGGATCGTTTGACTTCACAGCACCATTTGAGCGAATTGGATAAACGGATACGTCGGTGATTCGATACGCATCGCATCTGCCCAATTGTCCTATTAAACTGCAATTGGAAACCAAAATAAGGTAGTGAGAAAAGCTGTCTAAACAAAGAAGTTCAACTGCGAAAGCCAACCTCGCTGCGGCCCACCTTCTTTATCTTCGGGCAATGACAAAATTCCAACGAACGCGAATGCCTCGCAAAGCCTAGTACACTTTGCCCTAACGGCCGTCCACGCTGGTAATTCTGGAACAAAGAAATTCGTTATCCTTTATCCAAAGTTTTCCTAAGCGGTTACCAAGTGAAAATACAGCATCGTTTTCGAAGCACAAAACGTACCGCCTGTTCAGACTATACTGCAGAATTAAGCAATTCTGCAACGGAGTGTTCGGACCGCCCAAATATACCGCAAAACAACGGCCGGCGCGCATTCGCCCAGCCTTAGGCCATTAAACCAAAGCGGCACCGCTCTTCAAGGGTTAGCCATTACGCAATTCGAACGATGAACGCACAGCTCTAGCGCTGGTACAGAACGCCGCGGAAATTACTCAGGTACCCATTGAACACTAATGCCGGGGTATCGGTAGCAGCAGGTTCGAGTAGCTGATTTGGTACTAAATGCTTCCTCGAAAAAACTGGGCGAGAACATAAGCAATGTTGTTCAACTTTTCTACAATTATTATGTACTTTCAAAGTGGTGGTATTCCGGCTTTCCCGTTTTTGATGATACCTGTAATAAAACCGCAAATGCCCTACCAGCGGATGGATGGGCGATTGTTAGAGATATCACAGGTCAATGTAGCGCGTAGAGGAAGGTTCTAGTCAAGAGAGAACCTGCATATCAGCGGTTACGGTATAGAGAGGATGATTTCGGTCTGTGCCAACCTCTTTGCGACGCGTTTTTGGCTGTAGTAAAAGTTCGTTTTGTGCACTACAAATTGGTGACCCGTTAACAAAGGAGATGGCAAAGAAAGGCGGCATCCCATCGACACCTCCAGTAGAGCAAGCGGTGCTTCATGAACCCCGTGTCTCCACCAGCCTGGCAGTCCCACAGTTTATGCCAGACGACCCGGAACTCTGGTTTGCGAGGCTGGCACTCTTCTTCCGGCATAGAGGCATCTCGGACGAACCAACCAAATTCCAGCTCGCCACAGGCGCGATGCCAGACGAGGCGCTACTTCGTCTGAGAGATTTTCTACTCTCCGCTGATACACTGGAGTGCCCGTTCTCCGCATTCAAGGCCGCTTGCCTCGAACGGTTGGTAGCAAATGGCGACTACCGCATCCAGCTAGCCTTAGGCGAGGAGCTGGGAGACCGCGAGCCATCCGCGCTATTGCTCCGGCTTCAGCAGTTGATGCCCCCCTCATACGCCGGCACTCAGGACCTGGTCTTGCGCCAATTGTTCTTGAGTCGCCTTCCGCAGCACCTCCAGGCAGCATTGTTACCATTCACTGACAGGCCAATCCAGGAGCTGGCGCTTCTAGCCGACCGCCTGATTACACTACACGCACCTCCACGGGCAGCAGCCGCGCAAATAGCGACAGAGACAACGGCTGCCCGGCTGGACCGCATTGAGCGTAGGCTTGAGCAGCTCAACATAAAAGAAGACACCAGGGGCCAACAGCCCCGACTGCGTTCACCGCTGGCGGCACGTAGCCGGCGTTCCCCATCACCAAGAAACCGGAATGAGCCAGTAAGTGCATTTTGCTTTTATCACCGACGCTTCGGGTCAAGGGCGCGGAAGTGCACCCCGCCATGCAGCTGGGTCGAGGACTCCAGCCGGAGCACAACACTTACCACCGTCGCATCTGCTGTAAGTTCTAGTCGGTGCTTGCACGTCTCTGACCGACGTTCTGGGATACAATTCTTAGTTGACACGGGAGCAGCAGTGAGTTTACTGCCGGCACACCAAACTTCGGGCAAGCTCGACAAGGGAGCAGAACCAACGGCCATGACTCTGCAAGCTATCAATGGCTCCCCAGTAAAGCTGTATGGTCGAAAAACCATGACGATTGAGCCGGCGGACTTGCCTCCTCTGGAATGGACGTTTATTGTGGCCAAGATCGACGTAGCAGTCATTGGCGCCGATTTGATTCATCATTACCGATTAATTGTTGATTTGGCAAATCGTACCGTTAGTGCCCCAAATAAACCGCTTAGTACGACTCTGTACAGCCAGGCTGCGGGTGTCGCGGCGGCCAAAGACATTTTTAAAGACATCTTGAACGGCTACGTACAAGAACAGCAAAGTTTCGGTCCGGAGACTACGCGTAGGAGAAGCCACCTAGTGCACGTCCAACACGTCATTGACAACGAAGGACCACCTGTATATAGCAAACCACGACGCTTAGCGCCTGAGCGATTGCGTATTGCGAAAGAACACTTCGACGAACTGCTCCGCCAGGGCATAGTGCGACCATCGAATAGTAGCTGGTCATCGCCGCTACATTTGGTGCCGAAGCAGCAGAAAGGCGAATGGCGTCCATGCGGGGACTTCCGTAACCTCAACCGGGGGACCAAACCAGACCGGTACCCCTTACCTCATATCAGTGACTTCAATAATCAGCTCCGTGGCAAAACCATTTTTTCAAAAATAGACTTGGCCCGTGCTTACTATCAGATTCCTGTGCGGCCGCAGGATGTGCCAAAGACGGCGGTGACAACCCCTTTCGGGCTGTACGAATTTGTCATGATGCCCTTCGGGTTACGGAACGCTGCGCAAACGTTCCAGCGTTTCATTGACCAGGTGCTCAGGGGAATCGAAGATTGTTTTGCTTACGTCGACGACATACTGATCGCCAGCAGCTCTGAAAGCGAGCATGTTGCGTTGCTGCGTAAGTTGCTAGCCAGACTAGCATCCTTCGGAATTAAGGTGAACCGCGACAAGTGTGTACTCGGCGTCGCCTCACTTGTTTTCTTGGGGCACCTGGTAGACGGTGACGGCATACGTCCGTCTCCCGAGAAAGTAGCCGCGGTCCTAAGTGTTCCGTTGCCTCGTACAGTCATGCAGTTGCGTCGATTCTTGGGCATGGTGAACTTTTACAGACGCTTCGCGCCGAACCTAGCCACCATTCTGCATCCGCTGGACGATCTTGTCGCCAAGACAACAAGTAAGATTGTATGGTCAGCAACGGCTGTAAATGCCTTTAACGAAGCCAAGTCGGTTTTGGCTAATGCCACATTACTGCAGCATCCCGACATGACAGCGCCGTTAGCGCTTATGGTCGATGCATCAGACCAAGCGATAGGAGCGGTACTGCAGCAATTTGGGGAGTCAGGATGGCGTCCGCTGGGGTTCTTTTCAAAGCGGCTCCAGGAACACCAAAAGCGCTACAGTACTTTCGGTCGAGAGTTGCTAGCAGCATATGCAGCATTGAAGCATTTTAGACCAGCAGTGGAAGGTCGAGACGTTACGGTTTTCACCGATCATAAACCCCTAGTACGGGCCTATGCAAACGGCTCCCAAAATCTCAGCGACCGGGAAATCCGCCAATTAGATTTTATAACAAGTATGCAGGTAAAAATGCAGCATCTCAGCGGCCGGGCCAATGTGGTGGCCGACGCCCTCTCACGACAGATTAACGCCGCAGCGGACAGAACGGTGGTGCCTTCTGCCGCGGACATTGCGACGGCACAAAACGCCGATGAGGAGCTGGCGTGGGCCAAAGCGAGCAGTTCTTTAAGACTGTTCCCCGAGCAAGTTGAAGGTTGCCCCCACCCCCTGTGGGTAGACTCTTCCACGCCAAATCGCCGGGTTTACCTTCCGGCAACGCTCAGACAAACAGTCTTCCGAGCAGTACATGGGCTCTCGCACCCAGGGATCAGAGCGACCAAGCGCCTTATGCTGACACGTTTCGTCTGGCCGGGAATCCAGCGTGATTTAGCCGCATGGACGCGTTCCTGCGTCCCTTGCCAAACGGCGAAGGTGCAGAGGCACACCCGATCAGCCCCTAAGGACTTCCCGCTGCCAGCGACCCGCTTTGAACATGTTCACGTCGATATTGTAGGCCCCTTGCCACTCGCCGATGGTTTCAGGTACCTTATGACGGCAATAGACAGGTTCACGCGTTGGCCTGAGGCCTGGCCTATACGGGACATATCGGCCCAGTCGGTAGCGCACACCTTCCTCAGCAACTGGGTAGCACGTTTCGGTGTGCCCAAGCACATCACAACCGATCGGGGCAGACAGTTCGAATCCAACTTGTGGAAAAATCTAAACCATCTCATGGGCAGTCGACACGTACTTGCTTCCACATACCACCCGCAAGCAAACGGCATGGTCGAGCGTTTTCACCGACATCTTAAGGGGGCGCTAATCGCCCATATGCATGAAGCAGGTATTAAATGGACATGGGCATTACCACTGGTTCTTTTGGGCATCCGCACGGCACTGAAGGCCGACATTGGCCTGGCTCCAGCGGAAATGGTATACGGGTCCACGCTGCGACTACCGGCAGAGTTCATCGCGCCAGCAAGCCGAATGGTCAATGTAGACCCAACGAGTTTTACCACCGCCTTAAAGGCAGCAATGAATAGACTGCGACCAACACCGCCTCGTCCCAAGGCCACCGGCACTTTTGTTCACCAAGCACTGCGAGATTGCACGCACGTGTTTGTGCGTGAGCCGGGGTTAACTGGAAGCCTCGAGCCACCGTATACCGGCCCCTACGAAGTGCTCAGACGGACGGACAAAACGGTGACTGTCGATACCGGGAGCGTACCTGCCACGGTGGCCATAGACCGCACCAAACCTGCGTTTCTCGCTAATGAGACAGTACAACAAACACGCACCCCCCCCCCCGAGGCGGGTTACATTTAGTTGCCGGCCTACGCGTCAAGCACGACCAACCACAACTCTAAGGGGGGAATGATGTAGCGCGTAGAGGAAGGTTCTAGTCAAGAGAGAACCTGCATATCAGCGGTTACGGTATAGAGAGGATGATTTCGGTCTGTGCCAACCTCTTTGCGACGCGTTTTTGGCTGTAGTAAAAGTTCGTTTTGTGCACTACAGTCAAGAACACACTTTTTCTCGGAGCTTTCGGAACGCCCTGGTTCCGTCGTCAGCGATGTTGAAAGGCCTTTCAACAACCTGTGATATCTCTAACAATCGCCCATCCATCCGCTGGTAGGGCATTTGCGGTTTTATTACAGGTATCATCAAAAACGGGAAAGCCGGAATACCACCACTTTGAAAATATGAGACCTGTTACAAAACACCCTATATTCAATTATTATGTACACAAAAATGGCGGAAAAATTTCTCGCGCAATAGCGTTGCGCGGATGTAATTACTAATGCGCTTAGGGCAATGAGGTGTCATAATGCACTAGTAATCCAAATTACGCTTCACGTCAACGTACTTGCGCATCTGTTTACTGTATAAATTGTAAGTCGGTTTAGCTCGAGTGGTAAGCTCTCACGTTTCATAGTGGTTTAGTTCATGCTAATGTACTACGCTATTTGTTCATCGCGGTGTTAATAGCATAGCGCAAAGTAACTCGGACTTTTCATTCCATGACACGGTTAACTCCCGTTTTTTTGTAACAGCATTTTATTATGTTATTAGCAGAGCATTCGGACGTTTCCTCGTCCATCATCAGTGCTAATAGTAATGTCAACTGCCCAGTCAGTCGATGGTGCTGCAAGCTCCTCCGCTCCATGCACCCCATCTTCAATAAAATGTTCTTACAAAAAACGGGAGTTAACCGTGTCATGGAATGTTTATGAAAAATAATCCCGTTATACAGGAAGAAAAATTTCAAGTAACTCGGACTTTAGAAAAGCCTCCTTAGCCCATAGTTTGCATGAATCCGCAATCCTCGTTGCTAACGCGTTTACTACCATTTCTGAAAATGCCTTTTAGAACATGGACTTCCAACATCGTGCTGGCGGCAAAACTGGCTCCGGAGGTGTGGCGTCATTCACCGACGCGAACAGGGACCGAAGGGAACGCCTGCGACAGTTGGCACTGGAAACTATCGACTTAAATAAGGTATATTCCGTTATGTGATTTTGTTTCGTCATTTCCGACCTTTCAGGATCCGTATTTTATGAAAAACCATTTAGGCGGCTATGAATGTAAACTCTGTCTCACTTTACACAACAACGAAGGTAGCTATCTGGCGCATACACAAGGAAAAAAACACCAGGCCAACTTGTAAGTTCTCAAGTGTTTCTGCCCTTTCTGCTCACCATGTGGTGCCTATTAGGGCACGGAGAGCAGCAAAAGATGCATTCGACATTACTGGCGCCTTGTCAATGCCGGAAAAGCCGAGAGTGGAACCAAAGAAGTTCGTTAAAATTGGCAGACCAGGATACAAAGGTCCACTTTGAACTATTGAGTGTTTGCAGGTTATAAGCCTTTTTTGCAAATTTAGTTACGAAACAGCGGGACCCGTCCAATGGTCAGCAGAGCTTGCTATTCCAAATAGACTATCCTGAAGTGGTGGAAGGTGTTGTTCCAAGGCACCGCTTCATGTCAGCCTACGAGCAGAAAATGGAGCCTCCTGACAAGCGTTGGCAGTATCTTCTGTTCGCAGCGGAACCGTACGAGACCATTGGTTTCAAAATACCCAGCCGAGAGGTGGATAAGAGCGAGGGAAGATTTTGGACGCTTTGGAATAAGGACACAAAGCAGGTGCCCGTTCATTCTTATTTTAAATCTATCTTGCTAATGCCTTGTCAATTCATTTAGTTCTTCTTGCAATTTGCTTTCCGTTCTGACTCCCGAGATAACAAGCTTAGTGACATTCAGTCGGCAATTTTGGCTTCGCATCTACCAGGCGGATATAGTTCCCAAATGCCGGCGCCTGTTCCACCGCCAATGCCAAGTATTCCGTCCACCTACAATTATCGCTACTGATTCTAATTGGTCATGCGTGTTTATTGCCTAATTAAAAACGTCCATTTAAACATTAGCACTTATCACGCGTAAACGACAACGTCACAACAGAAAGCAACAGTTCAGATGAGTATCGTAACAGTTTTGTACCATCACGCAACTTTACCCGCAGTTTCGAGATCAAAGGGTAAAGTTGTCCAACAGGCCAGCTGCAGACAAACTGTGATGCAGTTGGCGGAACACCTCCAATTGTTGCGCAGGATCCATCAGCAAAATACGCTGTACATGCTTTGAAGGGTCTCCGATCCTAAAATACAATAGCTTGATGATAAGGTCTACTAATAAACGGAATTGAAGGAACGTAGTTTATTAGAAATGGAGTAGTTGGAAGTTATGCCGTCCTTTGAGTTGACTAATAGATTAAAAGGTCTGGGCTTACGCATTTGTCAGGTCTTGTCTAGAATTTCCCCGGGTACAGTATGCCGCGCTATTTGCAGCTACGTCACAGCGTTCCTTGCGCAATTCTGGTGACGTATTCGTGTCGAGGTCACCGGAGTGAGTTGATGCGCCTTTTGAGTTAGCATGTGTGTGTGGATTCTTTTCTTGCGCTCGTATGCGAATTCATGTGGCGCAGGCGATTCCAACCTGGAGAAGACCTGTTCCTGAAAATTATTGAGGATATCGCTACGTACTGGCCACCGGAGTGACTTGTAAATATGGCTGTTGTTCAATTAAACGATTTCGCTTGCTTGTTCCTGTTGATGAGGCAGCGCATAGTACACGCTGGTTTGTACCGGTAAACTAATCTAAGCTAAAGGACAAAGCAGGAGATCTACCCGCAAACAAGGGCTAAGTTTAAGGTAAAGGATTTATGGCACGACGCACCCGAATCGTGAACGAGGTGCCTTCTTCCAGCAAGCTATGGGGCATTATAGCGCTGCATGCGCATCGGTAAAAATCAGTAATTCGAATACGTCACCACAATAGCGCAAGGATAGCTGTGACGTAGCTGCAAATAGCGCGGCACACTGTACCTGGGGAAATTCTAGACAAGACTCCATTTGCCTTTTAAAATTCGTACTGCGATGAACAAAAGCGTGGTTCATTTAGAACTTGGAACTGCACAATACCTGAATACACCTTTACAGTACAACGCGATAATTGAAAAATCACAAAGTGGATGAAACAATCGTGGACCTTTGCAAACCTCGATGACCTAAACGCTGATTCGCCGCAGTTCACTTGCGGCACGCTTTCCAGGGACCTAAAGGGTGCGGCAAATGATTTTCAGGACAGTAATTACAACAATTGTTCAAACGAAGGTTTACGCGTCTGTAACCGTTCAGCTAATGAAACTTTATAAAACAAGCAAATTTCACATTTTCTGCTGCCAAGGAGAACTAGTAATTCATGCTGAAAATGATAGAGGTCATTTGAATTTCCAGCTGGCCTACTATTCGAAGAAACTGCGAAAAACATAATTGCCGTCTTGCCCATTGGCATTAGTATTTCTAATAGGCAACTAATACTGCCTATTTAAAATGATAACACAACAATACACTTAATTGTTAAATAAGATTTTCCCTTAAAAAATGCTGTGGCGGCACATAGCCATTTCGGTTCTTTTTATTCAACCAGAAATCACCTTCACGTATTACCAACTGACGTAAACCATACAGAGCGTAAATACGAACTGATGCAGCAACGTCATACCTGACAAAAGTGTGAATGAAGACACGCACAAAGCTGCCCATCAACAGCTGGCAGTCGAATCGATCCATGAGTCCACCGTGGCCAGGAATCACAGCTCCAAAGTCTTTGATTTTGAATGCACGTTTGAAGCCGCTCGCAAAAAAGCCACCAAATGGACCAATCAACGAAGCGAACAGAGCCAATATGAACGCGTGCCACATGAATGGACACATACTGAACCGCAGTGTTGGTGGAAACTGAAAACTTGACCGATGATTATCAGCTTAATCGAGTAAGATACTATGGGCGACAACCATCGGTATAGTGTAGTTTTGCGGCTGAAACACAGGTGGTGTTTTGCACTGCGTGGTGAACTGATTCACGTCTTCGTCGTACGTGACGGGGCAGATGAACAACGAATGCTGGGTCAGCAAGTACGACAGCTTTAAATAACTGCTGGTTAAGAAATGACGCGACAAGAGAAGCCTGAGCCTACAAGAATGCTCAGGAAAACAGTAGACACAGCGCCGCCGACGAATCCCTCCCATGTTTTCTTTGGAGACAATTTGATCAGTGGGGTACGACCAAAGAAGAATCCAAACAAGTATGCAGTCATGTCATTGCATATAATGAGCAGCACTGGCAAAAGAAACCTGAAATGCAGAATAGCCATACCAAGTCCAACCACTTTGTGAACAATGCTCACCAAATTGTCCCTTCGAAAATATTTTGTATGATCAGATAAGATTGGAAAACGATGAGCAGCAAAGTGACATGAGTCCATGCAAACTGAGAATATTAATCATCATTTTCCGATATTCTCTAAAACTTGCTGGTACCAAAGAAAACTGACGCATGTAATAACGTTTCACAAGGCTCAGAACGAACCAGATGAAGCCGGTGAGATAAAGGGCGAAAGAGATCATTCGATGATGGACCACGAGAAAACGCAAAAATTCCTGCGAAAACAAAAGCTATCAGTTGGAAAACACAAGGCAAGTGCTTCGCACATCTCGTTTCAAGAATACGGCAAAATAGTCTATCATTGCTTCGCCATAGAAGAAGTAATTGCTCGTAATCAGGAAGTACCACGATAATGAACGGAACCACGGCAACTTGTGAAGACGATAAATTGCGTATCCAATACTGATAATTTCTTGGAAACATTTTATTTGAATTAGCAGTACCTGAAGACGATTGCATGTATCAAAACGGCAAAAGCGACCAACTTACGATCGTGATCATTGCAACAGGACCGAAGTATATCACCACGGAAAAGGCGAGCAACATAAAGAATGAAAAGACGCCTCGTATAACCCAGTTGCGCCATCTGCAACAATTCGACTAGTTAAACTAAATGAACTTGAAAAGCTTATTAAGAGTGCATACCGCGCCGATAGCCCGGAAAGCACACTTTCCACGGAGTTACTGCTTGCCAAAATTGGAACATCTGCACTGTCGTGCGAATCAAGCCTGAAGATGGCTGTTTAACGAACCGCTGAAAATCTGCATTTTCAAGTCGAAGCATTCCGTACGCATGAACCAAATAACAAAATGCCGCGACTGCATTCGCCTGTCACCTTGAACAAGTTGCGTTAACGAAACGACCTGTGAAGATGATGCAGCGAAGTGCGCTTACGCGCACATTGATCTACTGCAAACTGGTAAAGATTCTACCAAATAAGGAAACTGCCAAATCGATCGGAACCAATCGCGGCAAATGCTTCCTCTTCGAGTGACGTTTAGTGAACTTCGTGAGTTCATTGTTTACCGTTCGGTCGTCAGATGGAGAACGCATATTTAAAATTGCAGACCATCTTTTCGCACAATTAAGCAGTAAAGGTTGGACGACAAAAGGAGTGACAATGCAGCGAGTAAATGGAACAAAACAGTAAAATGCACGATCGCTGAACTTGCTTACGTTCTTTGGTTGGCCTCCTTCTGCTCGTCTTCGTAGTCAGACTAGAAAGCCATACAGCGAAGCGCTTGAAATTCGAACACAGAAAATGAGCTCACGAGATCAGGACCGGAGTCAAGCCTGCCCTCGTCGTTTGCAGGAGTTATGTTCTTTCTCTTGTGAAGAGCACTATCAGCCTGCGTGAACATGTCCGTAGAAGTATGGCCAGCTGAACAGCACGGACAAGGTAGAACTAAGGAAAAGCTGCGCCCAGCACAAACGATCTGCGGGCTTGCTTAAACTGAGCTACAGTAATAGGAAGTGTTTGCAAGTTGGTTATACGAACGTGCACTCAAAATTAGCCAACTTAAGCTACCGCCAGTACTAGTGCATTGCAAACTATTTTAACTTTGCAGGAGAGCGTCGATAAAATCTGCAGTTCATAAACGCATAAAATGCTATAGCAGTCGTGTAACGGTTACCAGGACGCGTATGTCAATTAAGCATAAAGCTGATTGCAAGCAAAGAATGGGCAAATCAAAAGTTAATTAGCATAAAGATGTTAAGACTTGTTTGTCCCTGCGCACTATTATTCCAGCCTGTAACTTTTGACATTCTGTTTGGCGTAAGCTGGTTGTCCGTTGTTGTCTTTCACCAGGTAAGATGCCGGAATGCGTCATGTTTCTTGCCAGTGGCAAGCTCGTTTGTAAATGCTGCTGTATTCGCATGCTTTCTTATTTCTTTACGTATTGCCTGTGCAAAGAGAAATTTTATTGGGCAACTTACCCAAGCGACGTATCTTTTGGGAGAACCGACTCCCGTCGTCAGCGTCAATTATCAACCTAATAATTATGATAATTGATTATTAAAACTGATATTATTATTATGATAATTGACGCTGACGACGGAAGTCGGTTCTCCCGAAAGCTACATCGGTTGGGTAAGTTGCCCAATAAAATTTCTCTTTGCACAGGCAATACGTGAGGAAGTAAGAAAGCATGAGATCATACGAGCCTGTAAGAAGTCACATTTTCCAAGTGATCACAGCTGTATTTGACATTTAACCTTGGCCGATTGAGCGATTGCGTTGGTTTGGCGTAATTTAAATGAAACTGTTCTCTCGTGTTGTTAGCTGGTTTACTTTGTCCAGGAACTGTGCTGTAAGTCTACGTTCGCATAGTGTCATGTTTATTGCGTATTTTGTTGTTTTGCCGTAGGCAAAATGCTTAAAAATAATCATGGATCTTTTATTTCTCATTTATACAGTTTGAAAAATATTTGCGTAGCAATGCTTTTCTCGGTCTGTTTGTTAAGTGCGACAATTAGAAGCAATGTTGTTTCTGCTGACAAATTCTTGAACCGTGTTCCAGTTAAAGAGAAGAAAAGAAAATTTTGAAGCATTATTGTTATGCCAAGATTGTTACGGCGTACCAACAAGTTGCAGAGTTAATAATTTATCATTTTCTTTAATCTGTGTTCTCATGGCAAACGGTATTACATTGTGCCTAACTGATTGGCATTACCTCTACGTATTGCATTCCTTCTCGACGCTGTATCTCAAGTTTCGAATATTCATGTACTGGAGCTTTAAGTTGCATTACTAAAACGAGCTCTTTGTGCAACTCCTTGGAGCTAAATGCAATGTGTACATTATTTAACACAGCCGCAAAACCACGGCGACAAAGCTTTATCGTCAAGTCGTATAGTTGATTCCTTCCTGTGTATTTTTAAATGTGATGTGCGAGTTTACCATCGCCTATATGTTTACCATTCAGTTTTGTTCTTCTTTCAGAACATCAGCGAACAAGGCAATTCAGCATGTTGCGGTGCATCATATCACCTATTGGTAAACGATGGATTGTGGCATACCCTGCTGCCTCGCAATCGAGACTATCGTCCAGCAGCGGTTCCGTACAGCGAAATGCGGCGACACCATCCGTTCCAATGTCTAAGTTGGCAGCAGAACCTTTTCTTAATGGTACCTCTTCCGTATACTTGGAAGAAATGTACGAATCCTGGTTGCAGGATGCGAACTCTGTGCACAAGGTATGTAATCATTTGTATAGATAACATGAAGTCAATTATGCACTTAGAGTTGGGACATTTATTTTCGTGGTGTCCAGTCAGGTGTGGAACCCGGCTCCGCTTACACACCCCCTCCAGGTCTGGCCGCCTTGAAGCAAACGACTGAAGTTACTTCCGTTGATCAAGTAGATTTGTCCACCATTCAGAACCACTTGAACGTTCAGCAATTGATCAGAAGCTATCAAGTAACCATTTGCGTTTTTTGACGTTGGAATTGATGCATGTCATTTGCAGGTGATGGGGCACAAAATAGCGGACCTGGACCCGCTGGGCATAAATTCAGCGGACCTTGACGATTCTGTTCCACGTGAATTGGTGCTGAGCACTTACGATTTCTGTACAGCTCGTATGGTGAATCGTGTGGCTAAGCTTTGCACGCATCTTTTCCAGCCGAGAGTGACCTTGAAAAGGAATTTTTGCTTCCTTCTTTCACCTACATAGGAGGAGAAAGAAATGTACTCTCCTTGAAAGAAATCTTGCAGCGATTAAAGGTACAACGGTGAAGCTTTTCGGTTTCGTTTCTCTTCGGAAAACCGAATTGCAGACAATCTACTGCAGTCATATTGGCGTTGAGTATACGCACATAGCCAATCACGAACAATATGAATGGCTTAGAAGGCACTTCGAAACGCCTGAGATAATGGATTTGTCACCTGAACAGCGAAAAGTGTTGTTCAAAAGACTTATACGCTCCACAAAGTAGGCGATAGGTTCACCCTTCATTGTTCAAATGTTTTTCACATATTCAACGTGAAGGTTTGAAGAATTCTTGGCCAAAAAATGGCCCTCGGAGAAACGCTTTGGTTTGGAAGGCTGCGAGGTGCTCATTCCAGCTTTGAAGCAGATAATCGACCGAGCCTCGTTGCTTGGCGTCGACACGTTCGTCATTGGCATGCCTCATCGCGGCCGTTTGAACATTTTGGCCAACGTGTGCCGACAGCCACTGGTATCTATATTTTCCCAATTCAGTACGCTGGAGCCAGCTGACGAAGGAAGCGGTGACGTAAAGTACCATTTGGGCGTCTGCATCGAGCGCTTCAATCAGCAATCGCAAAAGATGATCAAAATATCCGTCGTTGCAAATCCGTCCCATTTGGAAGCGGTCGATCCGGTAGTACAGGGCAAGACGCGAGCTGAACAATTTTATAGAGGCGACGACAACGGCGAAAAAGTGATGAGCATCTTGCTGCACGGCGATGCTGCATTTTCTGGTCAAGGCATAGTTTACGAAACATTTGACTTCAGCGGTTTGCCAGCGTACACATGCCATGGATCCGTTCACGTAGTTGTGAACAATCAGGTACAGAATTTAAGTTTGACACAGTCGTATCTAGGCTTTCGAAATCTATTATATGGTACCTCTTAGCGTACACTGCGGGCAGTGAAGTTAGCCATTCGTTAACTGGATACCAATGGCGCCCCTTTTCGCTTCACAGCGAAGTATCTTACAATGAGCACGGCGCCGTGGAGATCCCACAGTATAAGTTTCTATCTTCTCAGTGTGCTTTACTTCTCGTAACTGTAAAGAACGTGTTCACATTGCCAATAGTATATATTAATGGAATCAGAAGGCTTTTTTCAATTAACTAGTTAGTTTTTCTTTTGTCGTCAGTTGTGGTTTCAAACGTTGAACCAGGTGAACATCACTGAGAACTCGTACTTACTGCTTTAACATCGGGTGATTGATGTAACTAACCGACCTACAGAAGTCAATCTTCCCTACTCTCTGCAAACAAGGGAAGAACCAGGACTCGTTGCCGATCCCTCTTTTCTGAGCACATCCTATGAAACTGCCCATTGTCTAACTTGCTTGGTTTGAAGCTTTGTATGGTCTATATTATTATTATTATTATTATTATTATTATTATTATTATTATTATTATTGTTGTTGTTGTTGTTGTTGTTGTTACTATTATTAACACACGCGGCAGTAACTTGCTGACAACTATTCGTACTTTATTTATACGAAATGAAGCAAACGGGACTCACGTTGTCCCTTCAACGTAACTATGGGCAACAATAACAGGAATTGTTGTTATCCTTAGTTACACAGCATACGACACAAGGTGAGTCCCGACAGCGTCGTTTTGCATAAATAAGTTATTTATAATCGTCATACGTAGTCGTTGGTAATCGCCAACGAGATATTTTCTGTGTTTAAAGGTAATAGATTCTAGCCGCTATCAGAAATTACTGTCAATGTTTTATTGTTGTTGTACTTGTTGCAATTTAACTGCCCCTGCGTACACCTGCCTTAACAATTGCATATGTATAAGTTCTACGTTGCGTTGTAAATAGAACCGTGAATTGGATGGAATGGCTTGAATTGATTATTTGCCGAAATAGAAACTTTCTTGGTGCATACTTTGATCTTTTCTTAGTGGCGACACCGTAATGTTTTCACCTGCGCTATTGTCCTTCTCGTCGTACAGTCACACTGAATGTTAACTTGATTTGCAGATTGGCTTCACAACAGATCCGAGGTTCTCCAGGTCCTCTCCTTACTGTACGGACGTGGCAAAAGTGGTTAACGCACCAATTTTCCACGTCAACGCCGACAGTCCGGAAGCCGTCATGCACGTGTGCAGTGTGGCAGCTGAATGGCGCCAAAAGTTCAAAAAGGATGTTGTCATCGACCTGGTGAATAACGCGAGACATCCGCTCATTAGCCTACTACATACGGATGCGTACTCCGTAGGTTGGCTACCGTCGGCACGGACACAATGAACTTGATGAACCCTCGTTTACGCAACCGTTAATGTATGAAAGAATTCAGCATACAAAACCTGTTCTGGAAAGGTACATCGATCGATTGGTGCAATTGGGCATTGCTTCGGAACAATACGTCGAGGTGCCGCAAAATAAGGCCGGATTTTTTAAAACCTATATCTTCGACTTGTTTTCATCTCCATTAAGACCGAGACGGATCACTATCGTCAGATAATGGAGGAGGCCTACAATACAGCGCAAAAGGAGCTTTACATACGAAATCGCGACTGGCTGGATTCGCCGTGGGACGGTTGGCAGACCGACAACGTGCCGGTCAGCAAAGTACGATTGGTAACCGTTTTGCAGAGTTCTTCAAGAAGAGGGATCCGCTGCGAATTCTGAACAGCGGAATCAGCGAGGAAACGCTTTTGCACATTGGCAAATGTTTCGCCGAGGCACCGCCCGACTTCAACGTTCATCCAGGCCTCCAGCGGGTGCTCCGTACGCGATCGGAGATGATCAAGAATAGAACCAGCGATTGGGCACTGGGAGAGGCGTTCGCCTTTGGTAGCCTTTTGAAGGAGGGTGTCCACGTCCGTCTCAGCGGTCAGGACGTAGAACGAGGCACGTTCAGTCATCGACATCATGTTTTGCACGACCAAAAGGTTGACAAGAAAACGTACGTCCCACTGAACAACCTTTGGCCAGAGCAGGTATTTTAAAAAACGATTAACACGTTGGCCAAATGCTATTCGTACAACTAAGGCAAAGTATACGGTGTGCAACAGTTCGTTGTCTGAATTTGGCGTACTCGGTTTCGAAGTGGGCTTTTCGCTGACCAATCCAAACGCGTTGGTCATATGGGAAGCCCAATTTGGCGACTTTGCCAACAATGCCATGTGCGTCTTTGACCAGTTCATTAGCAGGTGAGCAGTGGCGACTGACGTTCGTCAACGCCCATTCATGCCTTTCTCCTTCGTAGCGGACAAGCGAAGTGGATCCGACAATCCGGCATTGTTTGCCTGCTGCCGCACGGCTACGAAGGCATGGGTCCGGAGCACAGTTCCGCTCGTTTGGAACGCTTTCTACAATTGTGCAACGACGACGAGGAGCACATGATCGTAAGTGCCGTTTGTTGAAACGGTTGGGCAAAGCGATCAGGAGCTACTGACGCTTGCAGCCCCCTGGTCCTACATTCGAAGCTCAGCAACTGTACGATACCAACATGATTGTTGCCAATTGCACAACGCCAGCAAATTTCTTCCATTTACTGAGGCGTCAGGTTCTTTTATCGTTCAGAAAACCGGTAGAAGTTTAAGTGCCAACTCCATCTTCTCATTCATGTTCTTTCGCTAAGCTGATCGTTATGACGCCGAAGAGTTTGCTAAGGCATCCGGAAGCTCGATCGTCGTTCAGCGACTACGTTGGCGAAACATTCTTTCGACGAGTGATCAGCGACGATGGTCCCGCATCGGAAAATCCGGACAATGTCGAGCGTTTGGTCTTCTGTTCAGGCAAGTTGTACTACGAGCTTAAGAAGGAGAGGGCGTCCAGGAATTTGGACAGCAAGGTGGCCATTGTGCGCATTGAGCAGGTAAAGGGCAGGCCGCCTGATCTTGCATTTACGACGCCTCCGTTCATTCATAACAATTTAACAGCTAAGTCCTTTTCCATACGATTTGGTGTACGCCGAGGCGGCAAAGTACGCGAACGCCCAATTGGTCTGGTCGCAGGAAGAGCACAAGAACATGGGCGCTTGGATGTACGTGCGACCGCGCATCCTAACGGCTTTAAACATGAATAAAGGGATCAGGTATAAGGAAGAGAACGATGAAATGGCAATGCTAAATGCGAGCTTCTAAAATGTTCACACATTTGAACAGGTACGCTGGCCGACCAGCTTCCGCAGCACCCGCTACAGGCAACAAGTACCAACACATGCGCGAGCAGAGCGAAGTTATCTCGGATACGCTCGAGATCGAATCTGCCGAAGAATTCAAGCCGTCTCCTTAAGTTGGACAACAGCCGACTCGTATCGGATACTTTCTCGGGGAAACATATTTATTCCAGTTCTTCTTTTTTCATTTGAGAAAAATCGAACTTGCTATTGTAAACGTTTGCTAACCAAGCGGGATCGGCCGGCAATTTGCTTCATGCAAGACCCCGCCTTGATGCTGAGGTGATCTCTGCATTCCCTGTAAGTATTGATACTCCTAGCAGAGCTCGTTAGCGCGGAATAAATTTTACGAATGCAAATGCGTCACATTTGAGTTCGCCTTAACGCATCGTCGCTGGCAGACTGGTCACTTGTGGTCGCAAACCGATATACCAAAAATGGGATAGCGGCAATATCGCTTGCGCAATTTAACGCAACTTTCTGCTGACGAGCGACGGCAACTTGAGAACACACGTCAACCATGGCGGCGATAAACACGTGTCTAATTCGTAAAACAACACGGTCACTCCATAGTTGAGCAACACATATATGGCCGTAGTAACGGCAACGCGGTTAGCCCTAGATACATTCGCAAGTCCCTCCTTTTCACCAACGAATACGTAGGCGGCGAATGAAAAGTTTAATTAACGTAACTGTCATTTTAATTCCAACGCGACCAAGCAGACGTCAATGTTTGGTCGGACGTAGTGCTGCGCAAAGAAGACTATATATTGCACTCAGTTACGTTGAGAAGCGAACACTGGTCCACTACCATCCCCTCACGGCGAAGGTGCACCTCCGTTTGTCGCCAACGAAACCGCTGCAATGCTGCGCAAATTCAGAAATGAGGTGAGCTCAACTTTCCACGCAACGCGCGATAGTGTTCAATCGCGAAAGTAAACCATTTGTTTGCTAAAGTACTACCAAGTCTCTGTTCGCGTTCGCTAAGTCTAAAACAAGTTAGCATATTAAAAGAGGACATACGGTCAACGCTGAGGCTGCCTTCGGAAGGATTAAACGAGACTTAGCGCTGAGAAGCTGATCGTTGCGAATGCATGTTGTGGGTACTCTCATTTCGCCGAGCTTTTGCTCACGTCAGGAGGACAACATTCGCAGCGGATGGCATGCAAATGGTGGAAAATAGTACCCGCTTTGCGAGGATGAGCGTAGGCTAGCAAGTCCGCTTTCACAGATGTAGTGATTAGCGGTATGACTCATATTCCAATAGCAGTTAACATGCACAGTAAGAACGCGTTGAGCAACAGCTTTCGGACAACAGCGGCATTGAAAACACACGCTCGCCCTTGGCGACGCATTGCATTTCACTGCTCGCTTGAATGGGCCCTGTAGGCCGAACCGCAGCTCCGCTGTCTGAAGAAACGAAGAATGCAATGGTGCTTTCGGTAAGTCAGCAATGCGTTTACCCAATCCAACGAAGAAACGACGGCTTTAAAATTTGACAGTTCGCAAAAATCGCGGCCCTATCCATGTGACCATTAAGGAAATCGAATGGATCTTCTTTTCTACCGATCCTTAGACCACTACTACCTGCGCACATCATCTTGAGCAGCGTGTCGCCTGCCCATGCTGCTATTCTACAATTCAATGCTAACTTCTCTTTCAGTCCCCCCACCCGATACCTTCCAATCAGCTTTTGATCGCGCGAAGCTGACTTTGGTCCCCACGGCAGCCAATCGACATAAACAACTAACAACTTATAGGAGAAGGTGGAACGTGCAAAAGTTGGCCAAAGGCAGAGCTTTCACCGCCGCGTCGTTTTTCTACCACCTACCTCGGCTTGACATCCTGCATCACATAGTGCGGATGCAGCGCGCCTGATTGCCTGTTCCGTTGAGTTTTCGTGAAATCGGAAGAACTGCACGGGCGAACGGATTGGCTTCAAAGCATCTCTGAGGATCAGCGAACGCCGGTAAGATGCTATTATTCATCACAAGCGTTAGCAACTATTCATACTTCCAACGGTTGAAAGCGGCTTTTCGATCGTTCACCCGACGACTGCCGGTCAAGTCATCGTAGCTCATCTGCTGCACTTCCTTATTACGCCGTCCTATGTATAGTCCAATAGAACGATCCAACATTGAGCCGACAATTAGAAATTCAACAAACTTTTGCCATCTGTTAAAATTAGCCTCCCAAATTGGTCCAGCGTAAACATACGACCGCCTATACATCTTCATTACCGGACAGTTGAAAAGAGAAGGCCCTCCAAAACGTTCCTCGCCTACACGAACGTTCCAATAATGACAATGCTTCTGCGGTCTGTTCACTGAAAAGAACTAATCGCACAAAAGCTCTGCAGTCGCCTTGCCAAAGTAGCTCAATGCAGTCCCGGCGTACGCGAATTCTCAATGAACGTAAGCGGAACAGGATGGCGTAGCATAATACGGAGGGGAACAGTGATTCAACTACAGCAGACCTATTAGAAAGGTCACATTCCACTGAGAAGCATTGCAAGTGGGCAAGCAAACTGTGCCATTCACATCCTCAAATCACCCTTTCGCCGCCATTTCGGCGAACCGCGCAAACACCCAAACGTTACTTCGTACTGTGACCGCTTCACTGTGATACCTGAAGTTATGCGAAGTCAGTTACGACCGCAGCGGATTGCAGGACCGACGAAACGTTTGGCGAAATTAGCAAACTGACGAGCAGGATGCGCCAAGGGGTACCTCGGGGAAACGTTGAGGCGTTCCTTGCAGAAAAAGGGTTCGCAATTCACGAATTTGGCGCCTCAAGTCGCCAAAGGTTGCCCACGCAACATTAATGGAAGTGGGCAGCCACCAGAACCCACCCCCGCTGCTCGGGCGTTCCCACACTCTCAGGGCAAGAAGCCTTGCGCATGATTTAGCGCTTCTCCATTGCACGTTGCAATTCGCGCCACATCTGACAGCTTCGGTGAACGCTCCTTGGACAGCTGCCAACTTTAATATCCCAAAACACTTCGATCACGTTGGAACTATTTACGAGCGCACAATGGGGATTGTTCGATTGCGCGGCAAATTTGATCGCCCACGAAAGAGCGAACCTATTATTAACCCGAGCGAAAAGTACGGTCAAACACAGGCGATTAAGTTCGTTTGATGTGACACGCCTCCCCCATCGTTGGACCTTCGATGGCATCGATTGGCGCAAAACTTCGGAAACAAGGTCGACGACAACCGAATTTGAATAAACCGCCATGATGGTTCATGGTCACAACAACCACGGCAACAACGTCTCTGCGTACGGCAACATGGGCGGTCCATTTCCTATTGGCCAATGCGCTACGTTTGCCTGGAAAAAGCCGCCGGCGTTTACACACCTCCCACGCAATCAAAGGCGCCGTATAACTATTCCTAGAAATTCGCAGCTCGTGGCGAAGTGATCAGGTGACATTGAAACGCTTGGACTTGGGGAAAAAACGTTCACCATTCGACTGCGTTGAAAGAGGAGTCGTCTCAGAAAGAGAGGGCGGCATTTCACGAGATACGACGCTGAGGACAAGCGCCCAAGGAGCAAAAGCCCCAGCTGGGGGACGGCTGGCGCGATCCAACCATAGGTCGGAAAGAAAAAAATCATGAACGCCCAAACAGCCGTCCTACACGCTTATACGCATTCATCTCTTTCGGCACTTTTCTCTAGAGTGCAGAAATCAGGCATTCCGCGCGCACTGCGAAGTGCCGTCCGCAATCGGCATTCAAACGCTACATTGAATACGTTCCGCTGTTCGCACGTAAGACGCCGACGAGGCGGTGGTTCAAAAGTGGATCACATCCGGTACACTTCGAAAACACGTAACTTAACGCCAGTGGCCAATCGGCGCCGCGCCCGTCAAACGGCACGAATCCAATCGAAGGCACTGCTCAGAATGGAGCGGCAAATTTTAGTTCGTCAACTGGCGCCGCACCCATAAGAAGCATAAGCGAGTCAGCTGTTCAATGAACGTCTGTCGTGGTAACCCCCACTGCCCCTCTCCTCTTCTTCTGACCGAGCTGGCACCGAGCGCAACCGATGCAGCGCAATGTGTCCACTAGTGGTGGCCAAATGAAAGAAGATTATAGGGGCACGTGCTTAGGCTGTTCCACTTCGGCGGCTCGCAACGACAACAAATAATTCACTTTAGCACAAGGTGCCTCGTGTTCCTTCCACCTCATACAGTCGGCTCTATATCCCGAGCTAAATCGACTGGTCGAAGCATGATTTGCTCAAGCCATCATCTTCCCTTCCCGTTTCAACATCTCGCTCGTCGGACGTATAAGGTGAGTAATGTCAATGAATCACGCTATAAGGGTCCCACAAGAGAGCGACCGAACAGCCCGTCGTTCCGATGCATGCTAATTAAAATAACCCTTTTGGGAATAGTCGGACACGCGGTCACGCATAGGAATTCCGCAGCCTGCGACCCTTTGGCGCAATGACAAATGGACATCCGGGTTCGGCTCGACGCTCGTGGTCGCTTCGGATTGCGGGCGATTTCGAGGTGCTCGTACGCGCGTCAATCGCCGAACGAACGTTTAGGCAATTCTCCAAAAGTAAGCGTTGATGCAAGGAGCCTTCGGAAGTAGGGGGCGCCAAAGTACCTCAAATGAATGGTAAGGGAAATTTCCGCTCAACACCCTCCTGTCCATCCTTGACCAGGTGCGCGAGCTTGGCTGGTAGGTTGCCGCAGAATCGATCGAAAATGGGAGACCGAATATTAAATTTGCTTCGCCTGAATGAAGTACATAGTGCCGACGGTGACCGACTTACGTTGACTTTTCGCAGTCCGACAAGACAGCAGTGGACAAGGCGGAGGGTCGCATGCAAAGCGCCAACGACACGGAGTCGAAGCCCAAGGAGGAGCCCAACAGGCATTCCGAATGCGCCCCGCCGAAGAACGCTGCCCACAAGCGATGGAAGAAATTGTTCAAAGTGTTCAAAGTCAGTCAGGCGTTCCTCGACTTGAACACAAAGGCGCCCGCGGTTCGCCGACTTCTCACCTTGCACACGTTTTGCAAATAATCGCCGCTTGCAGTCCTCCGACGAGGAGACCAATTCAACGGACGTCGCGCAAACGGAACCCGCAGTCGACCCAACGTATATGGCGTTGAAACGGGCCCAGTTGATGGCCACGCTCAAGGGGGAACAGTTCAGCAGGTCGCTCGACCTGGACGCCGATTTGGACGACGACGTTTACGGCGAACCAAACACAAGGCAGAGCCCGGTAGGCCCAAAGCCTGTACAAGACAATGAACAAACGAGACCGCATCCGTGGGCCAATCACGCCAGAACGACCCCGCCGGATCTTGGTGGTCAGGCAAACGAAGAAGAACAAGTTCACTATAAACCTGAACGTTTCGTCATGCTGGTGGACGTGGACCCTCTTCTTTTAGGCGTGCACCACGGTAGCGGTCATTCAGAATCAAGCCTTAACGAAGGCGCAAGAAACGTCGTCCCCAGTTTTGAAACTCCAAGTGCCACTTCAGTCGAAACCACGAAATCCCGGACGACCAAAACAAGACCGAACAGGGCAAGGTATGCCTTACTTATACCGCACAAGCTAGCGCCGTTTGCAAGTGACTTTCGCGCGCCTCAGGACGGCTGCTGAATATGTAGCCAAGTTGCGAAGTTGCAAAAGCTCCCCTAAGACCCACGACAAGGTAACAGTCGACGAGCTTAAAGGGGTAAACGCGCCCCCCTTGTCTTTGGACTGTACGTTTGGATGAAAGGGCGAAACTGATGCTAAACTACCGTAGCCGCGCAACGCGTTTTGAGAATGTCGCGGTTAGCCACCTTTGTCGTTAAGCCCATTGAACTACGGAATTCAATTTCGGCAGGTCCGAACGAATCAGCGCCCCGCTGGGTGGCACTTCGGCTCGTCAAAGGGGACGCCTAATTTGACGACCGGATGGCTACTCAGTCGCCGTGAGAATACACTTTCGCAATGAGGCCCCCATCGGCCATCACGCAGAATACCAACTGTAGAACGTTTTAGGGGCAGCGCGCCGTTGTGCCGCCAAACGATTCATTTCGCTTAGAATTATTACGGCCAACGGTCCGGACAATCGATAGAGATCTCCTTACCACACTTGTTTACGCCTTCCTCTTGGAAAACTATAAAAACATGTTCATTAAATTACTTAAATTGTTCTCGTCGTCGTAGAGGAAAATGCGCAATCAGCGCCTACGAATGCTCGGAAGGCAGAAAATCGACTTGTCCATTTTTGCGTGGGTCAATTGAACACTGAATGCAAAATAATGAATGTCCCCTGTACTGACTATTCAAAGATGAATGAGGCCATGATCGTTAAAGAACAAAGCGTAAATTTTTCATACATCCAACTAGCCAGTTGAAACTTCGCTAAGGTTCTTCTGTCCCTTATAATGGCACACTGGAAATACCCTTAATTGCACATCGCTTCAAGACATCTATCGTCATTTCGCCAAGGCCAACTCTACACGATCAACTTATTTGCGAACTTGAAGTGACGGTACTACTTGCGCTCAACTGCGTTGCGCCATTTCGGATCAACGGCTATCCACAACTTCATAGGTTGTAAGCGGTTTTTAAGATGATCCGCTGAAGACAACATTACTTTCCGCCGATGCCAGTATCCCCTGTGAACTATTATTTCTTCGCTGAAAAGTTGTCCCAATGGGAGTGTCGTTTCTGCCACTCTTTTTCAAAGGCATTGTGTCCGGAAGAGCGGCGCTTCCCGACCGCTTCTAAACTAAATCTCAAGGCAATGGACACCCAACGTCGCCGCATTTCTTCTTTTATCCAACCGCTATTCTAATTTTCGCCTGCCAAACAGGAAAACGGTTCAAACAATTTGAAGCCCGTCAGTTCTCCATTAACTGCATAATGACTGATGAAAATATGGGAATATGTGATTCATACTACGTACGATCATTACGTAATGTCACGGTCTGCAAGAGGAAACAATATAAAAGACAACAAAGGCTTCCGACTTCGTTTACCGGCGACCCACATGAATATCTGGCCAACAGAGGTCCGGTGCTTGCTCTTATTAATAGTATACAGTATTTTCCACAATAGACGAGTTGAAGGGGATACTATTAATACTTACCAGAATTCATACATACGTTACGAAATCGGTCGTTTTTTAGATTACACTGCCCTTTTAATGGAGACTGCTTCCTTAGAAAAGAAATAATAGACCAGAATTACGTGAACAGCCATCAAGTCATTTCTACCATTGCCACGCCAAGAGGCCATTTCTTCGAAAACATTATTCGCATGGGCTGTATAATCAACAAGAAGATTAAACTACTCGAAACTGCATCTAGTAAATGGACGTCACGTGGTTGAGAATAAAGGCCAACAAGTTGATCAACCTATTCAAAGCTAAGTCGACGAGGAGAAGCGCACGTCCGTTGCAAAACACCATTCGCGCAGGTTTCAGACAGTACTACGCGCTATGTGTCAGCGACATCAAGGCATCATTTGCATGGCTTATGTCGCGGGAATGCTAACCCGTAAGTTGACTTGACATTAATAAGTTATCAATAACTACCAGCCATGACAGCAGTGACTGACATACGAGTGACATGTTCTTCTGCCAAATTACTCGCGGAACGCATCGTTCAAAGATGCATTTCTTTATAGCTGTTTTTCATCAGCGAACGTAACTTTCCTCTTCGCGTTAACCAATGAGCGAAACAAATGTACACTGCAGGCATGTGGAACGATGGAACGTCTTTTGCTTAAGGAAAAGTAGCGAAGTGCTGCCTTGAGCATCAGTCACCAGTGGTGGTCATGCTTATCCGCGCAATGTGTCAGATGCTTCGGCAAATGAAACACATTGACTAAGCCTTCTCGGCCAATTCGCAGACCACATCGTTTCCCCCTCAAAAGGGGTATCGAAACAAGTTGCAGGTTAACCAAAGCACACATTGTAGTCCGCTTGCATTTAGCGTACGTCCGAACACCATCCCTTAGACACCAACATTTTCATTTTCGCTGTAAAAACCCGCACCATCATGCAGTACAGCAATGTCACTTGCGTGAAACAATTACTAAGCAGTTTTTGTTTGAAAACGATTCCCTAACTTAGCGCATTCTTTAATGTTACTCTATCCACATGACACAATCCCAGAATGGAAGCTACTCTGCCGTCAAATCCATTGATAGTTCGCCCATATTCCGGTACGGATAGTGAGGATAGGAAATTGCGCAAAACGAAGGTCTTGCAAGGCAACTTGCCACTGCTCGGTGCCAATAGTTATGAATGAAAAGGGGCGGATTGACTGACCCAAGCAAAACGGGATTGTATGAAAGTGTACTTGTCAGGATAAGAGGAGAAACCTCTGCACGCTGCTACGGCGAGCTACTCCGCTTTATGAGCCTCAGCGTCGAAAGGTGACATACATTGGATCATAAGTAAACGGTCAAAGCTGCTTTGCTCTTCGGAAAGACGATTTTTCGCTGGATAGGAAACGGCGTGGCAAAATGCGCGCTCCGAAAGCCAAACAGCGAAGCAATTGGTTCAAAGCGGCTAACGCGTTCTGGTCATTCATTAATGACGTTGCCCTTTAGTACTTCAACTTTTCAGGCTACGCTAAAGCTGCTCAAACAAAATGAACGCTTCTTGATCGTAAAATACTACTCAACTCTGTTCATAATCTAAAATATTAATATAACCAAGAATTTGTGTCAAAGGACGGCAGAATAACCCGTTCATAAAAGATTCTTTATTTGATAGAGGAGCTTTCGGGACCTACCTTGGTCCCGTCGTCAGCGCAAGTCAAGTTAACTTGCGCTGACGAAGGGACCAAGGTAGGTCCCGAAAGCACCGCTATCAAATAAAGAATCTTTTATGAACGGGTTATTCTGCCATCCTTTGACACAATGAAACCGAAACCCGTCAGAAATCCATTATTCAACTACATAACCAAGAATTAATATAACCACGATTGCACCGACCAAGCATAACGCTGTAGAAGTGGTTAAATATTAATATTGTCGAGGAAAGAATGCCAACAATATTAATACATAGCAAAGGTTCGCGAAAGATTAATACATTTCGCTTGGGGAAGGTATACCAGCCGCCTGGTTAAAAGTCGACTGGGAAAATGCAGAAATACTTCCCCATCTTAGCAAAGATGTCATAGATTCCTCGGTGGAGCATTAAGTAAAGTTTTGTCACCTATAAAACGGGAACAGAAGAATTATGAGCTGCTCTTAAACCAAACCACTCTCACCAGCCCATAAACTGGCCAGAAACGTACATCTTAACAAACAGCTCGTATTGCCCATCTGTTAACTCTTGTTTTTCAGACCTTTCTTAGTCAGCCCTCAGAGTACTGCTTAAGTATACCAGAACGATGTAATGACGCCATTTCTAAGAAAGTGCGTTTACAGTCGCACTTCAAGTATCAATCACGCAAATTTGCATCGTAACTGTAATGACGTTTCAACCAATGAACTGCAAAAGTGGTACTTCGTTTTTACCAAATGTTAGAAGATGGGGACTACAAATTCGTTTCACTACTATAGCGATAGGTTTTCTCCTTGCGACAACTTTACCCCGATTTTACTTACTTATTTATTACAGTAATGATTGACCACTCGCCGTACGCGTACGTCACGCTGGTTGCAAATGAATTATTCCATTGAACACGAAACACAGGAAATTCAGAAAGCTTAGTAATACATAACTAGTCAGAAAATCAGAACACTGCAGAATCATAAAACGATTACTGTGACGATATCGAGCATCTAATATTCATCGCGAAATGAAAGTTACCTTCTCTGGCGCAATGACGCTGCAATAGCAGAACTTGCAAAGGTTACCATGCTCGTTTTCTACACAGCTTTTTACAACCCACTTATGTAGGGGATCCGTTCCATCAATGGGTTGCGATAGAACTTGTAGAAAACAAACTTGGTTATATCATACCAACTCGTTAAAAGAATTATACTACTCCTTTCGCTGACGACGGAACCAGACGGTTCCGAAAGCTTCGAAAAAACACTCAAGTGAATCGTTCTCTGTGCACTTTTTAATAACCTGCTCATCCATCCGTTGGTAGGGCACGTGTTAATTTATTACAGAGTACAGACGACAAACGGGAGAAAGCCGTGAAACGAAGAACACCCTCAATGAAACAATTCCCCGTTACCAGACATCCAATTTTCAATTATACTATATTAATATTTGACAAGAACGTTGCAAGAATTATATTAATATTTGGCTACGATGACGATGATAGCGACTTAAATGGGTAGGAGGAACGAAACGTACCTATATGTTAAGTTTAATAAACCAACTGGCAGTTGACCGACACATCCACGGTGAACTTTCAATCAAGCAAAACTGAACACAAGTATTTACGGTACCTCTTCGATAAGATGCTGCTAACAAGGGAATTAGCAATGTCTCATTTGGCGTACCGTTCTGTTTAGGCTAATAGAGTGATGTCAAGTAAATCAAATCCACTTGAATTATGTATTATATTGGACAGATAACCCTGTCAAATATTGACACGACGGAAAAAACGTATTAGCTGAGGTGAGAAACTTCTTACATCCTTTCCGAACAAAACTGACCGCTGTAGGCAACAATTAACGCATGATGAATACATAACATAAATTAGTTTGGCCAAGAAAGGAGAATTGCGCTTTCAAAACCGGAGCGACTTTTCCCGCTCATGCATTACGTATCGACTGCTTGACTGCCGGGATATTAATGGCGTTGGCACAAGCTTCATACCGTTGAAAAATGGTATATAAAGCTGTATCTTGCAGGCATACGAGCCAGGTCGCAACCGCCCGCATTTAAGGATGAGTCAAAAAAGGCTACGAAACGCGAGAAGAAGAAGAGTAAGTCGAATTTCGGCATTCCTATCCGTACTATACCTTAGAGCACATACGAAGTCTAACTGTGTACGCGACTTTCAGAATGCGTAGCACATTCAGAAATTGTAACTGCTAGTTGTCTCTACCTTAGTGGCTGCTGCTGCCGTACAAAAGTCGTTTGATCGACATCACTGCAAAGTGCCGCCCCTGAAAAAGTTGTACGCAGTAATGCAGGAGAAGGAGGCAGCCTTCGATGAAAAGATGAAATCGGTAAACGGATGAACCACAATGACTGGTGCAACATCATTGTGCTGTTGCAGCGTAAAAGAAGGGATATAAGCAAGGACACATACGCTGTAATTCATGAATTCCGCGCCAAGTTTCCTGGTGAACTAGACTTACGGTAAGCGATCAGCCCTGGTGGGTCACCACTAAGAATTTAACCATTTCGCAGACTTGGTGACCGCCTAACAATCCTGGATAATAGAGATCCCGACTGGTGGACGGTGAGCTTCATTCAATTCTCAAATTAAGTGCACGTACCCAGCTATACATCCCCACCCAATGCCCATCCACGAAATGGTGCTGAATTGTCTCATTTAGGGTTGCAAAGGTAGCGAACCCTGCGGGCGCTTCCCATCCACTAGCGTAGAGCGCATTCGCCTTTATGAACAAATCTTACAAGTGAAACAAAACCTCCAATTATGGGATGACAAGAAGAAGCTTAGGGTTTATAGAGATCAGGTAAACCGTCAGGCAAGTGTGCGTAGTTTCAAACTATGCAACGTACCAACAGATTGTCTTTGGTCAAAGAACAATAGAAAATGGATTTATAACGATACGCACGGCAAGCAACCATTACATCAACTGTCCTGTTCAACATTTACTCTTGATCAAATGAAAGTTGTGCAAAAGTGGGAAAGCAGGAATGATGTTCAACCACTGCTCCTACCAAAGCGGCACTGGCAAAACGCAGAATCAAGTGGTATCGCTGCGGTAAAATAGCATAATCAACCGGAAAATAAGCTCGGCACCGCTCAGTCTTGTACCGCTAACATGTAAAGCTTTAAATGCGGCATTAAACGATTCACTTTCCAAAATCTGACCTGATCTGCCAGAAATGCGCGCGCAACCGTTTACCTTCTGTGGCAAGGAACGACCTTTTGGCTTTGACCGTCCCATTCCGCAGGCGTGCTTGTTGAAATGGAAACTGCGTGGAGAGTTCGATCAAACTCGGCAAGTATAGCTTTGTTCACCAACCGATGCCTCTGGAACTGGCTACTTGGAATCACCAACTCTGATTTACAACGTACCTGCACCATTGACAAGCCCGCAAATCTTTCGGACACCACAGTCAATCGAAAATGGCTTTCCAGTTCTGAAATACAATCGCTCAAGGCAAGCACCGTGAAAAAGCGAAACAATTGCAACTCTCGTTGTTTGTAAACTTACGCTCGGATGCTCCGTGCAGGTGACTATCATTCACGACTTCCAAATAAACTGGCTAAAAGCTGGAAGTGTAATTCAGAGACATGAACTGCTGCCTAAAGCACACCTCCAATGCTTGACTCAACGCGGCGCTGATTCGTTCCTTCACGCTACTTCTGGCCTATAGTAGCGATGAAAAAATGATAATTTCAGCAAAATACTTACACTGCAGAACCGTCGAACAACCCGCAAAGTTGGCAACATTCTTTTCAAGCACTTAAAACGGAAGTGCTCCGTTAGATTACCGTCGAATTTGCAGGTTCTAACAGTAAGGCAGCTAGGTCGTTTGCGTTAGATTTCCGCCATTCTTGTCCGAAGGGTTCTTCACGGTTGAAGGCGTCCCATGTCAGTATAAAGCGTTCAGAGAGCATGCGAAACATTGGACTATCGGCACTTCGCGAACATACGTCAACATTTTGTTGTTCCCCTTTCTGTAAACAATAATAATTATGAGTTCGACTCGTTCAAATAAATTACGGGGTCTTTTCGGTTAATACCCCGACACTGCTCAAGCCCCACCCCCATTGTCTACCAAATCCTGCGCGAGCAGCGTAACCCAGCTCCATATTGTTTCCCAGCCCTGACATTGTTCCCGAACTGCTATTGTTTCCGAACCTGGGAGCCATGATTGCGCTATTGTTTCAGAAACTGGTAGCCGTAATTTCCTGGAAAAAATTGCCGGTCGGTTCTACCCTGGCAGTAGTAGCTGAACGCACTCATGTTACTGTAGGAACGCAGGTTAGTTCGATATATTACTGAATTTCTGATTGTCGTAGTGCATCTGTTTGCATACTGGGTGCTTTGTAATGGGTTTCATTGCTGAACCCGGACGTTCCGAAAGCTACGATAAACGTTTTCATTCTGTGGAATGGGTCATCCATCCGCTGGTAGGGCATTTACACATTCATTACAGGTACCTTCAAAATGGGAAAGCGGGAGTACGACCAAAAATATGCCGTAGTACATCTAACAACCCAGCGGAATGAGCATAGACGGTAGTAGCCCGCGGGGTGTTAGGTACAAATAACAATAAAGGTATTCTCCGTGTTCACAGAACATACTCCTGAGTGATGGCCATGGTTTTAAATACCACTGATGACCGAGCATAGTTCGGTATGGTAGACATTAACCTGCGAGGCGTAGGATTACCAGCTGCACTCCATTGAATTAATGTCAATCTGTTGTTTAGTCAACGCTGTTCACACCGGACTAACTTTATTTACAACCGAATCACTAAAAATGCACAACGTAATAATAAGAACCCAGTAATAAAAATAATAACAATAACACAAACATGATTGAATACAGGATGCATGGTAACGGGTCGTTGGAATGACATGTCTTTTTTGTACACGGTTATCCAGCTGATAGTCTCATTGTACCTGCAATTAACCAAAAAACCTCACCAGTCAGCTATGGGTTAGCTTATTGGTAAAAATTGAGGCACTCCAACGTACAATCGGAGCTGTCGGGACGCTCTAGTCCCGCCGTCAGCGAAAAGGTGGAAACAGACAGACAGACACATAGACAACACAAACAGTAATAATAATGAACATTACAAAATATGTTGGAAGAGTACGGTTGAGCACCCGTTGAGTTCTATCTGCCGTTCCCTGTAAGAACACCGAAGCAACCTAACCAATGGCTAGTTGGTTGGTTGTGTTAGTGAAAAAACAGGTAAACAGTGAACGTACGATCGTTTATTTCGTGGCTTTCGGAATCGACTGATTCCATCGTCAGCGAGATGGTGAAAAGCGCAGATGTTTTCGCGAGAGGATATTATATAGGCCCGACAAAGGGTCAGGTGGCGATCAGGAACCCCTATTGATCAGGTGATGGCGCAACAGCCGCTTTGTCGAATTAAGCAGGTCCATACCTCATTGATCTCGACACCTTGGTCACGGTTAATTGAGGGATTATGACTGATGTAGAGGACCTCTTTGATCTTATGGAGTTGTAAATGGCTCTTGCGACATAAAGTGGTAGGTTCAAGGTCAGCCGAACATCACTATGGAGGCCAATATTGCACATTCGCTTCGAACAGCTTGTAAAACGGGTGTTCACCGGGTTGTGGTCTTCGGCGCTACATCGCCTCCCACAAGCAGGAGTCCATCATGGACTGGTGTGTGCCGCACCGGGCTTTGTTGCTTCGCTTCAACTGGGCCAACAGCCATTCCACAGCCTGCGTGTGATCACCTGTCCATGGGTTAACGAAACCCACGGAATGGTTTACACGCATGTATGCGTAACCGTACTGGGGCAGGCTGTGGTATGCCCGCCACTCGTCGCTCATGATGGTAGAGCCAAGCGCAACACTGCCTTATGGCAGAAATGAGCGTAACTGACGAGCGGTCAGGCACGGGCATCATGAAGCAGTCCCCGGTTTGCATGCACACACCGCCGAAGACCCATTGCTGTGGGTAGGACCGTCTCGTCCACTTGAACCGTTAGGCCCGGTCCGCCCACAGGCACTTGGTTGGTCACGAGAGTTTCCGCCACAGCTTCCCTCATCGCCAAGTTCCAGGCGACGACGGAGCTGTGGTTAAGACCCAACTGCTCCTCGACGTCCCTCATGTTGGACCACTCCCGGGACCAATAATACATGAACCGGAGAAGTATACACATCGGTATTCTGGATCCTCAATAGTCACTATTTACACGCTGGGAACACGCCAAAGTAGTTTTACCTTCCAACCAAGTTCCTGTGCGAAAGGAGAACTCCTTTCCGCACGATTTATTGCACCTCCATCGGGAAGGTCGGCCAACCGTGGTCTGTAAAACCACGGGCAGGTTTTCTCCCGATGGAGAATGCCCCGCTCTTGCAGGAACACTATGGCCGACTGTTCATCGTGGCACATACAGACTAGCTCATCGATGCTCAGCAAAGAAGTCCCGTACGACATGACAGAATAACCAATGTAACACGATGGCTAGCATTTTATAAGGGAGCAAGGGTAGCCTTCGTGGAAATGACCCAGAAAGTTGACCCGTTAGCTACAGCAGCTCGGCTCCCAGGTTCAGAAACAATAGCGGTTCGGAAACAATGTCAGGGCGGGGAAGCAATAGGGAACTGGGTTACGCTGCTCGCACAGGATTAGGTAGACAATGGGGACGGGGCTGGGCGGTCCACTTGAGCAATGTCGGGGTACTAACCGAAAAGACCCAAATTACGAATGGCAGTGAGTCACTGAATGTTATAACGACCAGGTCGTCAATTCTTCAATTATAGTTATAAGCAGGTGATCCGCCACGCGGGAATGCAGTCACAAGCTGTCAACCCGCGCTTTTATTCACCAGCCAAAGCGCACCACCACGATAACCTGTCCACCACTACTCCCACTCCCTGTCGCTGATCCACTGTGCATATCATACCCCAGAAACCTGACGCCGTTTCACCTGCGCATCATTATGGTTACAATATTGGAGGGCCGTAGTCATTTGCGTATGGAAGACCAAACGCATGAATAATTTCGAATTAAGGACCATCCTATCAATCTAAGGGTCTGGCGTATTACAACAGTTCAGGGCAATTTATTAAGGCGGAATTTAATAATAACTCAAATTCCAAACGAATTGTGTCTACAGGATCATAACCATGTTTAACTTAATATTTTGCGCTGGCGCCATCCTTCGTTAGCAGAATATGGCAAACTGTTTGCACGGTCGATTCGTGTAATGTTTTACTCGTCGAACTTAGTTTTTCAAAAGTTAATAGACAAGTGGACATTTCGAGAAGTATTAAAATCTCGTAGTAAGACTGAAGACACAATCGTACCATCAATCGCGACCAAGGCGTGGAGATTAGCTAGGTGTGGAATGCAGCTATTAATAAATCCAGATGCTGCACCATACCACGCCGATCCCCACCTTGACCCCGTTTTTGTACCTATAAGATCCCCGAACAGAATACACCAATTCCCTTTCAACAGCGCTGACGACGGAACCAGGGCGTTCCGAAAGCTACGATACGATAAGAGTTCTGACCTGTGATATTTCTAATAATCGCCCATCCATCCGCTGGTAGGGCATTTGCAGTTTTATTACAGGTACCATCCAAAAACGGGAAAGCCGGAATACCATCACATTGAGTAAGACTGAAGATCAAAAAATAAGCAGCGATTAAATATAACCGCATTGTTTAATGTACCAAATTACCATCGCATGTAAACAATGCATGCAATGTGCACATCGCTACTTCAAACAGGCGCTGACGAACGGCCAACAGGATTTTCAAGCAAGTTTTGTCGTTGCCTTCACAATGACCTAAATATCATTTAAAATTTACTTCTTCTATTCGGGTGGCCAAACGTAATACTGACCGACTTTACTTCAGTGTAGGCGTCGAGTCCGTACTGGCCAAGCTCGCGACCAAATCCAGACATTTTGTACCCGCCGAAGGGAGCACTGGAGTCGAATACGTTATAACAATTCACCCTAAATCACATTGGAATAAAAACCAACAGCTCCGAAGATACCCAAACGCAAAAATACCAAACTGTGCCCGCTTGAATGTTATTTGCTACGTAAAGTGCTTTGTCTATATCCTTTGTAAATACACCTGCTGCCAAACCGTAAATTGTGTTGTTTGCCTTTTCAACAAGATCCGTCATTGAATCAAAACGCATTATCTGCATGACAGGACCGAATATCTGCAAACATGAACCACTTAGCCTATAAATACACTATATGCAACTGTCGAAACGTTAACTTCTTCTTGTGCTATGGTCATAGGGTCAAGGACGTCCGCGAATACTGTAGGCTGTACAAAGTATCCTTTGTCGCCCCAAGAACCTCCACCGCATAGCAGTTTTGCACCCTCCTGTTTTCCCTGCTCGACGAACTTCAAAATACGTTCCTTGTGAGTCCCGTCGATCTGGAAAGCGTACAAGCTATGGAAACACGACGTATAATATTTCTTAAACGCCTTTACTTGAGGACCCTGTTCTGTGGTAGGGTCGAAAGGATCGCCAACAGCACGAGATTTCGCCAGGTGTACGGAGCGATCCAAAAACTTATCGTAAATGGAGCCTTCGACGAACACACGACTCCCGGCTGTGCATACTTGGCCTTGGTTAAAGAACAGACCGGAATGGGCCTGCTGGATTGCTTCATCGACTGGAAGAGGCGAAAGTGAACGACCTATTTTATTAATCCGTATTTCAAACCATCCGCGTCCGCGAAAATGATATTTGGGCTTTTGCCGCCCAACTCCAACGAAATACGCTTTAGGCCGTGTGTACCGCATGCGCTCATTATTTGCTTTCCAACCTCGGTTGAACCGGTAAAGGCCACCTTATCCACCTGTGGATGACACACCACCGCTGCTCCTGCTGTTGCGCCAAATCCAGGAACGATGTTCACCACACCGGGAGGGAATTCAGCCTTAATTTGTACCACGATTTCTCAGCGAGTAAATACTTGCAAAGGTAACTGAAGACGCTTTTCGGAAAACAAAAACTTGCAATTGTACTAATAAATAATTAACCCATTGAGCTTTCAATTCCTACTTTTGTTAGAATTAATTTTCCATCCTTGTACAATTACTGACACCAACAAGTGGATAACTTCGCTGCACTGAAAGGCAAACGAGGTAAGATACGAATTCTGAAAGCTGCGCAACCTAAACTACTAGTCCTGATAGATTTTATTGAACATGTACGACCCTTCAATAATGGAATGATGAATCTGCAGGTTTGCAAAGGCAACTTCCTTTACAACGATACGTAATACACGAATGATCGCTCAACTGAACAAGTCACTCTGTCGCCAACAAGTTCATTGAGGCTAAAATGGATGGATGGCTGTGCGCATAACGTCGTCACTAAAGGAGTTAGAGCAAGTACACGCTAATATAGCAATAATATTGAACCTCTGTGCTGCTAAAGGAGCAAAACTTTCGAGTGACGGCAGGATATCCAACCGTATGCGCCTTCATTGCAACAAACATTCTTCGCGTTAATACATTATTTTTGCAACAAGTATATCCATAACCACTAATCTCATGTTTCTACAAAAGATTTTTAAAACAACGTGACCGTTGCGTTAGAAAATGTATACGATTACTTTTACATTGAAAAGAGGGTTTGGTTAAGTAAAGTAATACGATTACTTTTATGACAACGCTTCCATGTAAAAGATAGATAATGCAGACAGAAGGTTCAATACTTTTCAATGGCTAGACAGAATGAGATTAAGAGCGCAAAGGGTCTACTTGTGCGCGTTGACAAAGCATCAAAGGATACGTCAAAGCAAAAGACATTCTATCAAAAGCCCATGTAAATAAGTCACAAATTTCTTCACGAATTTCAAGGAACACGCCTACATGCACAAAACAAGCTGTGCTCATCACCTCAGTCAGTGTACCCCTGCTTTTACGATACAAAAAATTACAAAAGCTAAAAACCATTGTCTCGATTCACGATTTCTTAAGGACCAATGTGATGGTATTCCGGCTTTCCCGTTTTTTGGATGGTACCTGTAATAAAACTGCAGATGCCCTACCAGCGGATGGATGGGCGATTATTAGAAATATCACAGGTAAGAACGCTTATCGTATCGTAGCTTTCGGAACGCCCTGGTTCCGTCGAGAGCGATGTTGAAAGGGCAACAACAACAACAACATCGCTGACTCTCCGTCCCTTTCAACATCGCTGACGACGGAACCAGGGCGTTCCGAAAGCTACGATACGATAAGCGTTCTTACCTGTGATATTTCTAATAATCGCTCATCCATCCGCTGGTAGGGCATCTGCAGTTTTATTACAGGTACCATCCAAAAAACGGGAAAGCCGGAATACCATCACATTGAAAAGTATGAAACCCGTTACGAAACACCCGATTTTCAATTTCTTAAGTACAGCATTAAGCACGGCGATGCGAACAACGGAGAAATAAGAATGCCTGCATACAGGCAACTACTTACTGTGACCTCAGAGGGACCTACATCCTCCGCACTCGCTCATCCAAAGGGAAAACGCTGGCATCACTGCGCGGAAAAGCGAAGTCATTCGGTCTTGGCAGGACAACTAAGTTATGCAAGTTCCAGTGCCTCCACCGCCGCCTCCTGCGTATCCAGGCGTTCCGCTGACTCAGTTCTCACCTACAACTCCTTACATGATGCCTATGCAGAACCAGATGCACCAACAGCATCAAGGAACAACGACAACCAGTGCGGTCGTCATGTCCACAGGTGGTCAATCGTTGTGTCCAACATGCAGGCAGCCGCTGCACGTGGCTGACAATTTATGCTTGATAATATTCATAATAGTCATGGTTGTTATGTGCTTTCCATTCGGCCTTATTTATCTTTGCTGCTTGCCACCCAGGAAGAGCTTACGTTGCGTTGTCTGCGACAAGGACGTTGCTCCCGCTTGAACACATTCTGCTTAACTTTCCCTGCACTTTCTACTGTGGTTGGAAACGGAAGTTCCACTGTTCTATTCTCGTTGCTTAATGCTAATTTCATAGTGGCCGTTTTGCCCTGCTAACTCTACTAATAAATTGCCTCACCTCAGCGATCAGCGACCCAACGTGCAAAGCGGTTAGCGGAGTTTGTTCAGCCGGCTTCAAAACCACTGTATTACCGCAAGCCAGCGCTGGACCGATCTTCCAAGCAAGCATCAGCAACGGAAAGTTCCACTGAAATGTTTGCATTAGTCAGAAACAATGGTGCTACCTTAAATGCTTTGCATACAGGAATGATAACACCGCAAACGCCGACTGGTTCACGACGTGTATAAGCAAAATACTTCGGAGCTTGAAGTGAGATTATTAGACGAACAACAAAGTTAAGCAAAGTACGTACAAATGGGAAGTGTTTTTCCATGCATCTTGTCTGCCCATCCGGCATAATAACTGAAACAATAAACAAGAGTAATAATCATGGTTCCTTTTACCTCATTGTAGAATAACCGTATGCAACGAATAGTCAACTCCAAGTCGACTGCGAGGGAATAAACGTACGGCTTCCCGTTGTCCAGCGTTTCAAGACTCTGCAATATTAAGCACTCCTGAACACAAGAAGCGCAATTGACGCAACCGTTAATGCCGTCAATTGGATTAAAGTCGAATGTCGCTTTTAAAGCAAGTTATGAACAAAAGTGTTCGAAAAGACGACGGGAATTTCCAGGAGTTCACGGCAACTAGTGGACTCACAGCCAGGTAAATTCGGTCGCGTTCCATCAAATCGGCTAACCGGTTAAGCAGCCGTCCACGCTGGTACGGTTCCAAGGAACGCCAATGTGACCCTGCCTTTCCTGCCAGACGAGCGGAGCAAACTGCTCTATCTACGTCACGCTATAAACAAAAAGTTTGACAACTCACTTTCCGGTCATCCAATTCATTGAGACAAAATGTGAACACTTGAAGCAAGAGAAATTATGTTAGCACCTGAAACAAACCTTCTAGGTAGGACTCCAGTCATTAATGCAAAACAACTTGGCTGATTGCCTACTTAACTGATTGCCTCCGTGTATTCTATCAATATCTTTCAAATTGGTCCCGTTAATTTTGCTCATACCGAAAAGAGAATATATACTGGGAAGCATTGGTTAGCACAAGCGGTAACACAGAACGAATATAAGGATATCCGTACACAGTTAACTTCTAAAGTTGAAACAACGTACTAGTACAGGAAAAGTAGGCGTCACCTCTCCAAATGGAGCTGTACCACCGCCCACTGAACCCCTTTATTGGTTACGTAATTGCCCAATTAATGCCTCCTTTTAATTTAACCAAAGAAGTCTTTGACCAACGCTTGAAAGTGCCAAAAACAATCTTTGACTACAAGTCCAAACGTTACCAAATAAGGGCTGGGTATTAAAGTTCGCACTTTTAAAGAATCCCCACAATAGTTCGGCATCTACGGTAGACGAAGCATTCTTCACTAAGAAAAGCAAATTTCCTACAAGGCATTTGGAATTGTTTTTGTTCCGTCGCTATCTGACATAACATCGTGAAAGGTTTCCCTGCCACCAATTAAGTCAATGTTCAAGGTAATCGCACGAATTGAATATCGAAATGCATAATTTAACACATAGTCACGGAAAAACAGAATGCATTCTTACAATACACATACTTAAACATTTAAATGCTACGAATCATTTGAAACATGTCATACTTCCTTCGCCTCTTGCACATGGCAGATGACATCGCCTGTGCTCGGATTGACCGTCGCAAATGAACTTCCGTCTGCAGAGTTGACCCATTCGTTGTGAATGAACAGCTATAAAATGAAGATAACGACAAAATGAAAAGGAGTAAAAGACAAGACATCCGTGCAACCCTCCGAGCATATACATTTTAAACGAGACGTTCAGAAAGAGAAAGCGAAGGCTCGCATACAAGCATGCATTCGCGAACGCTTCTTCAGCACTCACTAACTGGTTAATTAAGGACAACACAGCCATGCAAAAGAATGCATGTCAAACGAAGATGTACGCTGAGCTAAAAGTGGCTTATTACTTTTGTGTACTTCGGTTCGGTATTCCACACAGGAAAGGGAGCTGGTAACGACTGCGTGGAATAAGAAAATCGCTCCGCGAACCTTCGCGCACCGATCTGACATGCTCTGCTCAATGCCATCGCAACCACTCTGTGAAACAACGAACGTATAAACCTCCAGAACGAAACGCTTCGATACTGTATGCTTCAGGATATGCAGGTCATAGCAGGATCCTAGCAGCTGACATGCCCAGATGCGCGGAATACGTCACCCGGCTAACTTGAATTAGCAGGCACGGACTAATCGGGAAACATTTACTCGTGACTGCGGCAGCATGAATTGTTCATTACACAATATGGAAAAACGACATACACGCTACTGATGTCCTCCGTCCGTCATTCTGTTCCTCAATTTAGAAAATGCTATTACCATCACCCTTATGAGCCCAAGCCCAAAAGTAATACAAATTCAAGAATTCTCCATTAGCCAATGGTAGACATTTAATTATTGCGTTTTTGCAGAATTACATAAAAGCCGACTACGTGCTGTTGGCCCACGGTACAGAGTCGACTTAAGCGCATGTCTACTGCGCATGCAGCGCGTCCGCACTCATACGCGTTGCAGTTATACGAAGCTGATAAGACAGATGTTCCAACACAATGTAATACTCTGTGGAGCAACCGACGTAGCAATCGCAAATCGAGTGAAGCAAAAGAAATACATGTTCTGCTGGTCAGTGAGTAAACACACATTACAGCATAAACAATAAAACAGTACAGGAAGTTGCGTCTATTGTCTTTAGCGGAACATAGTCTTCAGATATGCTAAATCACTTAAATATGATAGAACAGACAGATTTTGTACACGCTGATGACCGGACATGGTTGAGTCCCGAAAGCTTCGTTTCTGTTTGATTCTCTTTCAACGGTATTTAAGCCATGTGTTTTAAATAAAAACGAGAACATATCCCGTGCTGAAAAATCCTATTTTGAAAAATCCTATTTTCAAGAACCGATAGATAATCATATTCATAAAATGGAAATGAAGCTTGCACTTTGAAGTTCGAGAATTACGAGAATACCCTAAGCACGCGATTTGTTTGCTTCTACAAGTTAATGAACATTTTGGCCATGAATACAACTTTAACTGCCCACGCATACGACTGACGAAAAAATAGCCATGCGAATAAACGAAATGCTAGCAAGTCGTTCCCATAAATCCAATACTCAACTATTTGCAAACGTAAATTTGAACTGTATGGATTCTGAATGAAAAACATTGTACTATATACGTAAGGCAAAGTGTACATTAAAGCGATCCATCATATGAAATGCCATTAGCTATAAAGCCAATAGCGAGAGCGAACGACACGCCCACTTGCTAATCAGTTCTCACATTTCTACTAGCACGGAACCCAAAGACGGGCAGTTGAAACGCTCAACAGTCTAAAGACAACTTTTCGGTTGTGCTCCAGCAGTCACATTTATCGCAGTATACCTGTCTACTCAACAACATCTTCAAACTGGCGGACAGCAATCCCATTCATCTATCACGAAGTTGTCGTTAAAAGAAACAGCACTGAAGACCAAAAAAAGTTCAGAAAGTTGACAGTGATAATAATTCCCCAAGTAACTCCTGCCATCTCAGATTTACAATAATTGAAACCATTACGTGTTTGTTTATGGCAACATGCCATTCTTTATATGCCTTTTTATTACCCGTTGCTTTCAGGTCTCTTCTGGACCTTTCCTCAACGCCAAACTTAACAATAAGTAATAAAGCAAGACGTCCACATGCGGTAAGCCGTGAAATGGCCCCTGCGGGAGGCGACACCAAACTTACTGAATTTTAGAGGGCAGTTTACACGAAGGTCCATTGTCTTTAAACATTTCCATTTCACTGTTTCTTGGTGAGATGATACGGATCCTTGTTGTATGACTTTTTACTGAGCGAGCAAAGCTTTCGGAACACGACCATCCTGAAAGCTTTGCTCGCACAATAAAAAGCTACACAACAAGGATCCATATCATCTCACCATTATGAAACGCCTTGTTGCTAATCCTTCTTGCTTCAAGCCCATTGTTTCTTAATATAAAAAGCAGGCTACCTTCATCAATTCAAGCAACTGTCTTATTACTTCTACTATAATTAGCTTGCAAGAATTTTGAATTACAAACGATCCAAACAATCACTGCTACGAATGTTTTAGACGTCGGTGTGAATAAGCAAACGTGCACTTACCGTAAAATACTACTTCACGTGCACGTCGGAATAGCAATAAGGACGTCCCTGCAACCAATGCAACCGGTTTTGTAAGAAAGGCCAATAGTTTCCAAACGAATACGGCAGAACGATGAATTCATTCTACGCATGGAGAATACGAGATGTCCGATTTTCGAGCGACACCGAAAACGAAAAAGTGAATTTGCATATACAATTGACTCCTGTTTTTCGTCTAAGCAAAGGTACCGCAATAATACGAAACAGCATAGCTACAATTTCAATTCGTTTCATTTTTACATGACCATCGCCACAGCAGTCCACATTTCTAGCATTTCGAATTTCAATTAATTTCGCACATTTCTCAAGTGCTTTAAGGGACCAGAAAAAGCAGGACATCAAAGTGGAGCGTACACTGCGGTTATCACAGATCGACAAAAGGAGCGCGATTCGTTAAACTCGTGCATAGTGGATGCACAAAAAAGGTTCAAACGGAGCTCACAAAAGGCACTGCTGTATCAACAATTCAAAACGAATCTCCGCCGGAGGATGTCAAAGCTGTTGTGGATGCGGCCTCGCCTGCAACGCCAGGATTCGCTCTGCCGTCGCAGGCGACGAACTTTACTCGTTCGGCGAAAACCACTTCCTGCGTATCACGAAATTCCACGTGTTCCATGACGAATGTCCACACGTTATCGCAAAAACGGTACGTGCAAAGCTTTCCAGCACGAAACTGTACCTTTGAGCGAACTTTCGTTGACAACACTTTGTTGATCGTACGATCGTAGTAAGTGAGAATCTTGAACGCCAGCTGCTGGCTTATTTGCCCACTCTGTATGAACTCGTCCAATGTCTCCTGTAACGTTAGGCCAAGGGTTGTATTCCTGTAGAGCTGGTAGGCCATAGCAGTGGCACCTGACAGAAAGGCAACAGTTACAGCGCAGTACAGAAAGATAACTTGGAACACAGAAAGAAATTGAAAAGCAGAATAAGACTACCCACAAAATAAGTGTTAGTTTGAAAAAACCCTAAACAAAACTCTACACAGCAATGCCGTTCACCAATTCAGGTTAGGCATTCTCCTAGAAAGCAACAGTTAAGCGAACTATTTCAAGTAATATGTCATTACAGTATCCTAATAAACGGCATTCAGGTGCAAGCTCTAACGTCTGCTCAATTTGCGCGACTCCCCTTCCAATACAACCTTGTTCATAGCTCTTGGACATCCAGCCTCACCTACCCTTTCTTAAAGCCTAAATCATAGCCAGTAAATATTTGTGTCAGTTCATTTGTCTGACCAGTTGAACTCTTTAGCTTATCTGCCTAAATATAAGAAACCTCTAAACGGTGTCATAAACTTCTAATTAACGTTACTTCATACTGGCGTTGCTGTTACTCATTATCGTAAGTCTTAATAAATTTTTCGCTTATTGCATACGCTTTATTGCAAAAGGTATACTAGCGACGAGGAAATCAGAAACTCTTGGCTAGCCTTTCAAGCTAACTGGGGCCTGGTATGCTGGGTGCCCCACATGCATACTGTCGCATGGCGTCATTTAAAAGAATGCAGGTACTGTCGACGACTTCCAGTGACGTCACGTCAGCGCTGTGCCACTTTACTAAGCCCATATGCTGCTCGCTGGTTATACATTAGCTGGCTAATTTTCGGTTGACGTTTACCGCCTAAAAGTTGCAGGTGTCAAAATTGTGTTTACGTTTTAGGTTTACTTTAACGGCCAGTCTTTGGGACGTTACGTGCGTTATTCCCTTTCTTCTTGTACTAGTCGTGTATGTGGCTCGCAGGCCTTGAATCAGCACGCACCTGTTGAGTTGAAGTATACCGATTGCGAACCGAAGGTGTATCAGTTGTACTTTAGTTTTAAATTTACTTTTACGATTCAACTCTGCGGTTTGGGTTTAAGGTTTAATTAGGTAGATGACATTCAGCATTAGATAAGCACAGATGCAGTGCAGCCTAACGAATTAGCCGTCACACAGTTTATTGATAAGTAATATCTTCAGTCAAAAAGAAAAAATCGAGCGCATGTGGCGCGCCATCAGCGCGGAGGAGTAACGGCAGCGATGTGTTCCATGATTTTAAGGAACGGGTCATCGGTACGTCGCAGCCTTCGTCGCCACATGTACTCATTGAGGTAGGACGAAACCATCGTCCTGGCCGTTCCGCAGCGGACTTTGTTTTGCCGCTTCAGATGGGCCCAGACGGACTCTATTGTCTGTGTATGCGCCCCTGTCCGCGGGTCGACGAAGTGCGCATTGTGATTAATACGCAAGTGCGTGTAGCCCTCGTTGGACAAGGACGCATACCCTCGCCATTCATCCGTCATGATCGTGGTGCCGCTACGAACGTACCGCTTTATGAATGGTACTTGGGAGCGGCTACTGCGATCTTGAATGGGGGCCAGGTAGCACAACCGCGTTTCTCGGCAGACCGCGCCGACGATCCACTAAATGGGATAGATTCGACCGTGGTTGTACTTTCGCCTGCTGAAAACGCTTTCGTCGACCTCTACAATGTGCCCTGGCCTTCCTAACATCACAGGGTTTCTCAACAACCACTGTTCCGCAACTTTCCTAATGGCGAGGTTCCATTGGATAGCATAGATTTTCTTCATGCCTACAACACCTTCGCAAATGAAACTGTAGCGAGATGTGTCAGTGATTATACCCATGTTCGTCTTGCAGAATTTCACGATCGTCTTCTGCTGACTCCAGTAAAAAATAAACTTAACAACATTTAGAAGCTCTAACTTCTTGCGTGCAATGAACATGTTAGGACCGGAGCGATAGAGTTCCTGTTGAGATTACCCTCAAGCCATGTACCCGTACGTATGGTTACTTCTTTTCTGCATTCCCTCCGGGGACATCTCCACGTTGCGTGCCGTCCATCGTTCCTCCACCTGACCGTCATGCGCTTCAAGCAGCTACAATACTTCTCACGGTGGAGTATCCCGTAGTCTTGGAGGAAACGGAACGCCGACTTCTCGTCAATGATTGTAGAGATGAGAGATGAGTGGCTCATATCTACCAACCAACAGAAAGCTCGAACTAAAGTGGACCTGGCGCGAACACGAACGCGGACGTTCAGATAGGGAGAACTACTGCACTACGATTTTAACATAAAATGATAAGCTTAACTGTTGCGCGTAGCCCCAGGGACGAGCGCAGCTTCTGCATCTTTGATAAGCCTTTTACCGGTAACTGCATAGCCGCGCTGATCTAAACATCTGTACTCTTCGTTTACACACCCATTGTCGTTTTGCAATCAATGACTGAACGTCATCTAAACGTATAGCGGAATTGAAGAGCGATTGTGTCAGCTATGCGAGTCCTGTCACAATTATGCCAACGAAGCGGACGTATTCCGTTTCTGGCTTGAATCAGACAGCGCTACAAGCATGTCGCTATTACATGACCTTTGTTACGGAACGATATTAGTCAGTATCGATATCCCTCTCCACGATATCTCTGAGGGCTATTATTTAAAGCTTACCATAGGTTATCTTAACTGTAGAATGTTTGCTGTCTTGAGCTGAAAGAGGCAGAGCGAGAGAGATTCGAACAGATTTATTCGACAGGCACCAGCGGCTCGTCACCACAAATTGCTACACGCCGAAGGAAGCTTTGTCGCATCGCTTATATCGAACTTCGCCCGCATTCGATGGTGCGCATTAATTGCTGACACCTGCGCTGGTACAGGTGGGACCCCCGTGGTATGTGCCCAGAAAAAGTCGCCCTCTACGTTTCTCTACTTCCACACTCGTGTGAGTAGTGCGGGCGTAAACGATGATCTCCGGGTGCTCATTCACCTGCTGTTCGTTCAAAGACTACCTCTTACATTAACCAAAAACGAAGAGCAAAACTTCGTTCCCGTTTTTGTGCAACTTCCATTCCACCAAACCGTCAAGCGCCTCAACCAGATAGAAGATCTTTCCCGATGGACGGTTGGTCGCTGCTGAACCAATTAGAAATAAACATTTCCAGCGAGCAGCATTTACACGTTTACTACATGAAAAGATGCACTAAACGAATGTTATCCAATGTTATCAGCATTAGAAAAGATGCACTAAACGAATGTTATCCAATGTTATCTGCACTAGCCAATGAACGCACATCGCACTTCTCACCTTAGCTTCTATAGCCGTTCAAAGCTATAGAACCTAAGGTGAGAAGCAAACCGCAGTTTGGGGAACTGTGACATCCAAACAGCCTGAGCTCACGCGGAGAACAATGAACGGACCCGTTCGAGCTGAAGAACATTCTCGCCAAATTGTATGTTGCGTAATATAGAGGAACCGTGGTTTTGGTAACAGTTATTCATGCTACTTTCGCAAAACCGCAACGCGATGCTGCTGGCGGGTTCAGTGCAGATTACGCCACACACCCATCACTAAATAAGCTTGTTCCGACAATACTGTTTCAAAGAGCATAATACGGTCAACATCCGCATAAAAATGAATCTAAACAAAATCATCGCCATCGCCAACAATGGATCAAACGAAGAATAAACGAAGAGACCTGTGTGCCCTCTGTAAATATGCAATATCTAATAGGGCATAACAACGAATGCGCGTCACCCAAAACAACTAAGACAAACAAGAAGAAAAGAGAACGCAAACATGAAAGATTACAGTCCTATTTTACTTATAGTTGACGGCGCTGACCAACTGAATCCATAGGTCCTTCTTGCATGCCTTCTGACCCTTCAAGGTCTGCATAAATTCGTTAAATCGCGCTGGTCCGTTGGCCATGACGGTGAAAGCCATTTGACCTGCTCGAACCAAACTGATAAGCTCGTCTGCCAAGGCTGCCACTTCGCTGGGGGTCATCTAATTATCCCACGTGTCCGTCAGAATGTTCAGTGCACTGCGACCTATGTCCAATGCTTGGCCACTTATCCAGGATACAAAGGACGAGTAGGTGCGGCTCTGCCAATTGCTCTACAACTTGTTGTGCAGTCCAAGAGCATAGAGACCAACTTGAAACGAGCATAAATGCAGAGCACGGTGAGCAACTGCAACAAAAATGCAACTTCACCCAAACGAAGCAGGAGCACATGGAAATGAATAATTTAAATAAACATTTCACGCGTTACAAGCCCTACTACTGATAATAATGTTCGGCGTTACAAACAGACTAAAAAATTAACTCAATCGGCAACGGCGACCCAAAGCCGAAAATTAGCAGGCGAATAAATTTGCCCCGAAAAAGAAAACAGTTTGCCATTCACAAAAACATAACGGAACAATGAAGACTGTTTACCGAGCACATAAATAGCTATGCCGTCCGGAGTTGTAAAAATAGCAGTCGTGTGATTCCCTCCGGCTTCGGTGGACAAACGCTTTGACAATTCCATCATAAAATGTACGTGCGATACCGATGGCAGGAAACCACTTTTACGCTCTTCGTATCTTAATATGTACATTCAAGAACGCTTTAAGCAGCTGCATGTGGCAGCACGATTACCCTGTGCAAGCGCCACCGTTGCCGCCTATGACCATCATCTGTTGGTTGTTACAAAACTCTTCTTATGTCTTGCTGAAAAGCCTTCTTTCCCTTGCCAGCTGAGTGATTCTTCACAAATTTTTGGCTTCGCATATGCATGTGATCCTACGGTTCATTGGACCGACTCCTGAATGCGGCCACGCTACCGCCGACCACATTTCGCACGGCCTGAAGAGAAGTAAACTTTTAGGACGACGAGACAAGCAAGTTTACTAACGTGGATTCCAAATCCTCAAAAGTTGTCGATGTTACACCATCACAAACGAAACGCTTTCCGTCAATGATCTCTTCTTCGACGTAATTCGTATCGGCTAAAACAGGGTTTAGTAAAGCGTCACGCTCGCATTTACGCATCCCGTCTCGGATGGAGGCGGTTCGAGAAAATAACCATTACCCGCCATTTCGCTGCAAGTTTTGAACCGGAAGTGCAGCCCTACCTCTGGTTCTGCCGACGAATCGTTTTCTTCTGGAGCGTGAGAAGTGCCGCTGGAGTTCGACTCGCCTACTAAACGAGCGACCAAAAATTACGTGGATTTAAAAACAGAATCGACGTCTCGACTTGCCCTTTCCCAGATGAGACACGTTCGTTTCACGACGGCTGTGATGCATTTCAATGTCCAATACAGCGTCCAAAATCTAAGACAACGTAGTTTCAATTGACAAAGAGGTAACAAGAAGTACAGCAAACACACACACACACACACCTTGGCCAGTTTTTCGTTGTCATCTTTCAAGGAAAGAAAAAGTTCAATGGACAGTTCGCGGCGAAGACGTCTCGCGCATTCATACAATAACGGATGGTCATCTTCGGAAAGTTCTGTCTTCATGGACAAGCCGGCAAGGGCCACTTCGAAGCCCAACTGCTCGTCAGAGGATGCGCGAAATACGTTTCCGTCCTTACTTAACAATAGGACATAAGCCAAGTACACGGCCAGCGTCATAGGCATGGCACCGGTCCAACGTCGCTCCTTTGCCTTACTGATCAAATCCCGTGCGCATTCGCGGATCGCCTCCATCTCCTCCTTCGTCAAAGCTTCCGTCATCGCCTTCATCTTGTTCAGTACGTCGGTTTCGAGGAAGAATATCTTTGTTTCCAAAAACTTTGAAGCGGCTGCGCTCCGCGGCAACGAAAGGATGAGCAGCCCAAGATGAAACGCAATGCTGTGATGAGAACCTTTCTTTGCAAGAACGTCCAAAAGTAAGCAAACCGAGCTCAAAGCTTCGCAAACGGACTCCGTCAGCTCCAGAGCTTTCGGATCCACGTCCTGCTGCGAATCGAACGCTCGCTTCTTTTTGTTCCCGCTGCTAATCCGACTCGGCTGCCATGACTCTTTGTGATCAGAAGGGGCAGCTGGAAGCTCAAAGCACAAGTTCCTCTTCTTTTTCACCATATCCTCAGCAATTTCTACAGCCACTTTTCGTGCGAGGTTCACGTAAGCATGAGCGTACAACGCTTCACAGATGGCGAATCGAATTTTTCTTTGATCATTTGGAGGCGGTACATTCGCAAAGGAACTACCTTCTATGGTCCATGTCTCCTTTTCCAGCGTTGAAGAGGCATCCGTTCCATTACCATTACTAGCGGCAAAAACACCGCTCCAGCCAACGTCACCCACGTTCCCACCGCTACGGTTTTCCGCAACGTCGGAAGAGCATGACTTCGCGACGTCGTCTTCATAGGCGGCTATCTCCGGGTTGTACACATACGGGCTCAGGCCAGATGGTGTTTCGCATTCTTGGTCGGACAGTGACAAGCAGAGCTGTCCTTTTACAAGCCAAATACTACTACAACCCTTAACCGTAGGGTACAATGGCTTTTGATTGTCCAGCAATCCGGTCCAACCGGTGCGCGAACGCAAGTCTACGTCTATACAACGAGTGCCATTGGAAACCCACGATGCCACCTTCTCGTGCTCGGAAACCGTACGAAAACCGCCATACCTTACGGTGACATAATATTGCTTCGGCAAAATTGAACTTTGCTTGCCATTGCCAAAGCGAAAGTCACCGGTGTCGACGGTACTCCAATCAAAAAGGCACATCTCGTAAGCTTCTTTAAATCCCGAAAAATTGCGCAAGTAAGTTTCCGCAAAACTTTCAACCGTCAATTCGGTGCTCGTCGACGGCTGTTGCCCCTCCCTTTCTTCAAGGGCTGCAGAGCGCATTATGGTATCTTTCAACGTAATCTCGACGGCAGATTGAAACTGACTTAGGTTATAAGCCAATGTGCGTCTCTCCTGATTCGACATAACGGGATTCAATGCGACCAAACGCCAAAGGCGAACGATCTCGTCCATCAACAGCGAACAACTGTACTGCGCAGCAAACAACTGACTGTTCGGATTCATTTTGGTCTTCACTGTCGCATGATTAATACCAAAGTACATATTTTCCAAATTTTCGCAAAGCGAAGAAATCGACGAACGGGACGCCACGTCAACCACCTTGGTCCTGTACCACCACTCCAATACTTGCGCGTTTGCAACGCATCCAGTGGTCACTATGTACAACAATCGAACGGCATTGTTGTCTCGGCGACGGATCATTTCGCGTACGATAAACAAAAGGTTCCACAAACCTTCGGGTTCGCGACCGCGGAACAGTCGCAGCAAGCCTTGAAATTCGGTGGATACTGCAGGCGAAGAACCGCTCAAACAGTTAACGTTGCTGTAGACCAGTGGCGACGGAGTGCAATGCTTGACCAGGATCTTATGCACCATATCTTTGAGCGTACGGTCTTGCATACACCACGAGTGCACGTCGCCAACCGCCGCCCCGGCGGTTGGGTCAGGTGCTCCACATTCGCTGTTTATCTTCGACTTTTTGTTCAGCAATTCGCAGAGCAAATTTTGAGCAATCGGAATAAATTGTCGAGGCAACAGGGTAAGCAGATTCTGGGCGAACTTTTGCAATTGGCCACGGTTCAATTGTGAAAGCAATTCTGACACTGGAGCTCTCAATGGAACCCGTTCAGCCTACAATGACGTCATCAAGGCGGTGGCCACGTTGCTTATCCAATAAAACAACAAAGGAATTTCGTACGTTAAGACGAAAACTAAGAAGTAAGAAATTTATCGACTAAGATGTTCAAATGATTCTACTGAACACAGTAAGGTAGACATGGACCATGTTCCGTGGGATATTCTGAAACTGGCAAGTGCCCTAATACGAATTCACTTCAAGCAAGCGACGAAAGCGAACCCACTTTTTGTAGTTGAAGTACCTTTGACAAGAAACCCCACGAGCATTGGTATGTGCAGGGAAGCTGGAAAAGGACCCCACGAACCACGATAGAAAGCCATGTCTGCGGGGCAACTGGAAAAGGATCATACCGGGAATTTCAACTATGCGAAACTCATTGCTCTTTACAATGGAGACTCAACTGCTAACATACTATGAAAAATAGAGTGAAGAGATTACTAAGCAGGTAAGGAGAATCAACAGGAAACTCCCAACGAACTGCAAATGCAGAAATTTCATGGAGATACTAACCTCCTTTATCCGGTACAAGCAAGCAGCGACGCAGTGCTGACACCACAGTTGGCCACAGCTGCAGGTGCAACTTGTTACGCGCTGCCGGTCGAACGTAATGGCGACATGGTAGCGAGTCTTGTCGAAGCCTACAGTTGCGAAACCCTTGGACAAAGTTGGAGAAGCCCAGTTGGTTTGCTTGAAGATGCCTGGAACCATTTGAACAACGGCGCTCAAGTGAAATCCTCAAAAGCAACGGAAAATCGCACATTGAGATTCAGTTATGATAACCTACCAATCTGAATAATTTCCCGTACTGCCTCTCTTATGTATAATGCTTTTCCTTTGACGTACTCTTCTGCCGAACCATTGCCCAAGCAACAGTAGAGGCGAATGTCTGCCACCTTCTCGGGAAAACTGAAGAAGGCGATTCGCTGCTGGAGCATCTCAGGGACAGGTGGCTTGAAGCGTTCCACCATCTCGAATGGGATCGACTTAGCCACCGCCTTTGCCGCAATGTCAAGCAAAGGAAGCACACGCCCTGGAAACATCGATTCAGTATGCTTAGTGAAATGCCCACCCTTTCCAAGCTTACCGAACTTCCCGGCGTTTCCGTAATCGTAGCCATTTCCACTGGGTTCTTCCCAACCGCGAAAGTTGGCGCAGCAGGACCCAACGTCGGACGTAAACGCGCAAAGTGAATTCTCCTCGAAACGCTCCGAATCTTCCCAATTCATCTGTTCTTCTATGTCCATACTCGTCGAACGCGAACACAGCACGTTACCGCTGATACCTAAAATGATAACAGTGCTGACAAATAATCCCGGCAGCGAAACGGTGAATAAAAGCTGATTCACTGCCGTACAGATAACAACTCACCAAAAGCTGATTCACCGCCCTAAAAATAACATCTCTCCAGCGCGAATGGACAATTGAACACGTTAGCGAACTACGCTCGAAGTGGACCGTTGCAAGCACTCACCAGTGCGAGTGGACAACTGAACACCTCAGCGAACTGCGCTCGCAGCGGACCGTTGCAACCACCACCGGCGATTCGCAGGGCACAAAGCGTGACGTTCGGGGACCAAATCCGCAAGTCCGCCTGCAAAAGAGGGAAACGCAACTAGCGCTCCGTTCAATCACGCAACCAAACCGCACAAGCGTTGAACTATGCGACTTGTTTCACATGGACCTTTCCCAGCAAGTCAAAAATGATTACAGAAATCAAGCAACCGAGAACATCCGAACAACCGACTAACCGAACGGCGAAACAGAAACACAATGACTACCGTATTGAACAAAATGATGTGCACGTTCGGTTCGACTAGTTTAGTGATTCTCAAGTGGGTCACATAGGACCCCTGGAGGTCCCCAGTGGGTAGCAAATCGGGAAGGGTCCCTGTGGGGGTCCCATTTGACGAAAGGGGTCACATGGGACCCCTTAGTCATCAGATTGAAACTGACAGAAATGGTTGCAACTCGGCTGCAGACACCACCGTAGTTGCATCGGGAAGTGCTGGCAACCCGTCCGCTGAACCATTTCGAGCAGTCTCCGCATGCGAAGCTAACCAAGATCGCGAATGGGATCACGAGCTTAGGAAACACTGCTTCAGTCTTTGTGCTTCAGTGGAAGCATTCATCGGCGAGATAAGCATCACATCGTCGAGAATAGCGGCGTACATTTTTTCTCTTTATGTTGACAATGACTGCACGTGATGCAGACGGTTTACTTCAGGATGCAACTAGTGCTCGCTGCTTTATGTGAAAGCGCTGTATTTCCATCTGTTTTACAATTCAGTCGCATTAGTAGGTTCCATAAATACGTATGTTATTCCCTGCCACGCTATAGCTTGCTAGTTCTTCGTGACTGAGTTGCGTCAACTTCTCTGGCATTTAACTTTGCAACTTTTTGGCCTATTCTGTGCATCGAACGTCATCGCTGTAAGTGTAGTGTTCTTCTCTTGTCGATTTCCGGAAATAGGTGGTACAGGTTCACTCAAGGATAGGAGGAAGAAGAATAGACAATATAGTATCGAATACCTACGGTTTGGTTTCACTGTTTCGCCTGCTAAAGAACACTTGCCTGTGTGTTTGTTATGTAAAAATCTTTCTCAAACGATAGTATGAAGCCGTCGAAGCTGAAATTGCACTTGTCGAGGTGCCATGCTGACAAGAACAATAAGGATGTGTCTTACTTGCGGGCTCTGCGAAAAAAGTTAATGAAAAAGGGAACATTGAGCAGTATGTTATCACGTCTTTCCAGACAAGACCGTGATGGTCTTGCAGCCTCATACAGGATTTCGCTGTTAATCTCAAAGACCGGTAAACCTCATACGATCGGTGAGGAGCTGCTAATTCCTGCCATAGGTGAAGTAGTAGAAACTGTGCTTCACCAACGCGCACGCGATGTGACGAACAAAATACCACTCAGCAATGATACCGTTCTAAGGCGAGTCAATGCAATGGCTGAAGACGTTGAAAACACGCTATGCTGCTTCCTCAGGCAGAACGAGTTTTCATTGCAAGTGGACGAATCTGCTTTGCCCGGGAACGAAGCAATTCTACTGGCCTACGTCCGCTTTATAAGAGAAGAACGCTTCGTTGAAGAATTATCATTCTCGAAGGAATTCGAAACAAATACGAGGTGAGAGTCTATCTTTCAAGTAGTGCAGGAATTCTTTTCGGAAAAAGGAATTCCCCTTCAGAACATAATAGCCATAGCGACTGATGGCGCACCAGCTATGGTGGGATGTCACCGAGGTTTCATTTCGCAGTTGAAGAAGATAGTTCCGAGCGTGCTGTCGATCCATTGCGTCCTGCATCGACAGCACCTTGTCGCGCGTTGTTTGAGCCCGCGTTTGAATGATTCGCTTCAGTATGTCATTAACGCAGTGAGCAAAATCAAAAGTAATCCATTGAATGACAGACTTTTTCGTCAGTTGATGAAAATAACGAAGACTTTAATCGCCTACTTTTGCACACGGAAATTAGATGGCTATCGAAAGGTGCCTGTTTGTCGAGATTCTTCCAACTATTCGACTCAGTTCTTCAATTCAAAGTAAATCGACTTTCGTAACGGGGTACAATTTTAATAGAAAGGAATAGTCACAGTATCTCTGTTCAATCAGAACGCTTTTATTACTCAATCCAAACAAGCACAATTCTGCGGAGCTTTCGGACCTCCTCGTGGTCCGTCTTCAGCGGTTAATGGTCACCACGCAGCCAGTCTTTGGTTCAGCAAGCTACTCTGCTCAACCAACCAGATGAGCGACATCCGCTATCAGGTCGAAACCGTGACCCGTCCAGCATTTGACGCCCATCCGGTCAGTCGTGCAGAGGAGCGAGCATCCCCTCCGACCGACCGCGAAGGTGACCAAACGAGAATGACGAAGGCAGTAGCAAAACCCAACAACGTCGTCGTCTTTTCTTCTTTAAACCCGATTGAGTTTAAAGCCCTCATCCAAGGTGTTTTCCATCTCCAAACCTTCACATTCTTCTGCCTTTGCCTTCTCTGGTGGCCCTGTGAAGCCCATATTTGTTCAAAGTGAATCGACTTTCGTAACGGGGTACACCGTCGCGGTCGGTCGGAGGGGATGCTCGCTCCTCTGCACGACTGATCGGATGGGCGTGAACTGCTGGACGGGTCACGGTTTCGACCTGATAGCGGATGTCGCTCATCTGGTTGGTTGAGCAGAGTAGCTTGCTGAACCAAAGACTGGCTGCGTGGTGACCATTAAGCGCTGAAAACGGACCGCGAGGAGGTCCGAAAGCTCCGCAGAATTGTGCTTGTTTGGATTGAGTAATAAAAGGGTTCTGATTGAACAGGGATACTGTGACTATTCCTTTCTACAGTTCTTCAATTTTTTGAAGAGGACGATGCTTCTCTAACTGAGAACCTCCGGATTCGAAAAGCCGATGTCGCTTACTTGGCTGACCTATGCTTAATGTTTAATGAGATATATAAGCAACTGCTGACAGAAGATGTGAACCTAATTAAGACAAAGTCCGTTATTTCTGCCTTCATGTCGAAGCTGTTTCTGTTCAAACAAAGGTTTGCAATGGGTGAAGTGTTCCAATTTCAAAACCTCATCAAAGTGAAAAAGGATGGTCAGGTTTCTGACGCTGACGTAGAGGTGTAACGCGACCATCTGCAAGCGCTGCATAACGATTTCGCTCGCCGCTTTGAGGACATTCTCTCTATGGCCATCCCAGACTGAGTGATCAACCCGTTTACTAATGTCGACGACGAAGAAATTTCTATGCGGACAGAACTGCTAGATTTGCAGTCAAATGCGGAACTGAAGCCCAGGCTGGCAGAGGGTTACCAGCGGTTCTGGCTGCAAAAACAAATTCCAGACCTGTATCCTAATGTGTGAGCCGTGGTGAAAAGATGGCTCATCTGTTTTCCTTCATCATCTCTAGTGGAACGCGCATTTAGTGTGGTCACACACCTCATGACGAAGAAGCGTAACCGGCTGCAGTTAGTGAAGCGCGGTGACCTGCGCTTGCGCGTTACCTCCATATTGCCGAATATTGATAAGTTAGTCTGCTCGCAACTGTGTCAGCCGAGGACCTCTCGTTGAGATTGTACAAAAACTGATTCAGCAAATAAATTGGCATGCTTCCATACAGACTTTCTTGCCGGTCTCACTGAACCTATCCGTTTCCGCTCACAATGACTGGATGCATTGTAGTTAGCATAGATATGACAGAGAGAGGTATAAATTTTAGGGTAATAGGAGCGGAGGGACAATATCTGATGGTAGTCACTGAATCTAAGCGCTCCCGCGTTCTACCATTTCAGCCAATCAGCGCACGCGAAACTGACCAACCAGTGTAGGGGATCCCAAACGGTCTGAAACTTCTCACGGGGGTCCCAGGCGATTCTGAGCTTGAGAAACACTAGTCTAGGCTTAGGTAAGGGCAGAAATTAATTCCTACGGACGTGTTGCTTTCGTAATCCATAAGGGAAACATAACTCTTACGTTAAACTCCAGCAGACTTAGGTAGTGCCTGGAAGCATTGCCTATCGTGGTATCGTTTTTGCTCGATCTTGTACTCCGCTGCCGTTATTTATGATGAAGGTGAAACAATAACGTTCGAGGATGAGTCCATTCTGGTTCGCGAGGCGTAGGAAAATCGACAGATGCGCCACCTACATCACAATGTCTGCAGCAAATTATATACCAATGTGAAACCCGCATGGGTGACGTCACAGGAGGCGGTCGAAAATACCTGCATTTTCTTACATGGCGTCATGCTACAGTATGCTTATGGGGTACCCAGCATTCCAGGCCCGCTAACTGTTTCGTAGTACGGCTTAATATTTCATTTTAAGGCGTGCTTCTTTGCGGAATGGCACTATCCGACTGGAGCTCTGGTTCCTTCATAGTTTGCCTCACGAAATGCAGTTCACTGCCAAATTTCTAGACAAAAGTCAAACGCATTTTCACCGCTGCAATCAGCTTGTAGCGCCCTAACACACGCAGCCTGATAACCTCTGTTCACGACAGAATCATCCGTACTACAGTTGCTAGATAAAGTGTTCATCTGGAAGATTGAGCGTTTAAGTGTGAAAATTATGAAGTCTGCATTAATCGCGAAGGAGAAGCGGAGCTCAGCGACACATGGAATGAACTCGTCAGTAAAATCAAATGTTGCACCACACCTCCTGACCCCTCTCCTCAGCCTTTAAATAATCCTACTTCGGAGTCAACCCAGACATTACCGTTCGCTGAAGACGGAACAAGGTAGTTCCGAAAGCTACGAATGGTTCAGTGTCCTGTAAAATTTCCCTAATAAATGTCTATCAATTTGCTGTTAGGGCGTTGTTGCCGATATATTTTCACAAACGTTTGACTTCCAAACGGGCACAAGCCGTACAAGAAATCCATGAGGAAGTTCATCGCCTTAAACGGTGTTCAGGCAGTTCGCTGCAAGCAGCTGGATCAATTCTACTTTCCATTCGTAACAGCAGTGCGACTTTCAGGTTTGTCACTCTATACAGAAATGGCCATTTTGCAGTACGAAATTGTTGAAACCTTTGAAACAGCAGTCAGCGCTTTCCGCTCTCGTGAAATAGTTTAAATCCCAAGGAAAACAAAAAAGTACGCAGCGACAAGCGCGTTTTGAATTCCATCAGCCACACTTTTTTCTTATTGAAATAAACGAAATCCATGAACAGTTTTCAAAAAAATGATGCCAGCTAAACGCAACTGGTCGTCCACATGTTGTAATTTAGCTATGTGGATTGAAGTTCAGCTTCATTGAGCCTCTGTTAGTTCACCTACGTGGATACAGCTGATAATGAAAGCGACAAAAACCGCAGCATTGTTTACTAATTAGCAAAGCGCTTACGGTAACGAGCTCAATGCAGCCAATGGCGCACGCATTTGAAAACAAGTGCTCAAAGCTATAAAAAGGTGAGAAGCAAACCGCAGTTTGGGGAATTGTCACATCCAAACAGCCTGAGCTCACGCGGAGAACAATGAACGGACCCGTTCGAGCTGAAGAACATTCTCGCCAAATTGTGTGTTGCGTAACATAGAGGAACCATGGTTTTGTTAACAGTTATTCATGCTACTTTCGCAAAACCGCAACGCGATGCTGCTGGCGGGTTCAGTGCAGATTACGCCACACACCCATCACTAAATAAGCTTGTTCCGATAAAACTGTTTCAAAGAGCATAATACGGTCAACGCCCGCATAAAATTGAATCTAAACGAAATCATCGCCATCTGCGACAATGGATCAAACGAAGAATAAACGAAGAAACTTGTGTGCCCTCTGTAAATATGCAATAGCGCATAACAACGAATGCGCGTCACCCAAAACAACTGAGACAAACATGAACAAAAGAGAACGCAAATATGAGAGATTACAGTCCTATTTTACTTATAGTTGACGGCGCTGACCAGCTGAATCCATAGGTCCTTCTTGCATGCCTTCTGACGCTTCAAGGTCTGCATAAATTCGTTAAATCGCGCTGGTCCGTTGGCCACGACGCTGAAAGCCACTTGAGCTGCTCGAACCAAATTGATAAGCTCGTCTGCATCCGACTGAACGAACTTCGGGTGAGACAGCTTCTGCATAGCTGCCTTATGGAACATTTCGTGACACTTCTCCAACAACGACTGAACGCTACCGTGCGACATTGCATTCGACACTGACTACAAAACAAATACAAGTTACAAATCAACATAAACACTAAATTCAACAAACAATGGCTTCTACTGTTGTGATGCTATTCTGCAAGTTCGGTGGTACACCGCTTGGAGTGCTTCCCGTCGTACGCGCTATGTATTGGACCACGTCGAAGAACAAATGCAACAGTATGAACGGACTGTGCACCGACGATGCAGCAACGGAAGCGAAGTTAAGAACCCAAGAAAGACCCAGCTTCTTTGCAAAAGCCAGCAAGAGCTTCACGTCGTCGGAGTAGGACGGGTTCTGACAAAACTTTGTGGAAGATCTTTCATCGGAGATTCGCCGACCCATTGTTTCCATCGCAAGCATGCCTACTCGGTAAGCATTTTGCAAATAGCACGCCGCTACGGCATGATCTTCGCTCGACACATCTTCAAGAATTGCGTTCGCTTCATTCGTCTGCGTCGCCACGCATCCGAAGGAAAAGACCGCCGGTGGATATTGCACCTGCTCATAGAATGGTGCATAACCATAATCGGTGCCGCTGTACACTGGTGGCAAGCAGACAGGGGGACTGGTGGCAAAATGAACATTGTTGTACATATTTTCGGTTGGTCGCCACAAATGGCTCTGCGCTGCTGAAGCTTGACCACCGTAAGCGCAGAACGGCGTCGATGTTATGGAATTCGGAGGAGGAACCGGCGCCGGTGGCGGCTGGCCGTTGAAAGGACTATAACCGATTGGCATGGACACTGGTGCCGAAATGGTGAACATCGGTTGGCCGATCGTGTTCATTCTAGGATCGGCAAAATACTGCTGCATGACATCTCGACATGGTACTGCTTGCATCGCAGCGTTCCAACACGCCGGCGCCGGTGGTTCGTGATTTGGCGGTTCAATCATCAACGGCAGTTGAACCATACCCTGCACGTTGACCAAATGTCTCAGGTAGTTATAGTCAAACCAATCAGATTTCGAACGCGCGTCCGCTGTTTCAGCGTTCGAGTTGGAACTGCGGGCATTACCGCCATTTGAACATAAGCCAACCGCATCCTTGTATACTTCAAACCATTGGAATGATATCTGGAAAAGTACTTCCGGACATACGCCAAAGCTTTTTCCAGCCTTTTCAACTGCAAGACAAGCGCTTTCCAACATTTTCATACTCTGCTCCTTGCACTGAGACACGGCGCGTTGAATTTCGGACGAATTCAAAACGTGAGCATGAGGCAACACGCTCAACGCAAGCTGTGCAGCCGCTTCAACAAGCGATGGGTCACGACTCTGCGATGCTTTATCAGCCAAGGCTGCCACTTCGCTGGGGGTCATGTGATTTTCCCACGTGTCCATCAGAATGTTCAATGCACTGCGACCTATGTCCACTGCTTGGCCACTTATCCAGGAAACAAAGGACGAGTAGGTTCGGCTTTGCCAATTGTTCGACAACTTGTTGTGCAGTCCAAGGGCATAGAGACCAACTTGAAATGAGCATAAATGCAGAGCACGGTGAGCAACTGCAATAAAAATACAACTTCACCCAAACGAAGCAGGAGCACATGGAAATGAATAATTTAAATAAACATTTCATTGCGGAGAAGCAACGTAGTTTCAATTGGCAAAGACGTAACAAGATGTAAAGCGCAAGCACGGACACACCTTGGCCAGCTTTTCGTTGTCATCTTTCAAGTAAATAAAAAGTACCAGGGACAGTTCGCCGCGAAGACGTCTCGCGCATTCACACAATATATGCATTCATACAATTCACGCGTTACAAGTCCTACTACTGATAATCATGTTCGGCGTTACAAACAGACTAAAAAATTAACTCAATCAGCTACGGCGACCCAAAGCCAAAAATTAGCAGGCGAATAAATTTTCCCCCAAAAAGAAAACAGTTTGCCATTCACAAAAAGATAACGGAACAATGAAGACTGTTTACCGTGCACATGGCTGGCTATGCCGTCCGGAGTGGTAAAAATAGCAGTCGTGTGATTCCCTCCCGCTTCGGTGGACAAACGCTTTGACAATTCCATCATAAAATGTACGTGCGATTCCGATGGCAGGAAACCACTTTTACGCTCTTCGTATCTTAATATGTACATTCAAGAACGCTTTAAGCAGCTGCATGTGGCAGCACGATTACCCTGTGCAAGCGCCACCGCCGCCGCCTATGACCATCATCTGCTGGTTGTTACAAAACTCTTCTTTCGCCTTGTTGAAAAGCCTTCTTTCCCGTGCCAGTTGATTGATTCTTCGCAAATTTTTGGCTTCGCATATGCATGTGATCCTACGGTTCATTGGACCGACTCCTGAATGCGGCCACGTTACCGCCGACGACATTTCGCACGGCCTGAAGAGAAGGAAACTTTTAGGACGACGATACAAGCAAGTTTACTAACGTAGATTCCAAATCCTCAAAAGTTGACGATGTTACACCATCACAAACGAAACGCTTTCCGTCAATGATCTCTTCTTCGACGTAATTCGTATCGGCTAAAACAGGGTTTAGTAAAGCGTCACGCTCGCATTTACGCATCCCGTCTCGGATGGAGGCGGTTCGAGAAAATAACCATTACCCGCCATTTCGCTGCAAGTTTTGAACCGGAAGTGCAGCACTACCTCTGGTTCTGCCGACGAATCGTTTTCTTCTGGAGCGTGAGAAGTGCCGCTGGAGTTCGACTCGCCCACTAAACGAGCGACCAAAAATGATGTGGATTTAAAACGAGAATCGACGTCTCGACTTGCCCTTTCCCAAGTGAGACACGTTCGTTTCACGAGGGCTGTGATGCATTTGATGCATTTCAATGTCCAATAAAGTGTCCAAAATCTAAGACAACGTAGTATCAATTGGCAAAGAGGTAACAAGAAGTAAAGCGCACACACACACACCTTGGCCAGTTTTTCGTTGTCATCTTTGAAGTAAATAAAAAGTTCCAGGGACAGTTCGCCGCGAAGACGTCTCGCGCATTCATACAATAACGGATGGTCATCTTCGGAAAGTTCTGTCTTCATGGACAAGCCGGCAAGGGCCACTTCAAAGCCCAATTGCTCGTCGGAGGATGCGCGAAATACGTTTCCGTCCTTATTTAACAATAGGACATGAGCCAAGTACACGGCCAGCGTCATGGGCATGGCACCGGTCCAACGTCGCTCCTTCGCCTTGCTGATCAAATCCCATGCGCATTCGCGGATCGTCTCCATCTCCTCCTTCGTCAAAGCTTCCGTCATCGCCTTCATCTTGTTCATTACGTCGGTTTCGAGGAAGAATATCTTTGTTTCCAAAAACTTTGAAGCGGCTGCGCTCCGCGGCAACGAAAGGATGAGCAGACCAACATGAAACGCAATGCTGTGATGGGAACCGTTCTTCGCGAGAACGTCCAAAAGGAAGCAAACCGAGCTCAAGGCTTCGCAAACGGACTCCGTCAGCTCCAGAGCTTTCGGATCCACGTCCTGTTGCGAATCGAACGCTCGCTTCTTTTTGCGCCCGCTGCTAATTCGACTCGGCTGCCATGACTCCTTGTGACTACAGGGGGCAGCTGGAAGCTCAAAGCACAAGTTCCTCTTGTTGTTCACCATATCCTCGGCAATTTCTATAGCCATTTTTCGTGCGAGGTTCACGTAAGCATGAGCGTACAACGCTTCACAGATGGCGAATCGAATTTTTCTTTGATCATTTGGAGGCGGCACATTCGCAAAGGAACTACCTTCTATGGTCCATGTCTCCTTTTCCAGCGTTGAAGAGGCATCCGTTCCATTACCATTACTATCGGCAGTAACACTGCTCCAGCCAACGTCACCCACGTTCCCACCGCTACGGTTTTCCGCAATGTCGGAAGAGCATGACTTCGCGTCGTCTTCTTCATCGGCGGCTATCTCCGGGTTGGACACATACGGGCTCACGCCAGAAGACGGTGTTTCGCAGTCTAGGTCGGACAGTGACAAGCACAGTTGTCCTTTTACAAGCCTAATACTATTACTACCCTTAACCGTAGGGTACAATGGCTTTTGATTGTCCAGCAATCCGGTCCAACCGGTGCGCGAACGCAAGTCTACGTCTATACAACGAGTGCCATTGGAAACCCACGATGCCACCTTCTCGTGCTCGGAAACCGTACGAAAACCGCCATACCTTACGGTGACATAATATTGCTTCGGTAAAGTTGAACTTTGCTTGCCATTGCCAAAGCGAAAGTCACCGGTGTCGACGGTACTCCAATCAAAAAGGCACATCTCGTAAGCTTCTTTAAATCCCGAAAAATTGCGCAAGTAAGTTTCCGCAAAACTTTCAACCGTCAATTCGGTGCTCGTCGACGGCTGTTGCCCCTCCCTTTCTTCAAGGGCTGCAGAGCGCATTATGGTATCTTTCAATGTAATCTCGACGGCAGATTGAAACTGGCTCAGGTTATAAGCCAAGGTGCGTCTCTCCTGATTCGACATAACGGGATTCAATGCGACCAAACGCCAAAGGCGAACAATCTCGTCCATCAATAGCGAACAACTGTACTTCGCAGCAAACAACTGACTGTTCGGATTCATTTTGGTCTTCACTGTCGCATGATTCACACCAAAGTACATATTTTCCAAATTTTCGCAAAGCGAAGAAATCGACGAACGGGACGCCACGTCAACCACTTTGGTCCTGTACCACCACTCCAATACTTGCGCGTTTGCAACGCATCCAGCGGTCACTATGTACAACAATCGAACGGCATTGTTGTCTCGGCGACGGATCATTTCACGTACGATAAACAGAAGGTTCCACAAACCTTCGGGTTCGCGACCGCGGAACGGTCGCAGCAAGCCTTGAAATTCGGTGGATACTGCAGGCGAAGAACTGCTCAAATAGTTAACGTCGCTATAGACCAGTGGCGACGGAGTGCAATACTTGACCAGGATCTTATGCACCACATCTTTGAGCGTACGGTCTTGCAGACACCACGAGTGCACGTCGCCAACCGCCGCCCCGGCGGTCGGGTCAGGTGCGCCACATTCGCTGTTTATCTTCGCCTTTTTATTCAGCAATTCGTCGAGTAGATTTTGAGCAATCGGAATAACTTGTCGAGGCAACAGGGTAATCAGATTCTGGGCGAACTTTTGCAATTGGCCACGGTTCAATTGTGAAAGCAATTCTGACACTGGAGCTCTCAATGGAACCCGTTCAGCCTACAATGACGTCATCAAGGCGGTGGCCACGTTGCTCATCCAATAATCAACAAAGGAATTTCGTTCGTTAAGACGAAAACTAAGTAAGAAATTTATCGACTAAGCTGTTCAAATGATTCTACTGAACACAGTAAGGTAGTCATGGACCATGTTCCGCGGGATATTCTGAAACTGGCAAGTGCCCTAATACGAATTCACTTCAAGCAAGCCACGAAAGCGAACCCACTTTTAGTAGTTGAAGTACCTTTGACAAGAAACCCCACGAGCATTGGTATGTGCAGTGAAGCTGGAAAAGGACCCCACGAACCACGATAGAAAGCCATGTCTGCAGGGCAACTGGAAAAGGATCATACCGGGAATTTCAACTATGCGAAACTCATTGCTCTTTACAATGGAGACTCAACTGCTAACGTACAATGAAAAATAGTGTGAAGAGATTATTAAGCAGGTAAGGAGAATCAACAGGCAACTCCCAACGAACTGCAAATGCAGAAATTTCATGGAGATACTAACCTCCTTTATCCGGTACAAGCACGCAGCGACGCAGTGCTGACACCACAGTTGGCCACAGCTGCAGGTGCAACTTGTTACGCGCTGCCGATCTAACGTAATGGCGACATGGTAGCGAGTCTTGTCGAAGCCTACAGTTGCGAAACCCTTAGACAAAGTCGGAGAAGCCGAGTTGGTTTGCTTGAAGATGCCTGGGACCATTTGAACAACGGCGCTCAAGTGAAATCCTCAAAAGCAACGGAAAATCGCACATTGAGATTTAGTTATGATAACTTACCAATCTGAACAATTTCCCGTACTGCCTTTCCTATGTATAACGCTTTTCCTTTGGCGTACTCTTCTGCCGAACCATTGCCCAAGCAACAGTAGAGGCGAATGTCTGCCACCTTCTCGGGAAAACTGAAGAAGGCGATTCGCTGCTGGAGCATCTCAGGGACAGGTGGCTTGAAGCGTTCCACCATCTCGAATGGGATCGACTTAGCCACCGCCTTTGCCGCAATGTCAAGCAAAGGAAGCACACGCCCTGGAAACATCGATTCAGTATGCTTAGTGAAATGCCCACCCTTTCCAAGCTTACCGAACTTCCCGGCGTTTCCGTAATCGTAGCCATTTGCACTGGGTTCTTCCCAACCGCGAAAGTTGGCACACCAGGACCCAACGTCGGACGTAAACGAGCACAGTGAATCCTCCTCGAAACGCTCCGAATCTTCCCAAGTCATCTGTTCTTCCATGTCCATACTCGTCGAACGCGAACACAGCACGTTACCGCTGATACCTAAAATGATAACAGTGCTGACAAATAATCCCGGCAGCGAAACGGTGAATAAAAGCTGATTCACTGCCGTACAGATAACTACTCACCAAAAGCTGATTCACCGCCCTAAAAATAACAGCTCTCCAGCGCGAATGGACAATTGAACACGTTAGCGAACTACGCTCGAAATGGACCGTTGCAAGCACTCACCAGTGCGAGTGGACAACTGTACACCTCAGCGAACTACGCTCGCAGCGGACCGTTGCAACCACCAGCGGCAATTCGCAGGGCACCAAGTGCGACGTTCGGGGACCAAATCCGCAAGTCCGCCTGCAAAACAGGGAAACGCAACTAGCGCTCCGTTCAATCACGCAACCAAACCGCACAAGCGTTGAACTATGCGACTTGTTTCACTTGGACCTTTCTCAGCAAGTCAAAAATGATGACAGAAGTCAAGCAACTGAGAGCAGCAGAACAACGGATTATCCATACGATGAAACAAAAACACAATGACTACCGTATTGAACAAAATGATGTGCACGTTCGGTTCGACTAGTTACTTGCTACTTTAACCTGGGAAATAACCTGTTGGTGCGGCTACTGTGAAGACAAACATGGCGCAAAGTTATTGTCAATCGATTAAGTTCAAAATTTCTATAACGTCGTCGGCTTATTTGCTGCCCTTATTCCCTATGCAGTTCTGTTCTTTTTATTGAGACCCAGCCCTTAAATGTCACTTTTATTGCATGCACGTAAACAAGCGCACAGTCGTAACAATAGCCTGATATTGAAAGTTGGAAAAATGATATTGAATTGATTGTACGAAATTAAACGTATTCGTTCATTGCTGATGACAGAACTTGGCTGCTCCGAAAGCTTCGATCCTCGCTGTGTTGCCCTTACCAGTAAAACCTATTAATCAGTCAGTACGTCACGCCAATAAGCTACAATCCGTTCTGGAAGGACAATTGCTGTAATAGGTTCAAACATGTCTGTGTCCAGTACAGTAAACCGGCCGGCAAATGCCTAAAGCATGCATTTTTCGTTCAGGAAGGCTTATGGAGCGTGTTTGCGACGTGTATTGGTTTTATCTTACGCTTGGGTGGCTAGCGGCTACTAGCACGGTTACTGGTACGCTTATGAGTAGCGATGGACATGGTTATTGCTGGGTTATTATTTGCGGGCGCGAAATTGAAGTCCCCTACCCGGTTGGTGACGAAACTTCTGATCTTGTACGCCAGCCAGGAGCAACGACGACCCATGTTTCTTAGAATCGCTTGCCCGAAATGGTGTTCTAACAAGAAGCACTGCACCTCTTTTTTGCCAGTACCTTTTTTCACCAGCAACACCAGGTGTCCAGAGTTTTAAGGCTTACCAAAAACACATAAGCCTGGTATACCGATAAGACCGGTGGTATCGAGCAAAAACAGCCTAACATCCAAGCTGTACTCCTACCTCAAACATATCATCAAACCACTAATAGGGTCAAGACAGTGCTATGTGAAAAATAGTAAACAATTTTGTAGCGCAATCAGGACATGGAGCATAGCCGAAAATGACATTCTTGTCAGTTACGGTGTTAAAGATCTCTTCAGCAATATCCCGTTTTCTACTACGCTCACTATCCTGGAAGATATTTTAAGGATGGACACCCCTAAAAATTTAAGACACCACGGACATCTTAAATTATCATGGTTGCTGAAAACCACCTTAAATCCAATTGAGTTGGCAATTTTCTGTATTCTTTCTCCCACACTAGGGTAGTAAGGAATGATCAACCTGGTGTCAGTCTTCTCACGGTGTGCCACGTTTAATACATAAACGTAAACATAAACGTTAATACATAAACATAACAACATAAATTTAATACATAAATACATAAACGTCTTCTTTCATAAGGGCAACTACCATTCTTAGACGTACTGGTAATAAGGAAGAAAGACTGTTTAAGAACGAAGGTTTACAGAAAACCGACACATTCGGACAGATTCCTGGATTTCAGTTCATGCCACTCCATTAAGATAAAGAGAGGTTTAATCTTGGGAATGGTTGACAGAGCATTCAGGATATGCGGTCAAGAATTTTTAAAAGAGGAATTGGACTACATCAAGAGAGTGCTAGTAGAGAATAATTATCCTCCAAAGTTTACTTCAGATTGCATAAAAGGCAGGTCACAAAAGTGGTTAAAGAATGAATTAAACGTCGCACACCGTGAGAAGACTGACACCAGCTTGATCATTCCTTACTACCCTGGTGTGGGAGAAAGAATACAGAAAATTGCCAACTCAATTGGAATTAAGGTGGTTTTTAACAACCACGATAATTTAAGAAACATTCTGCGCTCCGATAAAACGAAGACCCCAAGCGACTTGGCACCAGGAGTCATTTACAAGATAAAATGTGGATGTGGTAATGTGTATATAGGTGAAACGGGTCATACGATTGAACACCGTGTGAAACAACATTTGGACTTGATCAAAAGATACCGGATTGCAGAAGGAAGGAGAAGGGGTGAAAGCAACCCGAGGAGAGGTCGACCACAACGTTATGGACCCGGAGGTGGTTATGGAACAATGTAAGAATGCATCAGCAGTAGTAGAGCGTGTTGTTTCTTGCTCGTACCCGGAAGAAAGTTTGGAGGCAAACAAGTTAGAACAAGAAAGGGATTTCAGTGTTAAAAAATTGAAAGAAGCGATTTACATCAAACATTGCTCGTGCATGAATAGAGATGAAGGCACCGGAATCAGTGACATTTGGTCGACATTGTTCACCCGGACTTTAAACTAGAATGGACTTTAAAACTCATTGACGCATACGAGGTTAAAACGAGATTTCGGTTGTGACAGCTGTTAATTTATAGACTGGTTTCGCTGAGGACGGTTGTCAAGGTATGACACCGAAAGCTCCGATTGTATAAATAAAGCTTTACCAACGGGTTTATAAGCCGTGTTTCTGAACGAGAATGTGAGATCTCACCCCGTTATCTTGAACCCTATTTTCAAATATTCCGCGAATGAAAATAATGGTATAAAGATTGGTGCTGAAATCGCTTACAATGATTGAAAACGTTGCTATTTTGCAACAGTGAGAGCAATAGCTGCTGCTCAATGTCTGCTGCCATTATTGCTAAAGTCTTGAACTGGCTCAGTCGCAATCGTGAAGTACTAGGCAGTGCAACATCTGCTGACCCACGAATTTACAGGGATTTTGATGAGCCTCCAGAATCGTGCAGTTGCCATAAACCACAAGAAAACAGTTTATGTAGCATATACCTGATCATACAGATCTGTGAGCGCAGCGTACATGAATTTAAGCGTCAACGATATAGCTTGCAGAGTAACGTGTCCAGACGATGGCAACGAGTGCGCAATATGCTGACTCACAGGTGGAGAGACAGTGGCGTTAGTCAGTGCTAAGCGGAGCCAGTGTTGGGCGCTTATCAACTGTGCCCCTGACTGATATCGACGCCCGCGGCGACCGACATGATACCGATGAAATGGATAAACATTGCGATGGGAGCGCGGCGAATCTGAGTCATCGCTGCTGTGTGCATTCTACTGTTGTACGTGTTCTTCTCGAGTGAAAGTTTTGCTGCACGCAATTTCGGAAACTTCCTAAACTTCTACTCCAACCATCCGCTGAGCGTGAAAATGGGCATTATCTCAGGGATAGTGTACAGAGCGATGAAATTGTGCGGCGAGGAGTTCTTGGAAGAAGAATTAGCTTCTATGTACAAAACCATGCGGCAAAATGATTATCCTAGCAGTTTCACCACCATTTGTATGAACAAGAGGTTAAGGAAACGGAGAGAGAGAGAGAGACCTAGAAGGGAAGACATGAATGGAAACATGACAATGGTCTTACCTTATCACCTTACCCTGACATCAGTGACCTTATACACCGGATTACTAGACAGATCCGCGTAAAGACAGTTTTCAAAGGTCAATTCAATCTTCGGTCTATGCTCAGTTCTGAAGAAACCAGAATCCCCAGAAATGAGAGACCAGGTTCGGGGCACCACATCCAATGTGGCTGCGGAGATATATACATCGGAGAGACTGATCACTCAACTGAACCTCGCGTGCAACAGCATTTAGCGAGCATCAAGAAATACCGTAACGCCCAGAGTAGACAAAGCGGTGAGACTGTCACCACCAGAGGAAGACCACAAAACAGAGAACCACGCTTAATCATGGAGGAGTGTAAAAAGAGTGTCCGAATTTGTTGAACACGTGGTTGAATGTCCGGTGGTTAACGAGCAGCTCAGCTTTAGCATGTTAACACAGGAAGACAATTTCTGACTTAGAAAAATCAAGGAAACTTTATTTATTTGCAACAATGAAAAATCCGAAACGCGCCCTACCAGCGGATGGATGGGCAGTTATTAGAGAGTATCACAGATAGAACGCTTATCGAATCAGAGCTTTCGGCACTCTCTGGTGCCGTAGTCAGTGATGGGAAAGAGCCGAGATCTATTACAGATACCATCCAACGAGTCGACAGCCGAAAAAGATATCCGAACATGAACAAGCCCGCTACAAAACACCCAATAATCAAACTGCAACACTGAATGCATAAACAGAGACGAAGGATCCCAGATTAGCGATATCTGGTGCACAGTTTCACTGACAACTAAATGTTGTCGGCTACCAACTACAAACATAAAACTCCGACGGTTGCAATTAAAACCCCAAGGAGTAGGTACAAAGAGACAACCAGAGGAGCGGCCCTAAAAAAGGGCTACAAACGTTTGGCAAAAAACGGAATTCCTTCCCGTAGCTGTACATTACACTTTAAAGAATTTAAAGATCTTTTCATTAGTTTTCACGGATTTTTTATCCCGTTTCGAGTACAAATGCTTTATTTCTCGCTGAATAAAGCAAGCGTTGCTTGCGGACCTAACCCTTGACCTGACAAGCGTCTGTCGCCCCCCCCCCCAAGTCAGTCCTGCAGAGGAGCGAGCATCATCACCGACCAACCGGTGCAGTTGGCTGATGATAGCTGATGTTGCCAGCCCGGATGGTCTTAGCTGAGGGGCTTGCGGAACCGTTGGCTGCCTGGGCAGTCGACGAAATGTGTTTTTTGCACTGAGGACAGGTACAAGAGCGGTACCTGAAAGCTTTGCGAAGAAAGGAAGAACAATAAAATGTTTTTGCAAAAAATCAGGATTGTACAGTGTCAAATTGGAATTTGAAATTATAAATTGGCTCCCCTATGAAAATCCATGCAGCTATTATTATTATTATTATTATTATTATTATTATTATTATTATTATTATTATTATTATTATTATTATTATTATTATTATTATTATTATTATTTTGAAGCAAGAGATATTAGTAACAAGGCGTTTCATAACTAAGAATGATACGGTATCCTTGTTCAGTGAGCTTTAATTGGCGAAGCTTTCGGAACTAACGTGTTCCGTCGTCAGCGCAAATCGAGAAGTTCGATTTGCGCTGACGACGGAACACGTTAGTTCCGAAAGCTTCGCCAATTAAAGCTCACTGAACAAGGATACCGTATCATTCTTAGTTATTATTATTATTATTATTATTATTATTATTATTATTATTATTGATAACAATGTTTTGTAACGGGTTCATCGATTAAGGCGAATCGAGAAATCACGGAGGATTATACCCGTTGTTGTCGAAGGCCACGTAAATGGAAAGATCTTTATTTCCAAAAAAAGCGAATTGCACGTGAATGGCACGTGCAATTCGCTGACGACGGAGCAGGAGGCTCCGAAAGCTACGAAGTTTTCTCGTTAAAGGTACGTTGTATTTCCTCGTTGTTTTACATTGTATCTTTTTCGATTCAATAAACGGGTTCCACTGCCGTGCGAAGAAGAATCTTCTAAGCTAAAAACAGCAACCCGTTATGAAACATTTTGTTTTCAGACAAGTTAGATATATAAAACAATCTGCTATATTCCTGCATAATGAATGGACCACTGGGAAAAACTGAAATCACTTAAGCAAAATAAAGGGGAAAAGCGAAAGAAAGAAAAAGCTCCACTCCTCAGGAACCGTTTAGCAAATGACTCGTGATATGATGTCCATGTAAAAGGTTTGATAAATCATGTAATTTGAAATTTTTCTCTTTTAAATTCACTCGTTTCTGGCCGGTCTTTTTCAGCTGCTTGCCAAAAGGTCGAGAACAATTCGTTCATCTCATTTTCATTGTCCCAATTAATTACGACAGAAACTTGCTTGTGGTCACAAGAAAGTCATTTCAGGCGGAACTCCAAAATGAAAACGCATTATCAACGAACCAATATACTGCGTTAGCGCCTTCTCTTAGGAGAAGAACGTCAGCTTCCTTGTCATCCGCAGTGTAATAATTGTAAGCAGCAGCACGAATGAACTGATGCGCAGTGGCATTGGCTTCGCAGAAGCCTGCATTCGGGACCACGTATCCAAGTGTCTCAACGTAATTGTAATTATTCTGATTATATAACGATAAGAACTCCTCCCCAACGACGTAAACGAAATCTATTTTTCCCACAGCCGACAGCTTCATCAGTGGTCTCAGTTGACCGCATGCGCTGTCCTCGGAAGAGCTCACGTAACCGAATATACCCTGATATTCAAACAATGGCGCAATCGTTGAGTCGGTGATGGTCTGTGATTGTGATAGGATTGTGGCTGATGTCGCCTTGTAAACAAATCTATGCAATGGAGTAAGTTTGCCTAGAAATCAATGATCACATTTTCTGCCAAGAATGAATGATCAGTTGCATACTTGGTTTGGAGCCACAAGATGTTGTTGGTGCAAGGACGTTCGAGGAAGTGCAAAGGCCATTATCACATGTGCTCCATGAAGAGCTGCAGAACGTGCAAGCTGTTCCCTTTACATAAGGTTTTTGCGATGGGTCCAAAGTTGCTCTAAAGAAATTAGATTCGGGAAACGTTAGGAAACGATTAAGAATTGAATCGATGGCAGCAGTACTGGTCTGCTTATAGTTATTTATTTTTGCATATACATATATATATACAAATAAATATATCCTCATCATTATATATATATATATATATATGTACCAACTGCTGGATTGATTATATATATATATATATATATATATATAATCATTCCAGCAGTTGGTACATAGGAGAAAGAGCTGAGGACGGAACTCGAGCGTTCCGAAATATTGGAGATTAAACCGTACGTTGTTCTCTGACCGTGTCTTCAAATAACTACTCTCATCTGTCCGTTGGTTGGGAGACCGTGTCAGTTTTACTTACAGATCCATCCACGTACAAAGCAACGGGAAAAATCCGTGAAAACTCAACATCATGAAGATCCATGCTCCCGTTAAAAGACATCCCGTCTTCCGAAACGGGAAAAATTGTACGAAGTAGGCTGTTTGAATTCCAAAGCACTCATATTAAGCTTACATTTTAGAAAATGTATATGCTTATGCGGCACGTGTCCATGAGGAGGCATATATTATGTCAAGAAGCTCTGGTCCTCTGGTTTGTACATGAGGAATCTCACGCGCTGGAGCAGCGCTGCCTTTTCAATCATGCAAAAAGAATGCTTTCATGTCCTGTATTCATTCTTTCATCACTTTGAAGATGTCCAAAAACGTGTGGACACATTTTGGGATCGACTTTCGCGACCTTCTATCACTGTGTCATTTGCATGCTGCCATAACGTTGGCAGAAAATTATCGGCCGCAACAGAAATTGCCAATATTTTACGCAGGCTTGAACAAAGTGCTTCTGCACTTCGTTTGCATTTATGGAAAGCAGTCAAGCTTCAACTTTTCAAAATACCTAATAATACTTGCAAAGGGTGGCACATGGCCACTTCGACATTACTACGTAAAGCAGCTGAAAATTGAACTTATCTTACTTATGCTCGAAAACGCAGGTGAACGTGTTGCCGCCGCCGTTTGGTCCATTAGCGTCGCATATAGTAATTGCACAGCCAATTTTTCCTCCTTTATACCATACGAACTACAACAGAAGCAGCGTGGAAACATCGGAAACTGGCAACTTCCCTGAATGAGTGAGCAACGTGACTTATTGAATGGTAAGAACGTTCTGAAGATGAAACTTCAGAAGATTTGTAATCTCATTTAACTTTTAATGACCGCTTGAAACTAAAATAAAATTTCGCACAATAGCCATAATTTGCGAACTATTGATATTAGTAAATTGGCGCTGCAAGAGTTCATTGCTTTTGAAGTGTTTATGACAACAGTTGATCAACTGAAGGTAATGAAGGTAAAAAATGAAGGTAATGAAGGTAAAAAACCACTGCTAATGCAATATATTAATAATTACCTGCTTGTAACCGTTGCACTTATCAATAGCAGATGCGTTGCAGGTGTCGGTACCAACAGTGTACTTCGCTTCTTCAGTTTTCAATGCGTCAGCCAAGGTGTCAACAGTAATAACCTGTGTGACATCAAGAAGGGATCCAGCTCCATACGTATCATCAGTAGCAGTAACTTCGCATTTTGCTCCGATGTCCTGGGCTCTTGCTTCCAGATCGGTGCTCCATTCAGTCTTAACGAGATTATGCAATTACGCCGCCATAACGCAACATTTTCCACAAAAAATTGCAAAAAATCGTCTCGCGGTCTTGTTGTATGGATGACAGAGTCACTCGCGAAAGAACAACTAGCGTACATTACCAAAGCTTCCATGTTGGCTGCTTGCAAGCTTGCGCGGTATTTGTTGACCGTTGAAATTATTTTCGAGCGATCATTTTCCATAATGGGGACCGTAAGTGGTGCTCCTAAAAATGAAAACTGTCACAGTACGAAGGCAGGGTTCGTGAGAGGACTCCGCTTCGTCTTTGTTGAAATTTTTTTCACCGCACATTCTTGTTCATTCTTTCAAAGGACAATCAGTTTTCGTAAGAGAAAAAACATTCTTCTTTTTGTAACGGGGTAAAAAGCGTAAACGCACGCAAAGTTTTTTCTCTTACGAGAATGTGCTTCATGGGGCATTGGAAAACAGCAATGGCAGAAGAAGGAAGATCCATCGGAAAGGACTACAGGGAAGAAGGAATACATCGGGAATGGATTTTAAACCCGTCGAGTTTAAAGCAGACGGGATTGAAGAGCTACTGCCATTAGCTTAATTTCATTTTGCGTCGTGTTGCTGTCTCCGTCGGTCGGTTATGATGCTCTCTCCTTTGCTCGACTGACTGGGTGGGCGACAGTTGCTTGACGGGTCATGGTTCGACCTGATAGTTGACATCGCCAGCCCGGATGGTTGAGCTTAGGGGTTTGCTGAACCTTGGGCTGACGGGACAGTCGACTATTTGTCTGTGGGCACTGATGACGGACCGCGAATAAGGTCCGAAAGCTATGCCATTATTCGTTAGAAATAAAAGGTTGTAACCAACGGGGACCTTCCATGAAGAAAAACTTTGCGTGCGACAATCAGTTTTATTGGAACTAAACTGACGACACTATTCTTTATGAATTAATAATGGAATGGATGAGCACAGGTAAGTTCGGGTAATCAATTTAATTTTAATTTAATTAAATTTAGCCAAACATTTTAATGAAAGTAATAAGAATGCAGGACGAGTTAGTATGGAAGATAAGGTTCTGAAAGAAATGTACCAGAAAAATTAACAACAAGAGTAAATATGACCCTGTCAATTCTCTTAGGTAAATTGTCATCGTTGCACAGCTGAACATTACGGGAAGGGACAGCTTAATATAGGCGGAGCTGCTGCAAGTTTACGAATGCCAGCGCTGAATACGAGACTTAACATGTTATTATTATTAATGAGGATAACGTTATTTAGGCGTCATATGGACCTGTAAAAGTGGTAATTTATAATAAATAAGTTCTAGTCTGTGCATTTTGTTGATTGCCAATTAACAGGAGCTTGACTCTCCGTGTTCACATGCACAGAACATTAAAAAAGGCAAGGTGCAGAAGCGTAAGCAGCGCAAACCGTTAGAAACTAAAATATGCTATTAATGTGTGGCTGCTCGGTTTAGTATTCACATTTTTACAAGCAGTAAATGTAGACCAGGTACGTAACGTTGAACAGTGCGAAATCAGATGACCGTCTTTGCTTAGATGAGGCAAACTGGTGTTCCTTGCAAATTTACCGGATAAATTTATGCCTATTGCTTAAGCTGAAAATCGGGTGATGATATTGCTTCAGCTGAGTCAATGTGACTGAAGCTCTTTCGAGAACCAACGCCTACTGCCTATCTACAAAAGCAGGTGTTCAGCACCGGCGGAAATTCCGGGATCGTTTAAAAGTAATGCAATTCACTTGACACAATTGCTACTGAGCCAACAGGAGAATGATAGGAAGGAAATGTCAATTCATTTTTAAGGAACGCAATATTTTCAGCTCTAAGGTGCGAAACTTCCAGAGACGGTTTTCTTTATGCATATGCGGCGGATTAATAATTGATCATAAGTCAAGTGTGCATTAACAGTGTTGTTCATGTTTCTAATCGCTCAGGATTTCTGCAAATATGGAAATACTACGGACCGACTTCCATTAAACTTTTGTTCGTCTCAAACGCCTGCAGTCCTTTTCCAGTTGCAAAGAAAAGTTGCTTACCGGCAGCCAGCGTCGCAAGCGAACATACGGCTAAAAGAACTGCGGCGAACATGTTGAATTTCCTGTGCATATGTGATCCTGCAAACCTGTTTATATACGCACGTATGTTGCCGCTTTATGTTTGCGAAACCGCTTAGAAACGCTTATGGGGTAGACCGTAATCACTGCATGAATAAATAAGCGGTGGCCAATTTAAGACGGATTGACTAGCCCTATTGGTAAGAGTAACGCAAAAGTACATAGCCATAAACCATTTCACCTGACTTTCATCTCAATCAATTATTCTGGAAGACACTCATTATTATGGAAACACTTGAAATGACGGAGCACCAAACGCATCAACAGACTTATCACATACACAAACTTCTGATGCTTCAATGATAAATACCACCATTCAGACGGAAATTATGCTTATTAGACTTTGTAATTTGACATTTTCTGCATATAGTTGGCGACTTGGCTGACATTTTACGCTACAAAAATTCAGTAAAGTTTGGAATTTGCGAACTGACGTCCTATGCAGAAGCAGTTGAGCAGTGTGTGAGAATCCAATTTTTGAATTCAAAGGCACATCAATTCCTAGTAGCACCGCGGCACCGACTACAACGTTTCTGCATACGAAAGAAGCTGAAGGGTTAGCGCTTCGAGGAAGGAAAACTTCGATGGCAACAATCAGTACGCGGATATTCCATTGGGCCGCGCTCAACTTTGGAAAACTTGTAGTTCCCCTTTGCAGCGACTCACTTTCATGAGTCTTTGTTGGCAAAGAGAGAAACAGCAATGTTGTATCAGTGCTGTTTTTCCATTTGTACTTTTCAAAACTATTATGCGAGCGTCGGAATGTACGAAATATATCACGTATTTATTTGAAGGTACGTTTTTGCTCTGAAAGACCGGTCTTTCTTTCTAGGCGCATTTGTAACATTGCAGTATTTTAGAAAATGCGGCATTGTCAAAGAAACTTTATACACAATTCGAAATTACCACTTTGATACAAGAAGGGATTTTGCCTGCACCATTGATAGTTGCTGTCGAAGGATCTATTTTTAGCTACCCATTATGTTTTCGTCTAAACGATAAAACAATCGAACGAGACAAACAGACGACTGTGAATAATGTGCATAATTATGGGATTCTGCTTAACCAATAAACCTGACTAGCGGCTACTCATACTGAAATTAAAAGTGCTCATGCTGCATTTATTGCCTGTTCAAAGATTATAAGCTTAGCTTTTATCAGCAGATATGCAGCAAGTTAGGTTAAATGAGGAAGAGCACTGAGATGACAGCTGTCAATCCGCTCGCGCTTTTATGAGTTTATTAGTAAAATAGACGGTAGAAATTTCGCGAACGATACAGTGTTTACCACAGCTTTCGGAACTGTTCCGAAATTCTATATCGTCCGCGAAATTGTTATCGTCTGTTTTATTAATAAGCTCGCCCATCTGCCAAAGGTAAGGCTGGCTTGCTCGTAATTACAGACACCGTGAGCAAAGACAAAACGGGCAGTCAACCGCCCGTCGTTGTACCACATCGTCTCCCGTTACGATGGACCCAAGCTCCAACACAGTGTTCAATATCATAACACCCTAATGATTAGCGATAAACCACGAAAGCACAGGATAGCATCATCAATTGGTTCAATCATAGAATGCACATAGTATGGACCATTCGCTGAGCCGCTTGGCCTGTTGCGAAAATTTAGTTCAGCTTCGCGTGTGAAGCTGGATTAGATTTCTGTATTTGATATAATGGTCAAAGGTATAGGAAGGTACCTACGTGACGGTGCCGGTCGAAATCCCGAACGTCGAAATCCCGAAAGAACGGAATCCCGAATTGACGAAATCCCGAACAGTCGAAATCCCGAAAATGGAATTATTTATATAAGGGCCAGTAGAATACGATAAAAGTTAATTTTCTTCATTAAAGATTGGTATCTTTGCAGCGGGGTTGTGTACCATGTTTTCGGTATTACGGCTGTAGCAACCATTGATTCTTGTTCGCTGCAAAACAACCTAACCAGTGACTGGTTGGTTAGTTAGGTTAGTGGAAACAGGCAAAAGTGAACGTACGAGAGCTCATCTCAGAACTTTCGTGATAACCTGATTCCGTCGTCAACGATAAGATCCAATGCCGTGTCCTGATCTTAACGGTCTTCCTTCATTCCATAAATAATTCTATTCCATAAATAAATCCATTTTCGGGATTTCAACCATTCGGGATTTCATCATTCGGGATTACGTCATTCGGGATTCTGACATAGACCCCTACGTGACATTCAAACGTCGCAGCCACAATGTTCAACCGAGCGACATGGTCTACAGTTACTTTGCAACAAAGTCGTTCCAAATTGCGTATTAAACCCGATGATTGACGTCATCGTGCGAGTAGCGTATAACTAGATTACCTCTAGATGTGATGAACGGAAAAGGTATTGTACCGACAGGATCACTAAAGCTACCATGCAGAAGCAGCGGATGTTTTGAAGACCAGAAGTCTATTTAGTATAATCGCATGCCAATATATGATACCTTTGAGCCATTAGCCACCTTTGAGTTTACAGAAATGTTGCTTTTTATTCTGCGCTGATGACGGGACCAAGACAGGTCCCGAAAGCTTCGCGATGTCAATAAAGATGCATTCGTACTACGGGTTATTCTGCCGTCCCTGTATACCTCAAATTCACCGCGCATTAACCAACAATTTTTCGTAATTTTCTTGGGGTATACACGTTAAGTGCCCCAACATTTCTCGAGTGGGTATGGTAAGTGACCTCGACATATTCACGGTGACTAGCAATGGAACTTGACCAGCACAGACATCGGAGCCGCACTAGCGAACTGGGATCACGCTCACTTTTCGGCAGCGAAAATTGTGGACCGACGGATGGATGAGAGTAGTTATGAAAAGACATGGTCAGGAAACAACGTACGAGAGAGAACCCGTACGCTGTTTTCTGACCGTGTCTTCTTATAACTACTCTCATCCATCCGCTGGTAGGGAGACCGAGTCAGTTTACTTACAGATCCATCAACGTACAAACGCAACGGGAAAAATCCGTGAAAATACAACATCAAGTTAGACTAAGATACTAAAAAGCAGGCAGCCGTTGCCGTTGAGCTTTCTACGAGTCGTGGGGATTTTCCATCGCGCGTACTAAATAATATTCGGTACTTTGGAGACGTTAAGAGCCGCAAAAGTGCTTCGCTGTGCTGCAAGAGGAGCAGCCTAAGCACATCAGCTCTTGAGGTATGCTGCTATTTTGCACGGAATTTCACGAGTTAAAGGCACGTGAAAGTTACGTGGTTAACAAGACTGCGTCGGACGAATAATATGGAACAAAGTCATTGGTTTAACAAGTAGTTACATGAGAGACTCGAACCGTATGCAATGAAACTCATTCAACGCCGGCTGTTCACATCAAGACGAGGACTGGAAACGCGATCGAACTAAGCGGCATGAAAAAATAGTGGCATTCATTAAACCACTTTCGCGTTGAACGTGCGAGCCGAAAAAGAATGAATGACCAGCCGTGCTCAAAGGCATCAAATTGAATCGACGATTGAAGGCACCCGAAAAGACATCATGTCGGGCAGCTCTCAAATGGAAGGCTAAAATCGACAAGAGGCAAAACATGCGCACTCATCCCTGAGCTCTCCTGCGAATCAGTGATCATTCGTTGAAAACGTTGACGGAAAATTTGATAAGCACAGTCGCTGAGGCGCCCACGTTTTCGTCAATCAAGTGACCAGTCAGCGACAGCTGCTTGACCACTGGATTGCGATCCGGACCAGCAAGTCGAATCATATCTTCGATGCTAATTGACGTTTCGCCAACGATGATGCTTGGCGAGAATTGAAGTTCAACCACAAACTGTACCGAAAGGACGCAGCGCAATGATTCGAACAAAAATTGAGCTGAGCAAAGAGGCGGTTCCTTGCGGTCAGGGTCGACCGGAAGCAGTTGCTTCGTATCACCCACTCTCAACTCAACCAGAACGGGGTACGCACGGCAGTCGCTTGGAATGGGCAAATTTCGAACGCACTGCACCTCAACGCTGATTCGACCCTTGGCGTGCTTGAACGTTGGTTGATACTTCACAACGGTAACGCTACGTTGCCGTGCCTACGACAACGACGGAATTGCATTAAGTAGCAACGGACATCCACATAAGTGGTTACCTGATTGATAGCAGTATCAAGCTGCTTTTTCCACAACATCCGGGCATTGCTGCTCACCGCCTTTAAATGAACCGTACTGTCCTCTGTGGACAGCGAAAATTGATTCGACGAACTATCCTCGCCGCCATCATTTGCTACATTCAACGTGGCGTGGGATAGCATCAGCAGCTTCTTGTAAAGCGAGAACGTGCGATCGCAATTGACGTACACTTTGAAGGTCGACGGGTCGGCAATAGGCTCGTCAGGAGTGGTCAACATGAGGAAATCGTTGAACAAGAAACCTACCAACAGTCGGTTCGACTTCGCCTTGTACAATATGCCGGAGTGTATAAACTTGCGCGGTCCAAGGCGATTGGTCGCCGCGTTGAACACCATAGTTGGCAACAGAGAATCGCAACGAATATGGCACTGACACCAATGGAGCATGTGGAGATTTTCAGCCTGACTTGCCAGCCTGTTGACGTCGCTGCAGAGCGCTCGCAAGTCGGACACCGCCTGTTCCAAGTTCCCAAAGTCCGGATGTGAAGGCGATGTATACTTAATAAGCTCCTTAAGCACCAACGGATATTTGGTGAACCTAGTCATCGGGATCAGAAGGAAATAGTTTAACGGAAGGCCCCGAGCCCTTGGATGGCTGCAGCATCTGGCATGAGCGGCGCGAAACGGCACCGACGTGGTCAATCGGTGGTCCAAATAGTCCAACGCCGATCGAAGGTGCTTACCAAAGGTGGCAAAGGCATCGAACTGAGGTAACATGTAAAGCATTGCTTTTCCAACGCCTTCGTCTCCCCATTCGTTCAGCTGCGCAATGAACTGCCTGCTCACCTTGATCAGACTGCTCCAATTGACAAATATGGCGTCCGAATCCGGCCGACTCAGAGCCTTTTCGCGAATCATTGGTCGTTGAAACACATCTCTGACCATGATTAGATCTTCGACGTAGTTAGACTCGCTTCGCAAGAGCTCCTGGAAATGCATGTCGCGTTTCCGACTGTTGCTCGTCCAACTCAGAGACGAGGGGATGCGAGAGAAACTCGGCTGCTGCGAATACAGCAAATCAGAGGACGAGCGAACTAGTGCACTACTTTCGGGACTGCAACAAAAGCACACATTCAGACACTTTTATTTAAATGCTCACGCAGTACAAAGCGCTACAGCAGCAGCAGGGCGGATGTAATAGCGGGATGAAGCGCTTTGCCCGAAGACGGACGAAAATAATTGAACTTTGACGAAATTCAATGCACATACGGCCCACCAGCAAGTAGGAAAAGTTGCTGTTGAAGGGCAGACATACGGATACCGATACGCTTCCTTATCACCAGGACAGGTTGAAAAATAAACAGAATAACGATATGACAACGAAGAAGGTCAAAAACATACCATCAGCAGTATCACCCTGTGTGCATTAGCTGCCAAGCGTACTAAGTTTTGTTTCAAGCTGGCGCAGCGATGACATGCGAAAATTTACGGCGATATGCGGAAAGCTCGGCTTGACACGTTCACAGAGAACAAACAAACAAGGATGAACTGATTACAATGCCGCTGTTCAAGTAGCATGTTAAGTAGTCGGTTAGACAGAAGTGATTACAAGATAGGGAGACAAGGAGGAGGAGGAGCGGTGGCAAAGACAAAACAAATAGATCTATTTACCGAATGTCCTCTTCAGAGATCTTCACATAGTTGACAGGAAATAAACCGCGTTGTCCGGTGGGCAGTTGACCTAACCACCAGTCGTTGTCCGGCTTTTCAACGACCTCAATCGAATCGCCCTGCTTGAAGGTCAGCTCCCCATCCTGCGTCCCCGAATAGTCGTAGCAAGCTTCCACGATGCAAAGTTGCTTCCCTGACGGTACCGCCGTTGCGTCGCCATTGTGCTGCACCTCAGACGCCTTCAGCACTTTAACGTAGGAGGCGGGAAACCAGCCCAGTCGTTTGCCGCTTCTGTTCTCCAATTCGCCCTCCCACCAGCCTGCCGGAGACTTCGTTCGTATTTTCACTATGTCGCCCGGTTCCAACGGAAGCTGATTGCTTTCCGTCGCTTTGAACGGCGCAATCGCCTCTCCCACTTCACAGGACACCGGTAGCGTAAGAACGGAACGCGAACTTTCCTCCGCTTCACCTTCAGCCCTCTGTATAAAGCAAAAATTGAAATAAATTCTAAAAATGGCAAGTAGCATTAACGTAAGCCTACGTCAAACACAATGGAAGCACGTTGCATAATTGACAGTTAACAACAGCAAGGAGCTGGCGGCATTAACAGCCGGCATTTCAACGCAAAAAAATTCTACTGCACAAAAGAGGAAATGGGTTGAGAAAAAGACAAGCAAACTATCGCTGCGTATGAATGCTTTAATAACCGGACATCGTTACTGTTTTACTATTTACTTAAGTTGAAAATCGGATGTTCCTTATTAACGGCGGCATTTGTCATTGCAAATTTTTTTTACGAACGCAGCACCGTTTTTTCCGTCAGTTTCCTTGATTCCCGGAGCTTTCGAGGATCATCCGCGCTCTTCTTCAGCGGATAAAGATACGTTCGAATTAAACAACTTGCGCAATTTAGCGTAACTGGTGCTGAGATTACCATTAAAACTTACAACTATTTCTTTAACGAAAATAAACGCTTTGACCTAACGGGTTGATACCGCGTCAAGAGTTTGTCAGCAGAAGTGCACCTCCCCGTTAAAGAGAAGAAAAGAAAAGTTCGCTACATGCAAGTGCTTCACGGAGCACATGGAATCACAAAGAAAAATAAAAAGAAGATAGGAGATAGAGAAGAACAACGACAGAGATGAAGGCAGCAATATCGGATAGGGAAAAGGGATGAAGGATGGTGAAAACCAGGAAGGCCACTTTAAGACCCGCACGTTTTAAAGAAGAACACGTCCACGGGCACGGGTTGTTTACTGTCGCTGTTCATTATGGAATTTGGTCACTGTCCCGGTCGGTCGGTGGGGATGCTCGCTCTCTGCAGGACAGACTGGGCGGGCGACAGAAACTTGACGGGTACAAGGGTAGTACCTGATAGTGGATGTCGCCAGCCCGGATGGTCTAGCAGAGGGGCTTGCTGAACCTTCGGCTGGCTGGGCAGTCGACATATACATTTTTGACTTTGCACTGATGACGGCTACAAGAGCCGTAGCCGAAAGCTCTGCGTTTAAAATAAACGCTTTGATCTAACGGGTTGATACCGTGTCAAGGGTTTGTCAACTATTTCTTTATTAGAAATTACGGACACAAGCCTAAAATTACCGTCTCTCGTCCCTGGTATTCAACGGCAAAAATAATTGCCCTGCGCAAGAGTGCGACAAATGACAACCCATGACTGACAACTGTCTCAGGGAACCACCACCAGATCGTACCAGTAAATTGCAACAAACAATCAATGCAACGGCGCTAACTGGTTTGGGAAGATATTCAAGTACCTGGGCATACAGAGAAATTGGCTACGGACTGCAAAATTCACCTGCCATTTAATTTTGTAAAAGGAGTTTTACTATAGAAGAATGCTATTTCCACTTTTTTTTTATTTTTTGAAGAGAAACACGGTAAATTCCCCGTCTGTCTTTATTGTGCAATAAAGATTGCGGAGCTTTCGGACGTTACCTCGTCGATATAAGCGCTGACGATGGGCGAGGTAACGTCCGAAAGCCCGCAATATTTATTGCACAATAAAGACAGACGGGGAATTTGCCGTGGTTGTCTTCAAAAAATAAGAAGAATACCATGAGGTTCTACCCCGTACCGGGAAATCCTATTTTCAATTACAATGCTACTTCCATTAGTAAATTCCGCTATGGGCGACTCAAAAGTAAATACAATACGTACGCGGGGTCAATATCCCTGCAAAGCGAGTCTCAGTTCGCGGAAAACACCACGCAGCAGGGAATAGTGCTGTGCAGAACATATAAAACACAAGATTTTATATAAACACTGGGTTTCTTTTGACGGGTCTTGTTTTCATGATGGTTCTTCGTCACGCACGGCTTGTACCCGTTTGTTCGTAATGTCTGAAATTAACCAAAACAACTCCCTACCAGCGGATGGATGGGAAAGTTATTAGCAAATACCAGAACAATATTTAACCTTCGGAGCTTTCGGAACGTACTGGTTCCGTCGTCAGAGCTTTCGGAGCGTACTGGTTCCGTCGTCCGTCACAACCGCATATCGCTGACGACGGAACCAGTACGTTCCGAAAGCTCCGAAGGTTAAATATTGTTCTGATATTTGCTAATAACTTTCCCATCCATCCGCTGGTAGGGAGTTGTTTTGGTTAATTTCAGACATTACGAACAAACGGGTACAAGCCGAGCTTGAAGAAGAACCATCAAGATTATATGTATATATATATATATATCTTTTTCTTGTAACGTTATTACGGTATATGGTCCTATTTTATCCTATAATTCGAAACAAGTCGAACCAAAAAATTGATTGACGTAGCTTTCGGAGCTATCCCGCTCCGTCTTCAGCATCTTGTTATGTTTGTGTTCCGGATATTGACAATGATTACTTAGTTTACAGCATTCCATTTTTTGAATTAAACTCGTCCATGCTTCGCTTAAAAGTGTTCCTTTGTCTCTGTTTAAACAACCATTATGCCTTATAAATGTTTCCTTAATTTTCCTCCGTCTATGGTGTTTCTCTTTGCATAGTCTCGTTACATTGAAACAACCACTACATCCGGCGGCATGTTCCACCAATGCTGAACTTTGAACTTCTCCATTACTTTATGGGCATCTAAAGTCGGAGGTCTGCCTCTTCTACGGACGTGACCGTTATCATTCAACCTTTCTCTTGCATTGAACGAACTGAGAAGTCAAGGAAAAATTCTACCCGTTGTTTGAAGCCACGCTCATGGAAAAAAGTTTATTTCCAGAAAAGGAACAGTGGCGCACGATGGTCCAAAGCGTAGCTTTCGGGTCATCCTAAACCCGTCCTCAGCGCGGTCTGTGCTCAGCCCTCCCCCAGGTTTGGCTTTCAGGGAGGGTCCCTCCACTCAGCGAAGCCACAGTGGAGCCCTTCAGATCAATCTAGATCCATCGGGGCTGGTTCCACTGTGGCCGGCCGGGTGTCAGAGCCTTGTCCGTTACCGACCATCCCCGGAGGAGGCACGTTGTCCAAGTCTGTGGCACGCTGTCCACTGTGGCTTCGCTGAGTGGAGGGACCCTCCCTGAAAGCCAAACCTGGGGGATGGCCGAGCACAGACCGCGCTGAGGACGGGTCTAGGATGACCCGAAAGCTACGCTTTGGACCATCGTGCGCCACTGTTCCTTTTCTGGAAATAAACTTTTTTCCATGAACGTGGCTTCAAACAAAGGGTAGAATTTTTCCCTGACTTCTCAATTCGTTCATATCGGCGAGCCCGTTACTAACATTGACATATCAAGAATTTCTCTTGCATTCTTATATCTGTTAATGTCCGACAGATGTTGCTTGAATCTGTCTATGACTGTTCGTCCAGTTTCGCCTACGGAAGTGGCCGAGCAACTACATGTCAATCTATAAACCCAGCCCTGGGGCATTTCATTAGGGATGTCAATCCTGTCATTCCTTAATAAAGCTCTAATATTTTTTGAAGATCTGAAAAATACTCGGAAACCCATGTTTTTCCCCAACTTTATGATCTTGTCACCAATACCGTAGAAATACGGTATTGCAATGGTCGGTATAGACCTGTTGACTGTTTGCGCAGTTTGATTGATTCTTCCATTCCGTTCCGTAAGCTTTCTTTTTATTACGGAATCAACCAAGTTTTGTGGATAGCCATTGTGGTATAAGATCTTCCTTAAATACTTTAATTCCTTCTCCAAGTATTCCTCGTCACATAGATTTATAGCTCTTTTCACCATACCATTAATAATGCCTATTTAAACCGATCCGGGGTGGTGTGAGCCATACTGCAAGTAGAAGTCTGAGTTTGTATATATATATATATATATATATATATATATATATATATCGGAAGACGGGATGTCTTTTAACGGGAGCATGGATCTTCTTGATGTTGAGTTTTCACGGATTTTTCCCGTTGCTTTGTACAAAGCAGTACATATATATATATATATATATATATATATATATATATATATATATATATATATATATATATATATATATTGAAAATTGGGTTGCTTGTAACGAGCTCTCGCATGATGGATTGGTCTTTTTGAGACGGATTGTAGCTCGTTGTGTGATATATAAACTGTATCAGTGATGCCACGTAGAAACCAAACAAGTGATGGTTGAAAGGTCTTTTAATGGACACGTGCGTACAGTAACAATATCGAAGCTTTCGGAACAGCCTAGTTCCGTCGTCAGCGATGAGAAGCTTTTCCTCATCGCTGACGACGGAACTAGGCTGTTCCGAAAGCTTCGATATTGTTACTGTACGTATATATATATATATATATATATATATATATATATATATATACGTACAGTAACAATATCGAAGCTTTCGGAACAGCCTAGTTCCGTCGTCAGCGATGAGGAAAAGCTTCTCCTCATCGCTGACGACGGAACTAGGCTGTTCCGAAAGCTTCGATATTGTTACTGTACGCACGTGTCCATTAAAAGACCTTTCAACCATCACTTGTTTGGTTTCTACGTGGCATCACTGATAGTTTATATATCACACAACGAGCTACAATCCGTCTCAAAAAGACCAATCCATCATGCGAGAGCTCGTTACAAGCAACCCAATTTTCAATATATATATATATATATATATATGTACTGCTTTGTACAAAGCAACGGGAAAAATCCGTGAAAACTCAACATCAAGAAGATCCATGCTCCCGTTAAAAGACATCCCGTCTTCCGATATATATATATATATATATATATATATACAAACTCAGACTTCTACTTGCAGTATGGCTCACACCACCCCGGATCGGTTTAAATAGGCATTATTAATGGTATATATATATATATATATATATATATATATATATATATATATATATATAATATATATATATATAATAATATAATATATATATATATATATATATAATATATATATATATATATATATATATACGCAAACACAGAAGAATCAAGAAGAAAATACGTGTATACGGTGTTAGTGGTTTAGGAATCTAGGAAAAATCTCGTCATGAAACACCATGCTACAACGAGATTTTGCGTCCATAATCTGAAGTGCCGGCAGATTATTCAAGCGAAATGACATAAGAAAACATATATAAGGAAACTTCAACAATCGCAAATGTTCTGTTTATTGTCACAGATAATTGTTAATTGAAACTTTCCATTCAATAACATTCAGCTTCAACAGTCTGTTCACTTTGCTCCCTACTAGGAACAATCTGTTCATCGTTAGAAACAAATTTACGCTTTACGTGCTTATCCACACCTACAGTATGTCCTAATACAAGGCGTTATGCGTACCATTAGGAAATTTTCCGATTTTCTGTCCTTTACGTGTCACCCTTAGCGCCAAACGGATTCTTGCGTTATACGAGTACAGACTAGTTCGCGAGATCGTTAGATCAGAAAATTGCAGCAACTCTGCGAGCCTTCAAGCTTCTTGGGATAAAGCTTCCATTGGTTCTCCGTGTCGCTACTTAAGAAATGAGCAAAGCGCAAATTTTACTCCCCTCCTTACAAGAAGAGTCAACAACAAATTTTGCCTATCCGTTGACTTACCTCCGAGGCTCCAACGGACGACACGTCCTCTTCACGGACCAACGGCTTGACGTAGTTCGCCGGAAATATCCCCTCCGCGTCGCCAATGCGACCTGTCCACCATTGCGAATCCTTCTGCAGCACATGGATTTTATCACCAGCGTTGAAAGCAAGGTCGCCAGGTTCCGAGGCAATGAACGAGTATACGGCCACATACCATTCGCAGTTATCAGCCGGCGTAGCAGCTTCCTTACCGGCGTTGTCGTTTTCAACAACGGCTGCCTCTTCCCGATTAGCGCCGGATAAATCGTCTCCTACTTCGATCGTGTCCGCCCTGACGTCGTTGGAAAGTGCAGTCCTATCATTGGTGCTCGCCGACGTTACAGACAATCTGCGCAGATCCTCGTTTATCCTCACGTAGGATTTTGGGAACCAGCCTTGCTTGTTGCCCAATTCACCTTTCCACCACATCTCCTGCTGCTCCAGTATGCGAATAATGCTACCCTTCGAGAAGCTCAAGTGATTTTCCGTCTTTCCTTTCCAATTGTACAAAGCGCGCGCAAACAGCCTGCCCGTTGTGCCGTCTTCGCCAAAGTTGGCGGTACGCGTGGGAGCAACGGTTACGGCATGGACGCCACCGCTACCTTCCTCTCGCTCGAATGATTCTTCGTTGATGCTTTCCAACTTTTGTACCGTATGAATCTGCTGCGGCTGCAGTGTGGCCTCCTCCGGGTGCACTTCTGACTGTGCAGTATTGTCCAAGCACTCGGCAAACGCTTCCGGAAACCAACCAACCTTTTCCTTAATTTGGCCGGCCAACCATCCTGGTTCGCATTCGTGATTTTTAAAAACAAAAATAATGTCGCCCGGTTGAAACGACAATTCATCTTCCGTTCGAGCGACAAATTCATACAAAGCGCGATAGCGAACAGTGACCAGTGTATTGGACGTGGGTTGATTCTTAAAATCTACCCAGCCGTCGTTGCTCGGCTCTGCCGATGAAGTATCGGCGTCCGTAGAAGGCAATGCCGACTCGTCGGCAGCTTGGTCCAAAACTGGGGGAGTGGCAGCCGCCGGTTCTTGCCGTTCAACCTCTTTGGAAACCTTGGAAGCGACGCTCGCGTAGGGTTGTCGGTTCTTGACTTGACGAATCAATTCCTGATTTTCGAACCATTCCACTTTGGCTTCCTGACACATACTTTCGTATTCCGCCTTCAATGCAGCGCAGCGCTCCTCCTTTTCCCTGACTTCCGCATCAATTTCACTCAAGTTCTTTCTCAAGCCCTCCAATGCCACCAATTTGGTTTTGTAACGACTGATCAGCTGATCATACGGTTCGGAAAGAGAAAGTGCAGTCCTGCTTGCAAGCATCTGCTCGTTGAGCGCCCTCTTTTCAAATTCCAACTGATGCAACCTGCTTTCCAGTTGCTTCATCACAGCTTTGTGCTCCTCAATGCTGCGCACGTTTTCATCCCGCTCGGCTTTCATGTGGCCAAAGCTGTTGGTCAATTCGTACACGTCCTGACGTAGCTTGGCAATGCTCGAGTTGAGATCCGTCGCCTTTTCGCTGAACGCCTGCACCTGAAACGTGAGATTCTTGCTTTGCTGCTTGCTATGGCAAACTCCCTCAATGATAGCTTGTCGCTGCAGCGACAGCTCGTTCAAACGCATCTTTTCCCATTCGAGCAACCTTTGCCGCTCCAATTCGCGACGAGCAGCCTCGCGCTGCTCCATCATTTTACGGTGCTCTTCGCCTTGGCGAAGTTGCTCTTCTCGTTGCTTGGCCAATTCCTTTTCCAATTCCAACTGTCGACGACGTTCGACCTCCATGCGTTCCCGTTCTCGTCGCGCCTGTTCCTCCCGCTCCTTGCGCTCTCGCTCCTCGCGCTCCTGTTGCTCCATCTTTAGCAACTGCTCCCGGCGTCTTTCCAGTTCCGCCTGACCCTTTTCAAAATTTTCCCGCCGTTTGTCTTCAAAAGTTTTCGTCGTTCTCGGCTTGAATTCCTCTACCGATTCTAAGCTTCCTTCGGCAGAATCCACACCTAAAACAATAAACAGACTCAATAATGTGGACAAGATGGTAACATATGCGGAAAACTAAAGGTATTGCCATGTAGGAACAGTTTTTATCAGATCTCGGTATAAATGCGATGGATAAAGAATAAAACAATTAAACGCAGAATGATGCTATTTCATGAATGGCAATTCCTGTAAGCAGTAACAAATTTATACATATACGTTAGCTAGTAGCCTGGATATTTTTCCAGAGTTTATGCACTGCCTCTATCCTCAGCCGACTTGCTCAGAGAGCACAGGCAAAGATTCTTATACACTGAAATGTACACTTTGATGCTCTAGTGCTGCGATTCTCAACGTGAGGCCTGGGGCCCTCAGGGAGGGGGACGGGAGAGTGTCAGGGGAGGCTGAAATTAACATTTCCAGGAGGGGTAGGAAGGACTTGGGGGGGGGCGAGAGGTTTTATTGGGCCAAACGTAATTACGTAGACTGAAACGGAGAAACAATTTATTCCAATCCCTCGCCATGCGCATTTGCTTTCTGAATCGCATTTTGCCTTAACAAAATCTAGGAACCGAATGGATGATGCGGCCAGAAGCGACTTGCGACTGTCATTGTCTAACTTGGAGCCAGACATAATGAAACTTGCACGTAAGTGTCAACTTCAAGGGTCTTATTAGTTTAATAGTTCTTTTCGTGGACCCTTTTAAAGGTTCTCTCACTTTGTAGAAATGCTTAGTTCCTTGGCTTTCATCAGTAAATATTTGACGATTGCATATTCGCACTGTATCAGTGCACTAACTTGATCCTAGCAGTTTGTCGTTGGAAAGTGATTGGCTGCTACACAAAAATTAGCTGATCAACAGGAAAAGGGAGCCTGGCACCTGAGGACAGTTTCTAAGGGGGGCCCGCGGGAGAAAAGGTAACGGCTGCTCTAGAGGATTTTTTCGTATTTTTCATTACGCTGGAACGAGTCGTTAAAGACTGGAATCTTTGGAACAGACGTCCATATTTTCATTGAATCGTAGAAGCGTACAGATGTGACCCGTTATGAAAAGATCTACATGCCACCCAATTAACATACATATAAAGCTGGAATGATGTAACGTTGCAACGGTGTAAAATGGGACACACATTATGTCAAATTTTAAACGTTAAGCTCGTGGACGTCCGTCTGGAGAGCGAACAAAAGATTTAGACCATTCTGCTTGCGCCCTAAAGCGCAAGCAATGACTTTCGTTCTGCAAATTACACTAGAGCTTCGATTATCCGGACTAATTGATGCAGGGGGTAGTCCGGATGCGGAAAAGTCCGGATAATCTAAAGGTTTGTTTACTTTACTGCTTTTACTTCGTCTGTGCATATTTCATGCATCATTTTAACCTTATGCTACTAGAATATTTTGCTTCCGTAATGGTTAACCGACTTTCAAAGAACGACAACAGCCAGAAAGTGGCGTTTTAGAAAGAGAAAAAAGGCCCTTCAAACTGTGACTGCTTACAACTTGAACGCCATTTATTCATTCTGTAAGTCTATTGTTTTCCTCGACGAGTCCGGATAATCGAAGTTCTAGTGTATTTCTATGCGTAAGATACACCTGCAATGCTTCGCCCTTAGAGGTTGCGCTTTTCCATTTTAACACGCAAGTCTCATAAAGGCTAGGAGCTGATGTGTATATACATACCTGTGGAGAGATAGGGAGAACATGCGGCAAAACTGGAAAGTTATACGTCATTACTTACTTGTGCTACCAAGGCTCTTTTGCCTCAAACGACCAACAGCGGCCACGTCGGTCAGAGGAACTTGTGGCAACTTCTCTCCAGCTTTCACGGAGTCAATGTAAGCCATGGCCAAGCAAAACTCTTCGCAGCTCAGTCGGCCGTCTTTGTCCAAATCCGACAGGAACCAAATGTGCGCAAGGGCGTCGTTGCTCAAACCAAAGCGACACAAAATGGATCGCGCGTCTTTTCCGTTTAGGTAACCGGATCTCGCCTCGCTAAGACCGTAGAACATTTGGCTATACTTGGCTTTACTGGCAGCCTGCCTTGCCAAATGATTTGCCGTTTGAACTGCGTAAGAGGAAGTTGGCCGGCTGTGCGGCATCGCAGTTTGGGGCAACGTACCGGCGACCGTGGGCCATCCATCGGCACGCGGTGCCGGATAGGAGGACTGGTTCAACATGCCTTGGCAACTGGTGAACTGGGCAGTTGACAGCAGCGATTGGGGAAGCAAAGCGGGCAGTGCAACGCCCTGATGCTTCTTTTCCAAAAGATACATCGCTACAGCGAATTCCAACTGATCCAATTTGCCGTCTTTGGTAACGTCGGCAAGATTCCAAATTTGGGCAAGAATCGACGGCGGCTGGCCCGAATTGAGCAAGAAGCCTTTGCTTTGCTCCCCGCTAAGTTGCCCGTTGACCGGGTTCAGCGCCGCAAATTGCCGCTGGTACTTTGCCCACTGCTGCGGAGTAATGAACCATTCGCTGCCGCCGATCATTGTGGACGCTGCTTTAGACAAATCCAAAGTAGTTGTCCAGCCACGAGGAGAACACTTTCGGTTTGCCCGAATGCCACTGCTTTAATTTGGACGGGTCGAAGGTGGATAACGCTTTTGGTAATTCGCCGGCAAAGCAACAGTGCGCGTAACCGTCCAAAGACAACTGCCGAGCAAGTTCGGTTTGGTGATTGTCCAAAAGCGTTTCGTTAACAACAATCAACAAAGGTTTGCCTAATTCTAGTGCTTCAAGACAACTGCCAGCGCCCGCGTGACTAATCACCCAATCAGCCTGCTCAAAGCACGAGCTGAGCGAATCTTTGTACCGGAAAATATCCACAGAGGCAAATGGTTCCAAGTCGAGAGCCGTCGGCTCGTACGAGCCCTTTCCAATTTGCAAAATTAAATGTTTAACGCCCTTGGATCGGAGGGCAGCAAAACTTTCCGATGAGCAAATCGTTCGAATGAGTTCGTCAAATTCGGTTGTGCCTACAGTGACAAAAAGGGTATGCACCGCCAGGTCGTACGCTTTCAGAACAGCCTAATTCCACTTGCGCCTTCCCGTTAACAACCAGGAATCCTGTTCCAAAGAGGCGACGGCCGCTTCCAACACCGCTTCCGGGTCCAAATCTGAAACAACTTTAAGGCAATTAAAAACTTTAAACATACCGCTCGTGCCGTTAAACGAATGGTAAAGGATCACTTGCACCCTGTCCCGAAAGAAAGGAAAAGCATGCGAGTCAATACGGTGTACTGATCTTCAAGCGACGAGGATGCAAAAGCGAAGCAAACATATTACATCGCCACCTAAAGAACATTAGTAAATCTTTAATAGGTGAACTATTCTTCACGGTGTTCCCCCGTTGGATAAAATCGCTTTATTGCCGAAGCATAGCTATCGGGTACTGCTCTTGTAACTGTAATCAGAACAAAAAAAACAAATTTTGTCGACTGCCCAGGCAGCCAACGGCTCAGCAGGCTCCTCTGCTATACCATCCGGGCTGGCGACATCAACTATCAGGTCTAACCTTGACCCATCAAGCATCTGTCGTCCGCCCAGTCAGTCCTGCAGAGTAGCGAGCACCCACCGACCGACCGGGACAGTGGTGCAACTCCAAAATCCATCAGGGTCAATCCTTGACGGGTCAAGGATTGACCCTGATGGATTTTAGACCTGATAATTGATGTCACCAGCCCGGATGGTCTATAAGAGGGGCTTGCTGAACCGTTGGTTGCCTGGGAAGTCGACGAATATTGTTTTGGCACTGACGACGGGTACATGAGCAGTACCCTAAAGCTTCAGGTACTGCTCACGTTCTTGTATTGGTCTTATTCTGACACTCTTACACAGTCTTACAGAGAGACCCTGCTGAAAATATCAGGAAATCTTTATTGCACAAGATCTCGGTTTTGTTTGATGAAACGAAAGAAAAGAAGCTGTGCGACATAGCTTGGCGGTTACATTATGCGACTAATCTCTCTTGTCCTGAATTTTTCGGATTACCTAAAATTCATAAAGCCGGTATACCATTGAGGCCAGTGATTTCGAGCAGCCAGTAGCATTTGTGGTTTTCTGGCCAAATTGCAAAAATCGTTAGTTGGGAAGAGGCAGTCTCATACATCGAACTCAGCAGAGTTTGTGGAGAAAATCAAAGCAACCACACTTGATCCAGAAGATATTCTAGTGAGTTACGATGCCAAAGATTTATTCACGAGCGTCCCACTGGACTATACGTATACAGTCATTTTCAACTTGCTCTCTGAGGACGCATACCTACCGAACAGGACTACTTTGAATCCACATCACATCACACAGTGGGTGAAGTTTTGCCTGGAGGAGGAAAACTATTTCAAATGGAACAGTTATCTATTCATGCAGAGATGAGGCGCACCTATGGGCAGCTCTTTGTCTTACGTGGTCGCTGAAATCTTCATGGAACATCTTGAAGGAAAGGCTTTTCAGTCGGGTTTGGACGAACATCACTTAAGAGCTTTCAAAAGATATGTAGATGACGTCTTCGCCATAGTGAAGAACGGCAAAGAGAATACTTTACTGGAGCATTTGAATAGCTTGTTTCCAGACTCCACTGCCTTCATCATGGAGACAGAAACAGAAGGATAGCTACCGTTCCTGGATGTGTTGTTAATGAGGAAGGATTCGCATTTAAAAACGAAAGTTTATAGAAAACCAACGCACTCGGATAGGTATTTCAATTTCTACTCCAACAATCCTCTGAACGTGACAATAGGTATCAACACAGGGTTGGTGGATAGAGCGCTGAAATTGTGCAGTGAGGAATTTTTACAAGAAGAGTTAGATCATATATACAAGACCATGCTCCTGAATGATTATTCTGGAGGTTTTACCAACACATGTATGAAGAAAAGGTTAAGAAAATGGAGAAACAGGGAGGACGACATGAGGGAAATAAAGGATAGAAATATAACAATGGTCTTATCGTACTATCCTGGAATTATTGACCTTATCCACCGGTTTACCGGACAACTCGGTGTCAAGACATTTTTCAAAGGTTTTCTCAACCTTACATCTATTCTCAGATCAGAAAAAACCAGGATCCCAATAGGCGGGAGAACGGGCACAGTGTACCACATACATTATGGCTGTGGGGCGTCATACGTTGGGGAGACTGGTCACACAACCAAACATCGTGTATGACAACATTTAGCAGGCATCAAGAGATATCGAAACGCCCAAAGACATAATGGCGAGATTTATCACCACTAGAGGCAGACCTCAAACAAGAGAATCACGTGTTATAATGGAGGAGTGCAAGAGAACATCAGCTTTTGTACAGCACGTGGTACATTGCCCTATGTCGAACGATCATTTCAGTTTTGGTACGTTAACACAAGAGGACCACTTCATACTAGGAAAAATCAAAGCTTTGTTTATTCACAACTATGACTGTATGAACAGGGATTCTGGAACCCAGATTAGTGATATCTGGTCCATAGTGACATTAACGACTAAGTGTTGTCAGCTTCTAACCCCAAACGGGGAACTACAACGTATAGAATTGAACTACGGGGGTACACAGAGAGATAACAAGAAGAATGACTTTAACAAGCTTCACAGTATTTGAGAGCTAGTACTTTACTTTAAACCGGAAACATCTTCGCTGCCGTGTGGTCACTACACATTCCGAGTAACACGCTGAAGACGGGACAAGGAGAGAACCGAAAGCTCCGTGTAGTTGTTTTCGTGTCTTAACGGGACTGAAGCCGTTAGTTTTGATATTAAATATGAGATGATATCCCGTATTTCGATATCCTATTTTCAATATAAGAAACTCTCGTGCAAGAAACCGTACAGACCTTTGCGCTGAGTTAAAGAATGCAAACTTAGATCCTTCAGACATTATAGCAAGCTACGACGCTAACGATTTATTCACTAACATCGCCGTACGTACAACTTGTCGTTTCTGATTTAAATTTACAACACAGAACAAAATTAAACCACTCCCATATAGCTAAACTAGTCTCCCTTGAAATGAATGAGGGAACTACTTCAGGTACCAGGAGAGCTTCTAATCACAGAAACATGGTCCCGATTGGAAGCCACTATTTCCTATACTGGCAGAGGTCTTCATGGAACATCTGGAAGAAAAGGTGTTCACCACCCTACACAGTAACTGCCATCCCTCGTTTTTCAAGAGACATGTGGGCGACATCTCAGCAATAATACCAAGGAGAAAGGAGGAAGCTCTTCTGGAACACTTAAATGGTCTTTTTCATCAATGAAGTTCACTATTGAGAAAGAAAGTAACAATAGTCCCATTTCTAGACATGTTAATGATAAACGGAGGTTCACTAAAATCTACAGCTTACAGGCAAGCAACGCATTCGGATAGGTATTTAAACTTTCCCTCGCACCATCCGATCTCCGTAAAGAGGTATAGTAAAAGGCATGGTCGATCGAGCCACACGAGCTTGCGATTCCTTATATATATAAACTCAGAATTAAAACATAGAAATTCTTCTTTTTTCTTGTCGATTTGGAGTCGTGTCACTTTCCCGGTCGGTCGGTAGGGATGCTCGCTTTTCGGCAGGATTGACTGAGCGGGCGACATTCGCTTGACGGGTACAACGGCAGTACCTGATAGTTGATGTCGCCAACCCGGATGGCCTAGCAGAGGAGCTTGCTGAACCGTTGACTGGCTGGGCAGTCGACATATTTTGTTTTGCCTGATGACGGGTACAGCAGTACCCAAAAGCTCGCAAGTAAAAGCTTTTACAAGAACGGGGTGAATACCGTGTGAAAACTGTTATTTGAAAACTTTGTTATAAGAATTAAAACATGGAAAAAGAACTTTATTGAACAACGGTTTCATTAGTACCATCGTGAACCAATGCCTCTCGAGAAAACAGGCAGTCCCAGGCACCATCGATACCCCCAAACAACCCATTTTAGTTCTCCCATATTTTAGTGGAGTGGGTGAAAGAATAAAACGTTTAGGTCGTTCTCTAAACTTCACCATCCATTTTAAATGTTCAAGTAACTTCGCGCGATTGTGAGAACGGATAAGATCATGGCTCCATTTGACAACGGACCGGGCGACGTTTACAAAACAAAATGTGGTTGCTACGTCTCCTATATTGGAGAAACGGGCAACACTGCACTTCACAGCTTTCGTGAACACATGGCGTGTGTAACCCGATACAAGAACCCGGAAGGAAGACTTAACGGGGTTACACGTCAGACGCTGTGACGGACCACAAAGCCGTGCTCCAAAAAAAAGATCATGGAGCTCGTCAAAGCTACCGCGGTCTCTGAGCATGCCACTCACTACTCTCTTGGTCAACGACCGAACATAATCTGCCATGAGAAATGGTTCCAGCTGAGGCGGATTAAGGAAGCTTTGTTTATTAGGCACAATAAAACTATTAATCGCGATCAAGGTGTGGAGATTAGTGAGGTGTGGACTGCAGCTGCTAATGAAACCAGATGCTGCACCATATCTAGCTGATCACCACCTTGAACCCTACTTTGTGCTTCTAAAATCCCCGAACGAAAATAAACTTTGCCAGAAGGCTGACGACGGAACCACGGCGTTCCGAAAGCTACGATAAGTGTTTTTGACCTGTGATATTTCTAATAAGCATCCATGCATCCGCTGGTAGGGTATATGCAGATTTATTGCAGATATCAAAACGGGAAGCCGGAATACGACCAAAACAAACATGAAACCCGTTACAAAACATCCAATATTCAAACATTAGGAGTCCGTAAATGTTCATGAATTACCTCCTGTTGCACATCTTGGTACAATACGGTACAACTGTTGTTAGCAAGGGAACACTTGATGATTAACGCGTTCACTGCAAAGGCGTACAAACAGTCAACTTCATTTCCACTTCACAGTGGCGTACAGTCGATCCGAACAAGTGAATACCTTACGCATTATATAGGAAAGCCAAAGTAGGCAAAGGGTGCGCTCTTCCTCTGTTTGAAACAGCTTGCGAAAAGGTTCCACAAGTTCACCTGTACTAATAGAACCACAAATTGTGGTTCACAATAGGGACCTCATTGAAAAACATTAAACTGAAAATGTTCACGTACAATTCCAAAACAAGTGATTCCTATGCTCGACATTAGGTACTATTGCCTGGAAGTTACTCCCAAAACATTAGCACTTTCGGCTGTGTTGAGCGAAAATAAGTGAACATACGGTGTTAAAACTTGAAACCTCGAAGAAATTGAAGCAAGCACACTCCTTTCAGTCGTTCCATAACTAAGAGAACCGTAAAAGGGATCAAATTATTCGGCTGGGTTTGTTTTGATCCTACTATGCTGAAAAATAGGATAGATGCAGTGGCCATTTGTTGCCATGAAATATCATTCAGCTATTATAAACAAACAGATCAAGTGCCTCTGCGTTCTCTGCTACAATGAACACTGCGCAGGGATCTATTTTTCTTGTTTCTGCACAGGATAAACACATAAGCTCACTAAAGAACTCACTCGAAAATTACGAATGCGACATAACATTTGACAAAACAAACGCATACTAATTTAAGAAGGGGGCGAACTGGTAAAAACGTTCCCAACTATGACAGATCATTGCATACGTCCTACTGTAGGCACAGTTTTACCGAAACGATCAAATGTATTAATAAAATGTACTGCAATGAACTAATGATATTTTAACAAACTTACATAGCTCTTCACTAGTGCTGACGACGGACCAAGATACTTACGAAAGCTAAGCACAAACAAAGCCATTTGATTCATTTCAAATGATACAATAACATAGGCGACGATTCATGCACTAAGAACAGTTAACACGAAGTACAGTGTAAACTCAAATAATAGCGAGCTAAAGTTCAACTGTCGCAGCTGAAGCAACGAACCGTGCAACAATCTAACCTACATGTCACACATTGAACAGTCTGTACATAAAGAATGGAGAACCTGTCACATTATCATACAACTTGTTCGGTAAAACTGTTGCTAAAAAGCGGTATACTTCGTGCAGACTATATTCAGAATTCCTCAAACATTTTCCCGTTACTTTTCGCTTTCGGAGTACGTGTCTGCTCAGCCACTATTCCCTTTCTCCTTCCTTAAGCATTAGGAGACTGCAACTGTTGGCAAGCGATGAGCCAACTGACCAATAATCTTAATAGCTGTAGAAAAGTGACAAACTTTTTACTACAATTTTGGACTCTCTTGTGAAAGCGCATTCAAAGAACAAGTCAACATCACAAACATAACAGACAATTTGAATTCTTCGCACTACTTGTCCGAATGGCAGACATTGCCCGTTCTTCCTTTTGGAACCCTTGTTTGCCCTTTGCTTTTCAGCTACCCGGGAAACGCCATTGCGCCTTGAAAATTCTAAGCGTGGACAAGTTCTGCTGGTCGAAAAGATTGCTTTCATTTCGCCTGATTGAAAGTCCTCAAAATCAGCAGTTTCGACAGGTTTAGCTGCTGTGAAAATTACCTACGACAAAACGGCATAAATAAATGGCGCTGCTAATAACATTACTGTATGATAACAATGGACTGAATGGTTTTTGCAAATCCCAGCATTCTAGATTGCTGGCAAGAGAAGATTCAACGTTGCTTTGCGACGTGGCTCACAGATGCTTATTTACACAATGCGCTGGGGGCATTGGAGTGGTACGCATGGTGCGAGAATGAGATAACACTCAACCTAGAGTAGTGACAATGTTCCAACCTTCTTGCAGTCTCCTAATCAAATACAACGCATGTGATGCGTAGTGATGAGTGAGCTAGCTCAAACAGCCACGCAGTTACAGGAACACAATGTAAGCTGCACAACTGTATAGCCATTACGTTATAAGAATAATAAAAATAACATCCCGTCCCAATTTGGCCACAAAACGAAAGTAATAAGGCATGTCTCTAGGCAAAGTGCACAAATAACAATACGGTATAAGAAGAGCACTGAAACACAATACCTCCAACGGGTTTTAAGGTTGGTCGGCGCTTTGGATCCTCCGGTTTCTCTTCTGGTTGGTTTCTATCTAAAGCAACGGAACTCAGTACTGATGGTTGGCCTTAGGTAAGTGCTATAAACATGATGATCGATTACTACAAGGCAGCAGTGGTTAGTCCATCAATTTAGACGCAAGTTACTCTGGCGTTAAAAATTGCCGCCCTTCGATCCAACACACTTATATTGATCAACTTAAAGACATTTAACGATTGAACCACCGCGTGCGTACTAAACGGCATAACGTTACTAACGTTGCTGCCATACCAGAGAATCAGCGATGAACCAAAAGTTAATAAGTAGTTCAACGCGGAAGACTAAAACGCGATAAAAGAAAGTAAGCAACTGACAGGGTAGCGTAAAGAAAGGAGGAAATCCTCACCAATTAATGCAGCACTCTCTTCCAAGGGAATCAGCAGGCTACTTCTTCTTCGTGGCACCTCCCGTCGATCGTTCTCCATTGATTAAGCCAGCAGCATACTGTAAGCTACAGTACAATATGTGCAGGGCATGAGTAAACGCTATTCCCCCTACGCGAATTGTACACAAAGTAGCAGCACACTTACCATGCGGTGTGCAAGAAAAGCATTTTCGTTAACAAAAACTTCTGGAAATTCAGCCAAGATTGGTTAAGCTGTTCCACGATAAGGAGCTCTTTTCGAGCAGCGAGACGTAGTGCGCAAATGCTGCTCCAAAGCAAATTGAAAATGGCCATAGCTACGGTAGTAAATGCCATGAGCGAGATACGCAATATTCTGGCCAGCGTCAGCAATGTAGGCGGTGCCAAATTTTGGCTGCATACCAATTTCCGCGGAAAGTGCTCAGCGCAAATCAGGTCGACTGCAAACGAATAAACGATGTCTGCATTTGCTAGACGCTATCCATATTTGTTAATCTTTCGCACACGCTTTCGCTTTTATCCAGCCATTATGAGTTCACTATGTCGCGATTGACCAAGGAGCGCGAAGAAAGAAAAACGCTTGGCATGTAGTAAAAACGGTAAAATCGGTTTCATATTATTTTCCATCTAACAGAACGCGAAACAGGAGACTAAGGGCATCGCAGTACTTATCCCACCACCCCAATGGCAATAAGGCTTTGCATGCAATGTATGTTGGCAACAGAGCAAAGTTTCATAAGTTCTAGGAGACCCAATTTCCTTGCGTCATCGAGAAATCTCCGAAAAAACAACGCCTTAAAGCAGACTATTCGGAATGCAATTTATAGACGCACTTGAAGTGCAAGTAGGGCATCGAAAATGATTAGGTGTAAAAGTAGAACAACTGAGATTTCTTTAAAACATTATTGCACATACGCAGCCGATCAAGTAACATAAGTGTCATCTGTGCTTCGAGTACAGATTTCCTCGGCAATTGGTTGACTTACATTTGCAATGGATAATGCAATCGTTCTTCTGCGCATCTGAAATAGTGACACTAAGTGAATTCGTACGGTGCAAGCTTAAATCATTACCCCCTCTTTTGGGATTCATCAAATAATCAAACGTTAGCTCCTCATACGCTCCGATATCTCTTTTAGCGAAGAACGCGATTCGTGGACACAAAGGATTGTAATTTTGGACCCATACGGCGAATACTTGCAAGTTCGGATCGCACTAAAGCAAAACACTGTTAATTAAAGAAGAAACGCTTTGAAAAAAAATAAGGGCAACAGCAACGCTACTTACGCTGTGATTCAAGAAATGGGATTCGTTGCCAAAGTAGCGTGCATCGATGACATACTCTGGATCGCCGTAAAAGTCGAGATCAAAAAGATAGGAAGTTTCCACGTTGTCATAGACACTTCCCCTTCGCTCTGCCTCAACGTTAGTTATAATCTGTACATGAAAAAACAGCTCTTCCAAAACACTGATAAAACAACAACACATATATGAGTAGAATTTACTTCTCCCGTGTATTCCATAACGAATGCACCTTGCTCGATGGGCTCCAACGTTTTGACACCCCAACCACGACCATCACTGGTTCGAAATATCGTAATCTGTGAAGAAAACAAGTTAACAGGAAAAAGGGCAACATCTTTACTACGATTCGTACTCTAACACGTCGGCCTTTCTGAACGACACGATTGACACAGTCGTCAGAACAACTACAGCAGCTGCTGCATTCGTAGATTGGGTGACCCGCACATATGGCCAAAGTTCCACGACTGGTGTAAGGAAACTCGACTTCCATGAGCAATGGACAGCAGGCCTCCTCATTCATACAAACGCCACTGCATCGGCAACCAAAGGGAGCTTCTACGGGTGCAGACATATTGTCGCAATAGACGCATTCAACTATGAAATGGAAGCTGGGAGGTGGACCTTCTTCGTCGACAAAATTTTCCACCGTCAACGACGAAATACCTTTAGCTGCACAAACGGCGTTCATTGACCTTTCCCATTCCTTCAGCATCAACTGCTGCATGCTATTACCATTCAACCCTTTGGGAAGAAGAGCGCTCGCACTTTTGAATTCAATTGTAAACTTAGTGTTGCCTATTCTTTCAAACGCCCAATCGCCGCTCGATAAAGCGGGACTAAAATCATTCAAAAACTTCTTGAACACCACATCGTCAAATTTAGGTACTTCCTTCGATTTCTTTGCCACGGACTGCTCCCCATTTAAAGGTGCAACGGAAGTGCGATGCTCAGTTTCTGTATTGCTCAAAGCTGGGGAGCCATTTAAGCAACAGCCGCTCGGCGTGGCGACATAGTTCGCCTTCGGGGTAAGGTCACCACGAGCACGCAATACGTCAAAACCATTCTCCCGCCCTGCAGAAACAGAAACAGTGTTCGAATTCCCTAAGCCACCCTTGGCAGAACGATCAACAACGCTCGGCAGGGACTTGACGGCACGGTATCCACGAGGCTCTTTCTTCTCGTGAAACAGCTGAATCAATCTTGGGCAGTACAAATTTTCAACCGGCTCCCAGTTATTGTAAGTCACAGGCCAATGCTTCCACTTTACCATGTAATACGTCTTTCCCTGAAATTATGAAGCCATGATTTTGGGGCAAAATTTAATGTAACTGCTTTCTATGCCATGTTTCTTTCGAGATTGCAACGAAGTCAATATAGCTCATTCCAAGCAACCGCCGCTTCCTTGACTTCGCGAGACCTTGCATGAAACCATGTGTGTCCGCGCTTAATGAAAACAATGGTTTACGCTGATTAACTGGAAGGCTGCTGCTTTATAAGCCATAGGAAACTTAAGAAGTAGAAAAAGCACGAGGAAAATCCATGAAAGTTTTGTTGAATTTAAATATTTCGCTGAATAACTGAATATCACTAAGTTGTCTGTCAGTAATTAGTCTTGACAATAATCGTCTTTTAATTGTCTTATAACGCAATGCCCACTTAAGGAAAACATATTAAAGTGAAAATGATACTGGATGTTCAGACGTCACTAAAGGTAAAAACGAGCAGAATGCGAACCTTTAATATTTTGGTTTTTAATCATGAAGCTTTCGGAACATAATTGATCCCACCATCAGGGTGTATACGATATACTCACACGCTGAAGATGGAACCAGTTATATCCTGAAACCTCCGTGATCAAAAATCAAATCAAACAATTTATTTATCTGAACGAATGTCTTCCTCATCAAGTGACAACGTGAAAGGCCAACATGTCGACAAAAACATTCGATCTTCAGTTACATAAAAAGTGCATAGGCTGTACAAGTACTATATTACTCAAGAGCGTATGAATCGTAAACACTGAGTACAAGTTGCATTTCATTAAAACTTGAAGCGATCACCAAATCCTTCCCAAATCATTCCAACTAAAATCAGGACAGGAGAGGAACAGAAGGAACTAGAGAATCTTTCAAGAAGCGGGCTCTGCCTTCCTAAGATGTACCATCAAAGATCAAAGGAGAGAACTAGCTTGCCTATGCCAATCAGCAAGCAGACTGAAATGGATTCTGGAGAGGGGCGATTAAACTGAAATTGTGCGCACCAACTTCATTATAACGTAGAAGTTTCCAAACTACAACTCAAGAAACAGATACAAAATTGTCCAGTAAACAAGTTCAATAATCTTGTCTGCTCATATTCGTGGGAATTTGTGAATTATAACAAAAAGGAAACAAGCCGAGGAGTCAAACAGCAAAGACTAGACAGAATTGTTCGTAATTTAAGCAATAGAGTACTGTCCACCATTGGGAAACAAGTCCTGGCGAAAGGCCTAAATTTGGTACCCACGTCACCTAAAGTTGACCACATTGACCTGACAAAGTAGGGTTGAAAAGGGTGTGGCGAATGAAGAACAGTTAAGAGCCAATGAGATTAGGAGCACGGTTGTCAACTGCTTTATGAAAATAGACACCACTCTGTGAAGAACTTGACTCCACTAGAACGCTGAATTTTGAAAAGCCTGAAACAAGATCAAACTATATCATTGCCAAAGCCGGCAAAGGTGATACAGTACTGCTAATGGACAAGGAAGTATATGACAACACAGTGAAGAAATTGTCACAGTTTGGAACGTAAGCGGCTATGGCAGGAGATCCTACAGGGAAATCGTACCGATCCGACAGACAACGTCAGGAAATTCCTAATCAACAAAAACTGTATAATGAGAGGAAAGAGAAGAAAATGCCTGACATGGCCAAGTGCTTAAGATGTACCACGAATTCTGCCTACCAAATATTCGCAATAATGTTCCGTTAAGACCGGTGGTTGCCAGCAGGAACGGTGTACTCAACAAATTGTGCAGTTATCTGGCCAAAATACCAAAACTATTAATTGGACAAAATAAGTCGCATATAGAAAACTCTGAGTTTTGCAAAGGAGCCCAACGAAGTCAAAATTGATTCCAACGGCATCCTGGTTAGCTATGGCGCGAAAGGATTTCTCCGCAAGTATTACGTTGAATTATACGTAGGACAATATCTTCGAAACCCTATTAATAAACACTTGTCGAAGAGCCGAGCAAAAGTCAAATCATACCATCTGACATAAATTTTGCATGGAAGAAGGCAACTACTTCCAATGGCAAGGATCAGTTTTCTCACAACTGATAGGAGCAGCGATGGGTAGTCTGTTATCACCAATTGCAGCCGAAATATTCATAGAGCATTTGGAAAACAAGGCCTCCCTAACAGAGCTTAGAAATCAACATCAGAAAATGTTCAAAAAGGTTCGTGGACGACATATTTTCCGTTATCTAGAAAGGATGTGAAGATCCTTTCCGTCATGTAAACAATCTTTTCCCACATATAATTTCATTCACAATGGCAAAGGAAAACCTGAGTGAATAACCATTCGTAGACGTGCTAGGTATTCATACGTGCTGAACATGCGACCTGTTACGTGCAGAAAGTTTCGTGATTAAAAATCGAAATTATTTATTTATTTGAACGAGTGACAGCCATATCAAGTAACAACATGAAAGCTGTTTATTGAACGCAATGAACATGGCATAAGAGCAACCGGAAACGTATGGAGGCAGAAGTTTGAAAGCAACCATGCCTGCATTCTTGTTAAATTTAAAACGCTGATTTAAAAAAGATAAACTGCATAAACTCGGAACTCTTGAAAGGTACTTGCTGCTAGTGCCACACAGTAAGACAACCGCGATTTCATTCGGAGGTTAAAAAACTATCCAGCACCAGTATCATGGCGTCCGTTGTGCACGATGTTACAAGAGGAAACAAAAAATGATAGCCGCATGAACGTGAGCCTATCTGTCGCGGTCAATACACGAAACGGTACTTACATTTACAACCTTCTGGTCGACAATTTCCTCAACTTCATAATAATGCTTTACCGACTCCATTTGCTAGAATTAGTGACGATCCGCTTTGTCCTGATGCTTCAAGTTAATGCAAAACCAGGTAATATAGTTGGAAAGAGCTTGTCGCAACGCAACGGCACACTGAAGGGATAAACAATACAACATGGAATTGCTCGGTATTCTTCCCCGTCAGACAACCGGAGCACGTTAACCGTAAAAGTATTTCATCAAGTCTGAAAAGCAGCACACTACATCCAGTCGAAAGGTACTTTTTCCTTCGATCTAGAAGGTAAGAAGTATGCAGGTTAGAGTAATTGGAGTAACGCCATTGTTTATCGTACGTTCGTCTATGTCGCCTGAGAAGGCTTCGTTCGCTTCTGAACTTCATCAAAGAGCAAGTGCTTCATGACAGAGTTTAGTAAAATAGAGAATGGGACAAAAAGTAGGGCATTATTTTTTGCTCGAATCTTTACTTCGCCTTTAAATGAATAACAAGTTTCCAGCCTACTATCCTGCTTTGAGGTACACAATCGTTATAAAAGGTGACACTCGCGTTAACTGTATTTTCTCGTTCAAGTCTCATCATCCTTGTGCAAAAGTTCAGGCTAATTCAGGCTAACGGGGGCTCCTGAGTTAAAAACGTCGACATCGAATATTTTAGGCCTTCAAAGTTGCATAAATAGTCTGCTATTTTAAAGTAGGGAAACAATTTGACTTTTATTTATTCGTACTTACTTATACTTCTATACTGTTTATCGTAACTAGCGCTCGCTTCTATTGTGGATAGCGCATGTTGCCGTGCAGTTAGCAGCTAATTCCATGAAAGATAATGAAAAATTGATCATGTGGCCATCCTTCCTGCTTGCGATGCGTTGGAGCTGATGTCACTCTCAAGTTGCCACGAGGGTGATGTCATTATTCACTGACATTATTCTTCTTACTGTTGCCTGGATCTTATACGTGTCTGTGAACGTAGGAAGAACACTGTGGGTATTGTTGTTTAGTAATAATCTAGGCTCACACTATGAGTGGTGTCGCACCTGTTCAGATCACACCTGGCAAGGGCATGTTAAATCTTCAAATATACGCCTAGCTGCCGTGCCACGCGCTAGGTTTGTTCGTGTTCTTAAGGAACCGGTCCACTTTCAGACAGGTGTTTCGACGGAATTGCACCAGCATACATGTTTCATACCAGCTCCATCCGTGTATGGTCTTCCCGCGTCTTGCGTAATTAATACCGTTCCCGTGACCTGTTGGAGATCCAATTGCCGTTCCCAAAAGGTGCACGACTTTGTCTACTCATATGAGGAGAACAGAAATGCTTACGTCTTCACTGAAACTCCATTGGAAATGATTGATAGCAAAACTACCCCAGGCGTTATTGACGACAATCAAGCGAAGCATGTTGCCAATGAGCCCGTTGATGGTGGTGCCAGCAGCCCTAGTAATCCGCTGTTAGCTGGCGTAAACCCCGTTTTTCGCCGTGTCTTCGAAAAGTATGGTAACGCTGAGTCGGATGTGACTCTAACCTTTTCGGATAACACGGATTCCTATAGTGGCGAACGGGTGTTTTCCCAAATATGCTGGGCTGCTAGTCCGAAATCACCCTTTGGTATGCCTGAAGACAGAATCATGCCGCTGCCGCATCCTGCGCCATTGGCGAAGCCTAAAGAACCGGAAGTACCTTTTGAGCCGTCTACTCGACGATTTGGACGCTTCCGCAGATGCAGAAGTTGCGCGGTAAGTTCTGAACGCATGTTAAGCGAAGGAAAAGCGGGAATACAAGCGAAAATAAATTTGCGGGCGTTTAATGTCGCTTCTGAGGAATCTGACGAGGCGAGGCAGTACCAGCGCCGCTGGGGAGTGCCAGATCCGAGGAAGAAGGAAGAGAAATGGTTTGTTGAACATCAGACATAGGATAATGATATATTCTGTTATTAGCAATGTAATAAAACGCGATGCGTATTATCTGTTGCCGTATCTGCTAATCTTAAGATGTTTGAGTAGCAAACTGTAACCTGTCAGCGTTGGCTCCAAGGTATGTCTTGGCTTAGACATTATCGTTGCATGTAATTGATGCCCTACCTGTAAGTCATTGTTAGTAATGAACAATTGGTGTCGCAAGTAAATAGGTTTCACTTACCTAAAAATAGTATTACGTGGAAAAATAGCTTTTATTACTAATAGTATTCAGGTTAAAAAGAAATCTGGCCAAACTACGTCCATTTTCCATATTTAACATGGTCTTGATCCTTTGGCGATGATTGATGGCAAATGTTTTATTAGCACCGAAACAAAATCCGAAGAATGGAGCTAATTTTCAGAAGTAGGTTCTTCCATCGACAGCGTTGTATGATCTACGTTCACGTTTGTCATCTGTTTATACTCACTCATCCGAATAATTGAGATATAAACACGGCCACATGGTATACTTTTTAAACGTAGAAGATTGAAATATTTCAGGCCTTGATAGAAGTTAGGACTAGTAGCGTGATCTTGCTTTATCTTTGTTCTCCTTTCTAAAGTAATGCTGTGATAATGGAGCGAACTTGCCTACGAAGCTCAGTTGTGTCTATGTAGTTGTCATAATCTAAGTGGTTCATATTGGTAATGTACGGTTGAACCACCCGTTGAGTTCTGTTCACTGATACCTGTAAGAACACTGAAACCACCTCACCAGTGGCTGGTTGGTTAATTATGTTAGTGGAGAGGTGAAAAGTGTAACATAACTAACCAACCAGTCACTGGTTAGGTTGTTTCGGTGTTCTTACAGGTATCAGTGAACAGAACAATGGGTGCTTCAACCGTACATTACCAATATGATCTACCGCCCCGTTACAAACAAACCAGTCCTCAATATAGATGGTTTGTTAAATTCCTAGTTCGCTATCATGTAAAACAATAAGCAATTCCTGATGTAGTTCCATTTACTCACTGAAGAATAAGGAAGGATATTACTGAACAAAGAAAAGAGTTAGAATTGACATGCAAGTTGAAGTACAGGCGACTATCGCTAACCTGGCGCACCGGTAATGTGATGTGCTGGGTAATTTAGTCAACTTTTGGCAAACAAAAGCGTGGTCACTAGCGAACAAGAAATAATAAACGTTTCCATTCTGCAGGATGGCCTAATCAAAGAAAGGCCAAAATGCAGTGGAACCTCTATAAGTTGACCAGTCAAGGGCGGTAAGAAGTTGGTCAACTTATAGAGGTGGTCAACGTGTAGAGTACTCCCTTGAATTCAGTCGTAAACATGCCATAACTGATTTCAAGCACTTTACTGAAGAAGGAATATATGAAGGAATGTTACGAAAGTAAAAGAATAAAAACTGAATTAGTATTAAGACAATGAATATAAAACAGTTGTAAAAGAGCATTACAATCAGTGCATTTTGTGGCCTGATCGTTGCACGTTTAAAGAAAGAGTCTATCGTTGTCTGCTTTGCTTTCATATTTGCAGACTAAGTGGTGAAAGCAATGTCAGCGTTAACTATTGCATTAAACATATCGGGGCACTTTTCAGCAACAAATAACTTCAGCTGATGTAGTGAATGGCGAATGTCGTCGGCTGTTAGTGTCTTTTCGACCTCTGTATCGCTATCTCTTTCTTCTTCTAAATCATCAGCCGACTCATGCATTTCCCGCACATCGGATAATATAGCTTGAAAAATAGATTCTGCACAGTGTTCATTACAAGTCACCAATTCGTCATCCATTGTAGCGAATGCTTCGAAGTCGACTCCTGGGAATATTCCCATATTGGGTGTACTGTCTGAGGAGGCCGTAATGACTGTTTCTCGACTTGTAACAAATTCAACTTTTTGGAAACATTTCGTTGTTTCTGGCTGTACTTTGTTGCACGCGAAACTGATACAGGGAGCAGAATGCAGAGCGTTAACTAATCCAACAAGTGCAGATGCGTCAGTAACCAGGATGGTCTTTTGAGTTTTGAAAACGACCCAGTCCAAAGGCTATGATTAGTGGATCCTTAAACTCTTTGATGATGCCTTGCTGCTGTATGCACAAGCAAATTTCTCTTTGTAATGTTCACGGCATTCTGCTGGTCAACTTAAGGAGGTCAAAACATGTAGTAATTAATAGCCACTGTCAGCAACTGGTGGTTAAGGTACAACTTACGGAGGTGGTCAACATATAGAGTTAGCTCTAGTTAACTTCACTACCTATAGTGGTTAAGGTACAACTTACGGAGGTGGTCAACATGTGGAGTTAACTCTCCTATGCTTCACAATGGCGGGACAACAAACGAAAGAAGTGCGGTCAGCATGAGAATGGCGGTCAACTTATAGACGTGGGGTCAAGTTTGGAGGTTCCACTGTATATTAAGCAGATGATCTTAGACGACGAGTTCGAAGAGCTGCTAAAAGTCAATCAATCGACGAACTGGCATTGAAAAATACAATGTTATCAACTTCTATCATTTGAATGTGCTCCTGTCATCATCATTTCGTAATGTGTAATTCACGCTTCCAGGTGAAGATAGTGCTCTTGACGAACCTTACTTTCTAATATGTAATTCGGTTTTTTTTTATGGTGTTCCGGCTTTCCCATTTTTTGATGATACCTGTAATATAAGACTGCAAATGCCCTACCAGCGGATGGATGGGCGATCATTAGTAATGTCACAGGTCAGAACTCTTATCGTATCGAAGCTTTCGGAACGCCCTGGTTCCATCGTCAGCGATGGTGAAAAGGGCTTTGACCATGAATTACCACCACCATCACCACCACCACCTTTCACCATGGGCTTTCGCCCTCACCGTCTGAAAAAAATCAGACATGTAACCCGTTACAAAGCGTCCAGTGTGTAATTCGGTTGCATAATTCTAGTGTGCCTCGGGAAACAGTCGTCATGAAGCATCTCACTTTGTGCAATAGAACTGTTGCGTCTGTGCGCCTTGTAGTGTATTGGTGTCACTTGAATCGTAATATACAAGACACATTCCACATCGTGATTACAACACCTGTTCTTCACTAATGTTCGCTCAATCTTCGTTTAATACATTCACTACCTTCATGAATTAGCTTGGGCCGACTTACAGGGCGTTAGCGCCATGGAAAGAACAATTAACTTTACATTATACTGTATATTCTGATCAAGAGCCGATTAATCCGGCAAATTCATTAATCTGTCACCATCCAAATCCAGGTGTTGCCGGACTAGTGGCAGTCACCTATGCGTCACAACGTAAAAACGTTGCATTCATTGGTCGTGACGTTGAGACTACCATTTCTTGTGACCTGACTAGGCTAAGGTCGTGTTTGTATTTCAGATTGCGTTGGATCTCCTGAAGACGCCTTCACAAAGTCCAAGAAAAACCGTACCGTTCATTGCATGCTTAATTAGGGCACGTTCTTGGAACACGTTGCTTTCTTTTGAGTCGATGGCAGCAACGGAAAACGAATCCAACGTCCGTGGGTATGCTTGGCTTTTGTGATTCGAACAATTGTGCTCCCCTAATTTGGCATTTGCTAAGGGACGCACTTTATCTGGTCGGTGACAAGCGTCTGAAAAGGCTTCATTTAGTAAAGTGATGAGGTGTGATGGTATTCCGGCTTTACCGTTCCGGCAACGGGAAAGCCGGAATACCATCACATTGAAATTATGAAACCCGTTACGAAACACCCGATTTTCAAAATAGTGAGTTGCGTGAAATTGCTATTTGCAGAAGGGTTTCAATTTTTTGTCTTTTTCAACAATGATATTTAAGTGATGAAGAAATTGGTTAGGGGAGATTGCTTGTCTGACAAAATTATCGTTGGTGACTTCCGTGATTTTCAAACTTGTTGGATGGTTATGATTGGGCCATGTTGTTTTTTCACTTCCTTCCTCGATGTTGCGTTATGTCGATTAGCGGAAAAGAAGACAAGATCAGGAGGAAGGTTTTAGTCTACTGCGTTTTAGTAGTTAATGTCTGAATCTTATAGAAATTCCACTGGAAGTCTTAGGGTTCTGACCACCAAATCATTGCTCTTATCGATTGCTTTGAGCAGATTACTAATATGCGCGCATGTGGGAATTTCGCGTGTGATCAGCAGAAGTGAGTGCAGACAGAAACCGTAAAATTGTATTGAGCGGTTCATCTAATCTTCTTTTACCTATCTGATTTCATCTGAGAAGTAACGCATTCTCGTTTCATTAAGAAAGCAAATTTCTTCACCAATGCATTTGCTTCACCGTTTAGTTATCAACTGCAGACCTCTACATTGGTAGCTGTTCAATTATTGACGTCTCTTTTCTTTACGGCAGTTCGCTCTGTACAGAGGCTAGCGTGGTAATCCTGCCGTATAGGTGTGCACTGGTTGGAAAATTTCGTTACTTATTTCAAAGCTGAAGTTGCAGACCTTTTATTTCCGTTGGCCGCTTTACCAACGGCGAAAGGATGCTCTATTATTGTAATATTGAATTCCGCGCGAGACTACGCTTCAAGTTCAGTGGTTGTTTTATTCGACCTTTGAGGTTCAGTCTTACGTCATACATCCGACGATGTCATGGTGAGCAGAGGCATAATTAAGTGCTACTGTAAAAGCTCAATTGTTCTTGTTTAGCGTTGCAATAAAATGAAGGCTAGAATTATTAGCATTTTTTGCCTTCTCAAGAGAATTTCTCGCAAATGCATTCATCGTGCTTGCGACTTGCGCATTGTCGCATGTTCCCAGCGTCCTTACAGTAATTCACTTGGTTAGGTTGACTACGATCGGTCATGTGTCGAAGCCTTATGTTATTTCGACTTCTTTGCTTTCTTGTTCTCTCAGACTATTGGAATTCTATAGCCAAGTTGGTTTACGTCCATGTGGTAAGCGCAGCGATAAGTGGAGTTCATAATTAAGTGGCAGTTTGAACTTTTTGTTGTCGTCCTCTTTCAAGCCACATGAATTGCCTTGGCAGTAAAACACACTATGTAATATTGTATACATAGTAAGTTCTCATCTTTTCAATCAGTCACACGGCTTTAATCCCGTTAATGAAACACAAACGTGCACGAAGCTTTCGGGACACTACCTTGCCCCGTCATCAGTGTGTACAAAAAGATTCTTTTTGTACACACTATATAGCTAGTGGATTTTTAAGCACACTATATAGCTAGTGGATTCCAGTGCTCGCTTTCGTAGTTTGTGCCTTCTGTTCTGTCAGTAACGTTATGCAGTCTTATTGTCCTATTTTTGAGCTGACGAAAGTCAGTGCATGTAGCTTTGTCTCAGTATTATTAAATCGAAATAAGAATGGGAAAAAGAAAAATCCTTGGACAGATCTGACGATCCTGCAGCAGTTTCCTGAAATTTCTTTTGGACAGGCACTTGATGGAACAGCACCATTTGGCGCGTTCATCTGGGCTAATACCGTTTGGCGATTTTGCACTAAGGTTTCACCATGTTTACACTTTAAATCTATCAGTGTATTTTATCAAATGAACATATGCCATTGAATGGAAACCTACTAGCTGCAAACAGGTCGGTCCGCAGGATTGAAGTTCTAACTTAATTTCCGTTAGTTGCTTTTATATGGGTTTCATTAGCTCCTTTCTTATTGCTGTAGGGTTCTAATTACCATTAATATACCAACCTTAGCAGCTGTTGGCGTCGTTAGAAATACGATACTGCATATTTACGCAAGGTAATATGAAACCGTCTAAAATTGGTATTTCCTTTGTTTCATATTTCTTTTGTTGTCTAACGATTTCATTAGAGTTATATCCGCCGTTTGGGAATGACGTTGCTGCCGTTGTTTCCTGGGCGCTCAGTCGTCGGAGGAACGGTGGACAACTGCGTGAGATGCGCAGTGAAGGTGAACGCCGCTTCATCTGATGGGCTTAATTGCAAAACTGACAATGAAAAGGGAGAAAGTTAGAAACGGAACGCGAACTCGTTAAAGGGGCTACCTTTCTGCAGGTTTTCATTTGGATAGCGTGCTTTCCGCAACAAGGTTTATCATCAGTGTAGAAACTCTCTGGTTGGTGCACCGCTAAGTTATTTGCCGAAGACGGATGTGAAAAATGTCGGATCGCGAAATGATTCCTTTAATTGAAGGTTTCTTGCGAAGTTATTTGCAAAGGATAAATGTATTTTGTAAGGTAGCTGTCAAAATTTAGTGTTCATTTGCATTATTGCAGTGCAACTTGGAACACTACTCTTAATTGTGGCATGCTCGTCAAAAGTTCAATACATTGCAGTTAACACATTAATACATGTACTACGCTAATGGAGTTGCTCCCTCAGATTGACCTAGCAAGGAGTTTGTGTTCCCATTTTCTTTAGAATGCTGTTGCTCGAAAGCGGTTAGCACTAAATTGAGCGCGACAAGACATCCGTGCCAAGTGTTGAACGATGAATTTTTATGGAGAATTTTCATACAGTCACTATTTTTAGCTGTTTCGACACGGTGAAAGAACTCCGTTGGATACTTATCCGAAAGATATTTACCAAGAGAATGTTTGGCCCAATGGTTTTGGGCAACTTACAAAGGTAATATGTTTAATTATTCTTTGTGTTGCTTGTCGCGCAAGTTCCGTATGGGTAATTGAAGTGTATCATTGTTATATGCCAACATTTGTCATGGAATAACTGCCTCTTATGCTCAGACGACTGCACACCATTTTTATTTTATTTTTGTAGTTCCTTTTAAGTTCTGGAACCAAATAGATCAAGTGAGAAATAGTAATAGTAGCTGCCAAGCTGTAGGCGTTCCGTTTCCTTTAAATTAGGTTTTGAGAGAAAATCTGATTAATAAATATCTAAATTGAATAATTTAAACCTGCAGTCATCATTTTTGTCAGTCATTGTTTAGAACGGATGTAAACAGCAGTACGAACTGGGAGTGCAACTCCGTCAGCGTTACGGCGATTTGCTTTCGCAACATTATAACGCTTCAGAGGTATGTCACATGCTTTAGTTCGTTTTCACCTCAAGTGACCATGTTAGATTTACGTTCTATCAAGCGACGAAGATCGTACAATAGACAGTGCCAGTTGTGCTTTGGCCGGTTTGTTTCCTCAGAGCAAAGAGAAAGCGTCGACTGAAGATTCGCTGTTGTGGCAGCCCGTGCCGGTGCATACAACCTGTAGAGATAGTGACTTGGTAAAGAGATAATTAGATAATGAGCCACATTAGACGTTGGCGTCAAAAAAATTTCTGAACTTAAGTTATTTTTCTCGGACAACATTTGCCCTGCTCTGAAGGCTCTCAACATTGACCAGTCCAGCGTGAATGAATCTTACATGTCGAGAAAGTACGAACAAATGTTCATTCAGCTGCAGGAGCTTACTGGTTGGAATCCGGTAACCCTAAAGCGAATGAGCAGACTAGCGGATACATTGTTGTTGGAAAAGAATGCCGGTTTGGAACTTCCGCAATGGGCAATGGACCAGTGGACTGACGCAGAGGAAAATCGCATGATGCCGTTCTTAGATATTGCCTTAAAGCTCAGATGGTACTGGCAGTCTGTGCAAGTCGACTCTGAAGAAAAGATCGCTTCAATATCAGGTTGGATGGCGTTACCAATTTGATAGTGGAAGATACTTTTTTTTAGGCTTTCTTGTTCCAGACATCGTCAGCAATTTGCAGCAGAAGATGCGCCATTCCTTAAAGAAACCAACCAAAATGCGCATTTACGCAATGGTGGGCAAGCGGAATTTAAATTCTATTAATAACTTCACTCTCCATCCGGTTGCAGCACGACAAGAATATGCGCAGCCTTTTGTGCTCCATAGGCTCCTGCAGCTCTGAAAATCCGGCAGTTAGCAGCTGCCTGGCAATTGAACTTCAAGAGAAGGCGAAAGGCGAATTTGCCATTGAAATCTTTTATCGAAACGGCACCGAGGCATTTCAGCCCGTATTCATAGCTGTCTGCGGATCATTTGCATGCGACGTCGAGGATTTCAAGCGTGCCGTTGCTCACGTGTCACTTTGGAATGGAATTGAGGTTAGCCAGGCTTGCTACAGCAACAAATCTATTGCGACTTGAAGGTAAGCTGCCTTTGAAACTTGCTCGAACAAAGTTCTCACTTTTTAAAGTAGAAATCCACCACTGGCAGTGCATGTTCATAAGAACCTTTCCAATCTCATCGTTCAATACGTTTCAAAGCGTTGGTGTTCAATTGTAAGCATTGACTGTTTTAATGTGGCAAAAACAGTAAGTAACATAGGTATGCTGATTGTTTTATAAGGATTTAGTTCCAACGTTGATTGGGTGACATCCCCTTTACAGTAGTCAAGCACGTAGCGTTTGGCCCAGTGTTGGTTAATTAGCGTGTAATAGCTTGCCTTCCAATTACTGTAAGTGCACGGCTTCGTGCATGAACGTCGAAAGCTATTCTGTATATTAGCTATATTAAACTGTATTTCCAAGAGAATCCTCTCTTCTTTCTGGCCTCTGCGGAGACTGAGCAGGTTATACCACAGACACGGCAGATTCACGTCTGTTGTTGATTTGCACTTCAAGGTGCTGTGGACAACGTTTTACGATAGGGTCTGATAGATTTGACTTGTAACCTGTTGGGTTCAATCTTCAGGGCCTTTGGAAACTAGCACTACAAGATGTGAATTATCAAGAAGAATGGCCAGTCCAAACGTTCAATTACTTTAACGTAGCTTATCATGAAATTAAAACGATTACAATGAAGAAATATTGCGTGTCAACTTCAATGGATTGACGAATGGCATTGTCTAAAACGTAAGGTCGCTTATTCAAGAATGAGTTAGCGTTGTCTTTGATTAGTGCATTGCAGTTTGCATAGATTTAAATTTACATGGGCACATAACGTTCCGCGGCTCTTGTACGACAAACGTTGCTGTTGCGTTTCTCAGAATCTATCTTTACTATTAGTACTCCTTTCGTAATTCTCTTTTCTGCCAAAAATGACAACGTGCCTGAACAGCGTAGCGCAAAGCAACCACGTTCGTATGCGACTTTTTATTGGGAAATGAATTGGCCTTTTTCGTTTTTCTGAAAAAGAGAAATGGAAAAGATGACGTTGCACGATCGAACGACGATGGTTGAGCCGCTCAGCACGGGGCAGTGAACATTTAGGAATTTGGACAAACCGGTTCTCGCCAGTGATGGTGAATTCGGGTGCGACGAAGAAAATGCAAAGACTACGAGGCCAATAAGAAGAGCAGTGTCTGTGATGGCTTGCGGAGACCTTATCGTCGACTGCCATCGGAGAAGAATATGCCGCCGTCCAAAGCGCAATACTTGGGGCAGATGCCCTTTTCTCCCGGTGGACCAGGCGGGCCTGGAGGTCCTTTGGCTCCCGGGGAACCATCCTCGCCAGGCGGACCAAGCGGGCCCATTGGACCGGGTGGACCTTGCGCACCAGGCAGACCGTCTGCTCCAGGGCGTCCAGGCTGACCAGCAGGTCCGGGTGGTCCTGGGGGACCTCGTGGGCCCGGATCGCCTGGTACTGCCGGAATGTTGGCGGCAGGAGCGCCTGGAGTACCTTTGAGACCCGGTGGACCTCTCGGACCAGGAGGACCAGGTTTGCCTTCGGGACCGACCGGACCGTTCAAGCCGTCCTTGCCAGGAGGTCCGCTTGGACCAGGTGGGCCAGGGTCTCCAAGTTCGCCTGGAGGACCAGGTGGACCAGGTTCACCACGCGGGCAAGGCTTGCATGGAGGTGGCTTTTGTATAATGCAAATTTCTGGTGGTGGAAGTCCAGGGAAGCCGGGTGGACCGGGAATACCGGGTCTTCCCGGGCGTCCGTTCTTACCGGGTGCACCTGGGGGACCAGCTAAGCCAGGCAAACAGCAGTCGCGGCATTCAGGTGGCACTTGTCGTTTGACTATTGCTTTGCCGGCACTCAGTGGTTGGGCGTTGAGGGCGGACTCTTGTTCTCGGAATTCCTTGATGAAGTCTCGAGCGGTCTCTTGACACATAATCAGATCTTCCTGCACTTGATCTTCCACATAACGAACGTAGTTGTAAAGCATTGGCAATGTGACGCACACCGACGTGATAGCTATCACGCTGAATGCCACTGCCGAACAGGCGATAAACCTGTAGGCCTTTTCGCGGCCGTCTACTTCCATCTTCGTTTCGCACTAACTATGAAGCGCTATTTGTGCACAATGTCTTATATATACATATTGAAGGTGTTACACGCTCTACATGCAGAGGGAATGAGGCCAAGACTGTCGTTTTTCTTTCAAGGCCCAAAAATAGCTATCCAATACGAACGCCATTGGCAAACTCCGCTTGCAGTGTACGGAAAGTTGCAAGACGCCCTAGTTCACTTCCCGCAACGTCTACTGCCGTTTTCGAGCATGTTGCAAACTGGTTTCGGTTGGTGGGAAGTCACCACTGGTCGGAACGTTCTAAATTCAACTTTAACACAGCTGACAGCCACGGGGTTTCGCCCTTCCCAAGGGCCATTGAAAAAAAAAGAAGTCATCTAAGTCATTGGCACGCAGTCCCATTATCCAAGGGGTCGCGTTCAATCAAACGTTGCATTCGCTTTGGCGCTTCCATAGAGTTCCCAGTAATTGTAGCGGCAAACTTTTCAAAGCATGTTTGCATCTTCGGGTGCCAATACTACGTATGTAAGTAACACGCGGACTTCGTTTTATAGTCCATATGCGGTTCCTTAGCAATGAGAACAATGTCCACATGCGGTTGTTCAGTTAATAGGCTGATCGAGATTTTGTTCACTTCTTGATTCCCAACTTTGAACTTGTAAGTCTCAGTTTCTGAGAAAGTTTATTAGTCGAAATAAGAATCATTTGGCGCGTATCTGCTAAGGAGATAGAATTTCGTTAGTTTATATACCGCAGAATTCTAGAAGTGACGAATTCTCCAAAGGCCTGTTTTGCATTTCCTTGTTACGTAGGAACCTGCGTTGAAAGAAGCGATTTAGGTGCTTAAAAATGTGGTAGTCGTCAGGGAGAGGTCTGTTGTCTGTGATAGTCGTCAGGGAGAGCCCGATTTTCTCAATTTCAGGATCTTGTGATGCGTAGGATTTAGCGTGGCAGTGCGCAAAGGCTGGCTCATTTCTATTGACCAATCTCGGATTCTCATCGTGCAACTGTTTCCTCTATTGCCGGTTTCCTGTTAGCACTGCTCTGCAATTATGTGTCCGCCAATTTTCAGGAAGATGTGATTAATAATCTCTTTTGACGGAAACCAAACTGTGAGCGCAACCTGTTTTTGTTTGGACATCGATTGGATACTGACCTTGGCTCAGTCGCATGAGGAAGGTTCTCGCTTGCCGTTTAGAATCAATTCTTGATCACATCGTGACATTGGCGAGAAATATTTCGTTTATTGCAACGGAAAAGGAGCGTAGGCCAAATCTCCTTACGGTGAAACTGTTGCGCCTGATTCGCGCGGCGCCGATCTGTCAATCTTTATTGGGGCTCCAAAATTGGTGCAGGTGAGTAATCACGGTATTGCAGTCAATGTTCACTTCCCTTGCTATTTCTCCTGTTGGTTTTGTTTGGGTCGGTTTCACCAGTAGACCTCAAATAGCAATCATCAATCTCACGAAGACTCACACATGCTGGAGGTTCATATCCGTAACGATATTGTCGGAATCGATGTCGTGCTACAGGTTCGCTGGCCATTTACTTGCCGAACGCAGCGTTGACATTTCGGTTAGCCTCCGTTGCCCTGCAGCCCAGCTTGCGATCGTGTAGTAAAGACACCTGAACCTTCAACTTTTCCTCTTTTATTTTGGACGTCTAAGAAATCCGCAAGAGTAGCTTTCGCAACAAGTTCAATCTTGGTCGGTCGAATCCTCAGCTTTTCAACAGTACCACGGAAAGAATGGTGCTACAGGGATTTCTGTCTAACCTTTCACCTATAAAGCTTAAAGAATTTGGGGGTACATTGCACTCGAAGTGGAGGTGACTGCCCATTGTTTCATCAGCGTTCAGTTTCCTGTGCCCTCAGTTGAAGGAAACGTAAAGTACAACCTGATTGTCTAAACTTAACGGGACCAAGTGTAGGGTGAACAGTGCAAAACCTGACTAATCGAATGTTTGTTCTCTTTCTTAGCTTTTTCTCTTTCATTTATTGAAAACTTTAGTTCTTGTATGACACTTTAGGTGTAAAAGAATTGATATAATGGTTAACCGCGGGGATCACATCGAACCTTATCAAGAGAATTCGTTATGAGTGTTTGCTTCAAAACTGTTATCTGCATTGGAACGGCTAAGTCACTTTTTCAGTCAAATGTTTTTCAAGCATAACAGCCTCTTTGAATCGTCCTCTTTGCCTTTCAAACCGTTGTACGGCGACTTCCAAGCACCGGAAAGCCGAATCGTCAGAAGGATGCATAAATCCATCAGATGCTTTTTGATGACGAGGTTCATCTCCTGAAGCCTTTGCGCATTTGTCAAAGGTTGTATATATTTATTGCCAATCTGCATCTGTAATCCCATGTCCTTTCCATTTTCGCCAGGTATCTACATTTCGACGTCTGAACTGTCTCCTTGATGTTGAAAGAGCGCTCAACTTATCCAGTGTCTCTGCTATATCTTTTGAGAGTGCCGGTGCTGCAGAAACTTTCATTCACTTTTGCGTGGATAAGTTTATTCCGGGAATCTTTTAGTGTTAACTGTTGCAGTTGTTTTGTAGTTAGTGCACACTTTCCGCTATCATTATAATAATTGCCGCTTAAGGTCGTTCTTTTACGACTGCTCATCACGTTTGCGTGACATAGTTTTCTGGAAATGAAAGATGGCGAGGAAGCTGTTTTATGTATTTGGGTTTCCAACTTTCGATTATGTCTTGTTCAATTGGCCGTACCGAGGCGGAAGGAACTTCGCAGCCACTAGTTAATCAGTTCCGCTCAGCGGCTCTGCAGAGGGGCGCAACGGTGCGTTATATCTCGACATTAGCACCTTTCCATATTTGTAGTGTGATTTTGGTGTCTTTTCACTTCAGACGTGAAAACGCATTTCTGAAGCACCCGTCAAAAATTTTCGGCGTTCTTCTAATCCTCTGATTGCTGTACACACCTGGAAGATTAGTTATATTCTAGAAACTTATAGGTTTCCTTGATTTTCCGATGGGGCGAGCGGAATACGGTGGTCGCCAGAAAAATGTCCGGAAACGAGGAGTATGCCTTCAAGAAAATCCACCTATGTGACATAATAAAAGCAAAGGACCCAGTGGTTTAAGGCTGTTTATGAGTTTATAAATTTTTCTATTCCCAGCTGATCAGGGTAAACGACGAGCCGGATAATCGAGGTTCTAATGTATTAAAAAAGTGAAAGCGCTGGAAATCAAAACCTAAGCTTGGGAAGTTACAAAGACTTTCCAGCAGTAGGAAGTTTTGCATATTATATTTTTAGTTGTGATCCAAATTTTTCAAAGTCAGGGCGGCATCGCTATTTATCGATGCATATGTGTGCTAACTAATGAAGTGTTGTTCTCGTCGCAGTTTTCTGGGTGCATGTTCATTTTTTCTTAGGAATGTGTCACTGATCACAGTGAAATTTTTTCTCGGTACAGCTCTTGTCATGTACAGATGTTGTCCATGCAAAAGAAGACGACCTGAGATGGCAGCACATGTTCTAACTTGGGCCACCTTTTTCATAACGAATGCTGAAGTTGCGCGCCTGCTAAGGAGCTTGTTCTGCTGGTTATTTCTTCGACCACTCGATGATGCTTCTGCAGAAACTATGAACTTGCAAGATGCACTTGATTTGCAACATACTAATTATTTAATTTGTTTTTAAATTGGATCGGATCGTTTTACCGTTCTTTCTTGGGAATCTGTGGCGACGCCTGAATGGGTTGCGCCCGTCCTAGTTTACCATTATATTTCTTTGCCTTCCGCCTGAAATTTTTAAAATGGGTCTCCTTCATTCGCTTCATCAATTATTATGTCATTTCCGTGAAATTCAAGCTTTGTGCTTTATTTAAATTAACAATTCCAAGGCAGATTACATAAACGCACCACATATCTGCACAAGGGTGGTTATTAACATAATTATGCGTATTCTGTCTTTCACGTTGACCGTCCTGTGACATAACAGCTACTGCGAAAATCATAGCGTGACAGTAAATCCGGTTCATCAGCTTTATCCCCGTGTTTGATTATGCCTTATTTCTAAATCACTGCTACTTTCCTCCCAAACAGAGCAGTCCGTTGCATCGACTGATTGGCGTTATACTTTTACTAGTCAGCGAGAGCATAGCTACACTTTATTAAAAACTGCGTTCAGGTTGTCCCAACGTTAGTATATTTTGATAGCATTCTAGCATGTATCTTCTTTAAAAAATTTTCAGCCATATCAATTGAAACGAACTTCCTCGGGTAAACATTATCAAGCGGCAGACCATAGGTAATGACGGTCTTAAGGAACTCGTCAAACCCTTGAACCCACTCCTTTGGCTCCTCAGGATGACCCCGTGGCAGTAAAAAGCAACCTTCTCTTCTCGAATTTTGCAGTTTGGTAAATTCGACGTTTTCCTGACATCTTATGAACATGATGAACGATTCAGCGTTCGTATCACAGGTGACAATGAAATCCCCTTCGTCCCCAATTAGCTCCGCAATTATTTCTTTCCGTTTCATTTGGATATAACGTGAGAGCTCTGCAGGAATTATGAATGTTGGCATTTCTGCCATAATCGTTCTTCTGTTTACTGGTCGTATGAGTATTGCTGAGAGGCAATGGCTTTCCCTCTGAAATTACTTGGCCGCTGTTTCGTGAGGGCGCGTTGACGTGGAAGGGCTTACCTTTAGCTTTACTCTATTATTAACGAGATGACTAATTAGCTCGCATACTGTGTTGAAGCAGGAGGCATCTGTCGATTCCCTTATGCCAAACATCCCGTTCCTTTCTTTTCTAATTTCGAAAGGTATGATGCGCTTACGTGGCCGCTTTCCAGTTCCATCCATCATGCCTATGACAGCCAGCACTAGCTTTCCCCATCTGATAGATGTGTAAACGCAGTAACTTCCTACGGAATTCCGTTCGTATGGTAATTCGGCTGGAGACACTATTAACAATTCACCATGGTAATAAGACAGAGAGCTTAGCGGTTTAACTACGTCCTTCGGAGGTCCCTGTTCACTGCAGTAGTCGTTTCTAATGCTGCACTCTTCGCATTTAGGAGCTGTTGTATGACATTTGACTGCCCGCTTTAGTATGCATGAGTCAATGAAGCATTTGCCAGCGACCACGGCCTTCATGTACTCTTCAATTGTTCCTACAGTTTCCACGGGCTGTAGCTCGTTACTTCGCGGCAGCGAGTACCTTAGAGCATTCGGGTGCAGCATGGTACTCAGTGTCCTTACTTTTTCGTTGCATATTACGCTTATTAAGAGAAAATGCTCTCTTCCCGTAGCTCTGCCGGAGCGCAGCAGAAAATCGCCATTTCGTTGTAGCCTGTTTCCGGCCTCTTGCTCTGAAATGTGACCATGGTAGTACGGCAATGAGGACCATCGCTTTCCTCGCGCGCCTAATAAGTGCATCTCTTCGTACATTGGTTCAACAACGTCTCGAACTAAGGCGTGTAGCCGCAGTCCGCTTGGAGCAAATTCCTGCGCGACAAAAGCTTTTTAGCTTTGGCGGTGTCATCTCAAGCGTTTACCTTAATTGGTATACACCCTTCTTGGTAGCTGCGCAGAGCACGCCCAATTGTATCGAAGGACAAAGATTCGTTTTGCCAGACGAAGAAGCTGCCGTTCTCGTTTTGCTCTATGGGAAACGCGCCGACGTTTCTCTGATAGATATCCATTACGAGCAGGGTTGGCTTCAGCTTGTTTTGCGCGTCGCAAAATACCAGGAAATCACCTGCTCTGACCAGACGCTCTTTCATCTCGTCCATAGTGGAATTGCCGTGATAATATCGTAAACAGTTCAAGGGACAGTGCGGCTCTGTTGAGTCTAGAAAACTTGCACCCACTGTTTTGCTCTTCTTCGTTATTATGCAGAACGATGGCATTTTCGATAAAGCAGCCGCTTGTTCGACTTGGTTATTTCCTTTGGAACTTGTCGACACGCTCCCTCGGCTGCTTTTGCAAGGCAGTTTGTTCGCTTCTGCCGAACGAATGGGAGCACAGCGTAAACAGTTTTAAAGCATGGTCAGGTGACTTTAGGCAAGGGAACTAACTTTAAAGCTGTTTAGCAGCTTACGGATTTTAAATTCAACCGATTCGTTTTGACTTATCACGCAGTATCAAGGAAACGTACTTTTGCACGCGAGTCTGCTATCGTTCTCTGTTGTGTGAACGTAGTGCGTCAGAGCAGAAGTTAGACGTTGCGTCGTGGTATGTTGAAAATTGCCATTCTGTCATGACATGTTTTTTGTTTTCCTTTGATATTTACCCGACTAAGGTAGTAAATTAACCGAAGCCGCTGGAGCAATAACCAAATGGCATAAGTATCCTCTGTTGAAGTCGTTGTGCATTTCTCAGTATTATGACGCTCCCTGCAAATCAATCATATGACCTTCTTTCTATTGGTTCAACAGTGATTGCAGTCCGTTTAGTTCATCAGTAGAAGCATTTGAGGAAACTCACAGTCCGCAACTACCGTAAAACTTAGCAACAAGTAAAATCAACGTAGTTACTTTACGATATGATGGTGATGGTACGACTGACACCGTTGAAAAGAATTTATTGTCAAAGGGAATGTCGTAGCTTTCGGGACTTACCGATTCCCGTCTTCAGCGGCTAGTAACTGAAAGCACTTACTTAGTAAGGCTTTCAGTTACTAGCCGCTGAAGACAGGACGCATTAAGTCCCGAAAGCTACGGTATTCCCTTTGACAATAAATTCTTTTCAACGGTGTCAGTCGTACCATCACCATCATATCATGTTTAATTACACTGTTACTAAAGTTCCAATTTTTAGTTACTTTACGTTCTTAAAGATGCCAGTAGATTAGTGCTGCGACGTTTAAAAAACTGCATGTATGGCACTCAAAGTCGCGCCAGTTTATTCAGTGAAAGAAATACAATGCGATTGACTGAATGCTGTCTTTCATCCCTGCCTTGTGGTAATAATCGAAGCAGTCGAAACTTACGCTAACGCACAGGCAGCTGTCACAGATATAACATTTGAAGAAGAGGTGGACACAGATATAACAAAAGTGTGGACAAGATTCAATCTTCAAATATCGACGTCCGCCATAGAGAAGTTCGCGAGACCGGTAAAGTCAACCTGAACATCCCTGGAAAAGTTCATTCCGGTCGAAGAAAAGGGGTGTTCACTTGCCTGGCGCCGGATAGTACGTCCGGAAGTTTGCAAAATTCGCCAAACCAGTCTGAAGAACATGATGCCTTAAATCCGTGAACGAATGTTAATTTTGAAATGGATATGGAGTAAACCCAAGTTGTGGACTTTGTGCGCTTTCTAACTGCGTTGAACGATTCTGCACGGCTCTTTATTCAATAGATTATTCCTCGATGGTTTTGTGTAAGGGACGTTCCATCTTCAAGCCCACTATTCTTAAAGACGTGCGAATTTGGTAATTCATAATGCATTTGCTGAAGTCCCTGCGCAAAAAGAATTTTGGAAAGCCGCGAGCGCAGCTTTAAAGCAGCCACTTGAAGTGATCGGAAGATGAAAAGAAAGTTAAGCTTCACCATTTGCTCAGCTATTTTAAATTCCATTGCCCGAACGAAGGAGGGAAATGCCAAACATATGTACAAAGCCTAGGGTGGCGAAAGGAGCAGTGTCGCTAAAAGTCTTTACGGCGGGAGCAGCAGTACCTGCAAATATTTAAAACAGAAAGATCGTAGCGCAAAGTAATTCGTCGAACTTTCGGTCGGCAGGAGACAGCGCATGGTTTGAAATATTGTCCACGCGCGGTGCAAGTTTGAAATTTTATCCTAGTCATTTTTCGATCTACGCGGCAAGGTAATTGTAATTCATAAACTTTGCTCCTATCCATTCAGACCGTAACCCGCATTTGCTATGCTGTGCAACTTTCAATGTTGAATAGACGGTTGACGTGCAACGCAGTGGACGAGGGCGCGCAAATTCAGTTCGTTTCCATTCGAACGTTCCGTCTTGATAAGCTGATGTCGGCCAAGGACAAGTCGTGGCGCAACGAATCGGTAAGGTTATTTTCGTCACTTACCTTGTTGAAGCGTTCAGCACGTTTTGTAACCATTTAACGTAATTCATGTCAGAATTATGATGCAGTGCATCTTGTCTGTCAGAATTCGGGTCCTCTTACCCCGACGCCCCCCCCCCCCATAGGTGTCGCTTTTCCAAGTTTCACCGGTGCACCCTCTAGATGGCGTTTAATTGGTTACAATGGCATCGTGCTACGTCATGCTGGTTCTCTTCGTTGCTACTCTTGGCACACATAGATAGCGCCTTTGTGGAAAGGAAAATGTTGGAAAAAGGGTAGCGTTCGCGAGGTTAACGGTGTTGGGCCTTTCAATTGGGAAAGCATCACACCAAAGCTGGGAGAAAATCCACAAAACTTGGAAACAAGCGTTGCGATTAGATAGGGTACCCCATATGTTGGAGATAAATGGCTGGGTTGTATACTGCGGCATGAGGAAACGTGGAACAGCAACCTGAAGGTTGGAGAAAGGACTTCTACACGTGGGTGTGCCAAAAGTAGCAACGAAGGGAACCAGCGTGATGCATTGTGACCAATTAAACGCCACCTAGGTGGCGCTCCGACGAAACTTGGAAAAGCGACACCTATTGGGGGCGTCGGGGTAAGATGACCCCCAGAATTCCACTGACCTTTCGGAACTGCGTTTAAGTATACATGATTAACTCCTGTCCGGATGCCACATCCGGGAGTTCAGTTCAGCTTGCCAAAAATTCCATTGCAAGGTTTGCTCAGCGGTTTTGGTTTGCCGCCATTTAAAGAGTGTCTGCGTAACGTTATGCAGGAGTATCAAGTACTTCGTCTCGCTACTTGTTTGCTATGTTAGCATACCTATAGCAGTTGATTAGCTACTCGGTTTGCGTGCCAATCACCAGTAAATATTAATAGCTTGACTTGGGTGAAGCCAGTTAAAGACAGCTTCATTTTGTAGTGCTACAGTTTTGTCAGTGATTTGCTAGCTTAACTTGGAAAACATTTCCAAAAACAATTAGAGATCTTCCTTCGTAATAATGGGGTAGATTTTCATTGTAGTGTATAGTCACGGATTTCCTCGTTCATATAAACCATGTTATTTTCACTCGTTCACAGCGATTTGATCACTCTTTTTGGTCCGTCTCAAGCTACAATCCAAACAACTTCAAGTCTTCCTGGCTCTAATGCATCCCACTTTGCTCAAGTAAAAACAAGATCACTTGGCCTTCAGACCGTGCCGCAAGTTCTTCTTCCACGGGCACTGCCTTTCGGAAAGCATCCAGTGGCAACTTTAACACGCTGTATCTCACCTTCCCTCTAACTACAAGTCCTTCAATGACATCGTTGTAAGTTCGAAGCTTTTGTCTTCTCTGAAATGTCCTCTGTCCAGGCTCCTTAATAATGACTGCGGCGCTCTTTGGGAAGCTGACCTCAACTTTTAGACGATTTCCTAATCGAATCACAGCACATTATAAAGATCGTAATATGCCGGGCAGCGAGTGATTCACTGTTTTTAACTCTTGCGAAATTGTTTCCATTAGTTTTTTAACTTCTCGTGACACTACCGCGCAATTAGCTTCCGCAGCCCGAAGAAACTCAATTATGCTGAACATCTTCCCATCAAGCTTGTTTAGACTTTCACAGAATAGTTGCAGTTCCGAACTCTGCGTATGCGTCAGTATGTTGAACATCTCTTTCATACCTTTAACTGCCTCCAAAACATCTTCTAAGCGCACGTCAGAGGTTTGTGTGGTCTCCTCTGCAGTTTCCACAATCACACGTTGTTCATCATCTTTCTGAGTTTCCTTTTGAGGCTCCATTACAGGTGAGTCCAGATCAGAGGTGGTGGCCAATTTCAACTGCGCAGGCTTCGTCGGTGGTTTCCCATCCCCTCCGGTATTTGTTGCAACAGTTGCAGCACCTAAAGAATTAGTCGACCTATTCCATGCTTTCCTCATCGACTTATCTTGTCCTTGTTCGTTTCGAGCTGTCGATTTCAGCGCAGTTTCGCTACTGCTCTGATCACTGCTGTTCTCTACTCGACGCTGGTTCTCGTCCAACAGCTTATCACTAACGTATTCAACAGTCAAATCAGCTTCATCTCTTCCTTCCAGGTCAGTAATCAACGCAGAATAAGAATCCGGAAGGCTGCATAGCATAACAGCAACCAGATCGTCATCTTCAGTATTCTTGCCCATCTCTCGCAGTTGAGCAACAATTTCCAACATCGCGTTCAGATGAGATTGCATTGTACCATGCGTAAATCGCATGCTGTACAACTTACGCTTAAGACAGAGTCTGCTGCCAATTGTCGATCGCTCGTGAAGGCGTTGCAGCGCCTGCCACATTTCTCGGGCAGTCTCAAGTTGCGTAAGATGAAGCAACTGATCATATTCTACTGTAAGACAAATAGCAGCAATTGCCTTGCACACTCGCGTTGATACCAGCCTTGAGGCGCTGGTTCCGGTTTCATTTGATTCACAACGTCCCATAGGCCATCTCTCATCAGCAGAACTTTCATCTTTAACTTCCATATCTGGTAGTTGGAACTGTTCAACTTCGTGATCGACAATTTCGCCAGATCGCCGTCAGTGCCCATCCTTTCGCGACAGAACGAGCCAATTGGAGACTCTGCTTCAGTTGAACGACCGGTCGATATTGGCGCAGAGTAATCGTGCCAGGGCCCAAAACCCGTTGGATATTTATTGGCAGAGAGCACAAAGGCGAGACAAACCGAGTAGCGGGAAGGCAAAGAAGTTGTAGCACACAAAATTACAGTACTAGTTATAATAAGGTTGCATTATGAGGCAGCTTGTTTGGTCAGCAGAATAATAACTGGAACGTCCTGAGAAAGACAGCGCTCATCCCAGCAATGATTATGCATGGTAACAATTAGGGATGTGATATGAGGTGAAATCGTTCGCTCTGTTGGGGATATCCGTCGTGTAAACTGAGACTTGGAGGTAAGCTCGCGTGCTTGCGCGGTTATGAATGTACATGAGTTACGAGTATTTTCGTGAAATCCCAGAAGACAAAAGTTACTTGACTTGCGACGTTATTCGATTACGACCGTACGAGTTTAGCAAACATAATTGAAAGATTGTGTAAAATGTCATGGAAACGAAAGTCACGTTAGCTGTATTAGCAGAACGATTCTTTTTTGAAAAATTTCACTCTTTGTCATGTGTTGCTTGTTCGATGAGCTCTTTGCAACTTTTCTTGGCCTTCATTTTTGTCAAATATCAGTTCAGTGTTTCAGCGCTCGACTATTGTCGGAGATGTCGCCATCCAAAATATTAGCAGCCCGTTTCTCATGTTGCCTGGTGAGTGGTCGTCAGAGCAGTCGCTTACGACGCAGAGGACATGTGAACACTCCAGGGATGCGCATATTTCCACGAACAATGTCCCAAATTCACGCAAGCCGACCTTCGGGACTGCGCATCTACAGCGGTAGCGCTCTCGCCTTTCCTCTCACTCTGACGTTGTTAGCTTTTAGGAAACTTTCTATCAAGGAAGCATAGCGAACTGCGAGTAATTTTCGTTGCAACGGCGTGTCATAATTCTTCCTGAGAAGGAATGTAGATTCCACTTACGGCGGCGCATCAACGGTAGTGTCAATTCTTTTGCTTTGGTTGGCACTCAAAGCACAGAGTGAGCAGATCCTCCAGTTCTATTGTTAAGGTATGAAAAAGTTTCCCTTCAGTACGTGCTTGCTCAGCGGCAATGGCATCCTTAGTCAATGCAGCTTGATTAATGCTCAAGTGGAAATAGCGGGGAGTAATTTTTTCCGTGTTTCTCCTGTATGAGCAGTTTCTTTTATTTGCGTTCGAACACATATTCGTCAGTTGCTTCCAGAGAAAGCAATAGGCGGATGCTCTCCAAATGATTGTTGGACTGCAAACGAAGGGGTATCGACCAGTTTGTTAATTTATGTTTTCGTCCGCATGCCGTACGGGCAAAATTGCTTAAATGATTTTTGACAGACTGCACAGCCCAAGTGTGTACACGCGAACGTAGACAGCTGAACATAAATGGAATGTAAGATTAATTTTCGCTCTTCAAAATTCGGGGTGCTTTGTGTTCATTTGTGAAATGATATATTGCTTTTTCGGCGTTAACCACTTCCTTTGAAATTGACCACCATTATGTTCTTTGAAATGTTGTAGAGAGCGCTTCGTTTTGGCAATTTGTGCCCACTTGCTTTAGGATACATTGAATTCGCAATTCATTTTGAACGGGTTTGAAACTTGGCATTATTGCGCGAGTTTGTTAGGACTAAGATGCGGCGAATGTACACCCAATGCGCACACCCTGCCCGTACGCGTTTCCCATAGCTTGGTGGTTGCTCCAACGCTTGGATTGACTTTAGGTTGGGAAAGGAATGACTGCCCCGCAGTGTTTCCTCTTCACATCGCCGGTACTCGTGCATCGGAACGCGGTGCGGTGCCTCCTATTTTTGGTTACGAAATTTTGCGCAAGGGAAATTCAATCTGCCGTCACGGCAAGAATATCAATTTATTTCTATAAACAGTTCCACTAGTTGAATATGAAGTTGGCGATTACTTACCGAGGATAAGTTGTACACGAAGAAGTTCGACGCTTTTGCGTACCGCACTTTGGGGTTTGCTCAACATGCCGCGAACATGATTAACTGCGTGAACGTGCGCTCTGGTGGTCTCATCTCCCCGAAACGGGTTCCCGCGCTTCACAACGACTGTCGAAAATCCGTTTAACATCGAACGCGTACTATTGCTGGACTTGGTTAGTTACCGTCGCAGTTTTGCCGCTGTAGTTTCGCTGCCGATTTTGCAAGCAAATTTTGATTGAGAATATTTCGAGCATTAACAAACGTTGGACTGCCGCCACGCGCACAACTTTGGCAGGTAACTTGACTTGTACGCAGCGTTTCTGCCGGTTTGCGTTATTAGCTCACATTAAGGGACATCGCTTGCATTCTATATACGTTTTTTCCAGCCAAGCAGACCATAGTAGCTTTGACAAATATCTTTGATCTATTGCGCAGCTGTGCAAGCTTACAGACCCATCGTCTCACTGCCATCTTCATTTCGCGTGAAAACTATGCCTGCTAATCGATTTGAATTATTCGAATTGTAGTTGGGCCCAATAGCGGTCGATTGTTATCACCTTTCACGCTTATGCAACGACGCTTGGAAGTTATGCTTACCCACTAAAAGTAGGTTTTCTGCTTGTTCACGCGGACGCGACACAGTATGATTCTGACTAAAGTCAACTTCGCTGAACACGGAGTTGGCATGCCTGCGCAAACAGTCCCTGATATTCAACGCTCCATATGCAGCTGCAATTTGGCGCTTTTCATTGCTCGTTAAGGCCAAGCTGTCTCTACGCGTTACCATACGCATTTAGAATTGTGCTCAAGTGCTCGTCTCCAGTTTCCCGCATCGCCCTTCCAGTTGCCGCCGCGGCCTTTGATGTCTTCGTTTGGGATTGGTGGTTGCTTTTTCTCTGCGCGGACAATTCTCATTTCCGAATGCTTCTTAACGCTTTGCCTTTGAATTAGGCCTCCAGCGAAGATGCGAAGCCTTTTGACGGTGAAATGCCCCTTTGAGGATTGACGCATTGGTCAACCACCGCTGGGCGCCTTTACCGTCGAAGCGGGTGCTCTTTGTCGACAAACGTTTGGTTAAGCGCCCATTCCACTTTGCGTGAAAAGTTGCAACCGCTGGCAGGGCATTGGCCGACCGGAGGGACCGTAACCTTTAACGGAAGTTCCTGTGAGGGTGCTTCGAAATGTTTCGCCGTTGGGCTTTGTCCCATCCTTGCTTCGGCGTTCTGCCAATTGTTCGCTGCGTTTCTGTTTATTTATTTTGAAAACTGTTTGTCACCTCTCGTGACACATTGGTGACGTCACCCTCCAAGCATGGCAGGCTTTTGATGTTCTGCTTTGGCTACGCGCGTAATATACGCGCTCGTTTGGATGTGTCCGTCGCTGCCGTTAGCCAGTCGACGCAGCGCTGCGTACGACTATTCGTCTGGATATTTTTTCCCATCATTTAATTCTTCGATAGCTGCGTTGGCAGTTTGCCAATAGATACGACGTTTCGGAAAGGTAGCGCGGTCAAAAAAGAATTAAAAGTGAGTAAATACCACCGCTGCAGCAAGCACGCGGCGCACCATTCATTTTGTCCATCTTCATTGTCCATTCTCGGCCACCTCCGTCCATTCTACCGGCCAAGGGATATAATGGTCGTTGTCCAGAATGCATTTTGTCGTTGTCGTCTTCCGCTTTGGGCAGTAAGCAAAAGTTCAAATGTATTGATCCTCAGCTAGCGATTCGCAAAGTTTGCAAGGAGGATCTGACAACTACAGCCAGTCATCCGGGTATCCGCTTGGTCATCATTGTTCCCGCTGCTTTTGCGCGCTGTACGTTCTGGTGAAGTATTGCCCTCGTGCACGCTCGGTAGGAATGACTTGGTGAATTCTTTTCGTTGGCTGCAATTTGCGTATCAACTTGAGAGAATGTCTTCTTTTTTGTTTACTTCTGCATTGGACCTGTACTGGTTTTTTTTGTTCGTTCGATCACGGAACGTTCGGGCGTTCCATCGAACGGCGTTTGCGCTGTCAGTTGGGCGTTCATTAGTCCATTGGGTTGTCCGTTGCGATGCGCAATGTGACCAAGGATATTGGCCAGTCTGTTCGTTGCTATAATCGAGCCGTAGCCAAAGGGGCAATTGACACTTTGGATTACTGGATGACGTCATCCGGCGCTACTAAGCGTTAACTTCGGCTGTCGGTAGTCAACGCTGTAACGCTTGAAGTTTTTTTGCAACCGTTGACGTGGCGCTCGTTCAGCGATAAATGTCCCGAAATGAGCAAATTCCTCCGCCCTTCTGGCACGTGGTCATTGTAAGCACATCGCGTCGCCACACCTGACAGAATTCGGTTGGCTTTAGTCGGGATTTTCGTCCAAAGGGGCGCTAATTGATCCCAAGCAGAGTGCTCCCGCCATTAGGCGTTGAAGGCAATGATTTGTGCAGCAAAGGAAATTCGGTAAGAAATCAATTTCACGAAAGCAGTTTCCGTTTGATCGCGTTGAGGCGCTTAGGTTGAAAATGGCTTTTCTGTATTCTCCGATTTGGTCTTTCAAAATGTTTCAATTTTAAAAATGGCCCGACGTCGTGCCTGCAACGACCGTTGGATGCCATTGAAGGGTTGTTGGCGAAATTTTGGTTTTTAAAAGTCGCCCATCGGCGGTATCCCACCGTTGCCTAACGCTCAAGGCATAACTAATGGCGACGCTTCTTGTTCGACCGCAAGGTGATAACGATTCGTCAAGAAGATTAAATTAGTCATGCCTAACGCGTATTCACTATTGATCCCCCTGCTCATGGGATTTTTCGTCTTGGTGGCGCGCCAGTGATTCCTCATCGACGCAGAGCGTTTGCAGCAATGTTATTTCATTTTTGAATATCGGGATATTGGCTTGCAGGTGGGGAAGCAGATATTGGCGCCATTGTTGGCCATTTGTAAACGAAAGCGCTCCGTCGTTGAATTTTGAAGATGCCATCCAATCGAGACAACTCGCCGATACCGTCGACCATTAGCAGAGCCGTGGGCACGTTGACTTCACCAAGGCGAAGAACCGCAACGTATGGTTCCGCACCGTGGCCTGTGGAACATTCAACCGCTGTTGGAGCAATCAACTGCTCCCCAAGTCCTTCCTGCTCGGCAGTTAGACAATTTAGCCTCCCGGAGGAGTCCATGTTGAGCAGAGCGTTTCTCCGAAGCGGAAATTCGCTCGACCACGGCATGTTGTTGCCATCGGCTATGTGCGGCACACGGGTAAGTTAGCATATGTTCAACCGTTATCATGTACAGCATTCGTGCAAAAGCGGGTGTTCGTAAACATATTTATTTGCAAGCTTAATTGGCTTCGGTTTCCTTAACGTTTCCACGACCAGATGGTCATAGTGGCCTTTGCGACCTTCCTTGCCAGCAGTTCGCAACTGCTCGCCAGGTACTTGCGAGGCGTCGGCAGATTTCCAAGCAGGGCGTTCCTTGGCTGGCAAATCCATGCGACAAGATTTGCCTTGAAAGCAGTTGCTTAGATGATTGGGCCCGTGGAGCTCGTTCGCCGACCGTAGAGGCTTAAGCAGGTCGCCCTTATCTTTTGTTTGTCTTGGGAACATTGGGAACTTGCATACCATCACCGTATGCCAGTGTGCTTTTTGCGGCGTGTTCGAAAGTGGGAGTCAATCGGAAGCGGTTACGGAGCGAGAGACGTCGGTTTTGCGTGCCAGTTGCTCTCCATGTTATCAAAGGTAGTGCAACGTTGTTGTTCAATTGCAAATTTTTACAAGCACAGCGCATTTAGGCGTGCGCGGCAGGCTGTTCGCGTAAGCAAATCATTTAGCGTATTCGTCGAGCAGTTTCCATTGATTGTGCGATGTTACTCGGCACCCTTCTCCTTTGCGAAGGTTGCGGGCCAATTCGCCATCGCTAGCCGTTGTTTCTGCTCAAAATGGGGCTAAGAGGTATTCCGCAGAATTTATCTATTAAAAGTACTTTTCCAAATGGTTTTGTATTAATATTTTGTCATTGGACCATGTTTTATTGTTTGAACGTCAAGTTGCTTTGTGGATAGGGTAGCAAGCACTCGGAACAGGTTAACGTACGCTGTGGCGTCTGTACTTAAAGGATTGCACAAGTCCGCCTTAGTTATGTTGCTATGTGCCGTCCAGTTGTTTGGGGCGCATTTGCTGTTTTCCATGTCTATCATTGACAACGTGCAGCAACAAGTTGTTCCAAAAATAGGCTATATCGATCAGTAGCAGCTTTGCTGTTATGGTTACCCAGAATGTTGATATGTGTGAGCAACTTGAAATGTTTCACTTCTTCAGCTGTCAAGTGGTCGTTTAACAGTATTTCATGGGTGTGATACCAAACCGAAGTGCTCAGGTGGAATGTTCCGTGGGCGACTAGTGCCTTTAAGCAATTTTTAATTTTTGTTTTGATAGCCACGATTAAATTGACCACGTTTGGTCGAATAAGGTTGGTAGCAGCTTCATAGGCAGGTGGTTCAAATGCGTTTTAATCCTTTTGTTATGTCTGCTGGAACGTACGCTTTTGGCAGTTCTTTCAACCATCACTCCACTTCAGTCGTTCTCATTTAGTTGTTTACTTAAAACATGGTTTGTCATAAGCGACTTAAGAACCAAATCTGGTGTTTTCGTTTGTTCAACCTGATTTGAATGGGCGCGCGGAAGGATAATGATGATGCCCTGTTCCAGCTTGACTAATTGCCTCGCTTGCACAGCAAGCGAACGCGCAAAATTTAGGCTATGTACAAGAGCACACCTTTTGTCAATAACATTTACTATTGGTAACAGGCAGGGCTAACCGACCGAAGAGCAGAGCTTCTTAGCTGTGAACGTAGTGTTTGCCAGGAAATAAAATTGGCAGCAAATGTAACTTGTTTCATAGGCCTTTGGCTTAAAATGACACATCTACTCGTTGAATGGAAATTTTACGGGAGAACGATGTAGCTGCAATTTGCTCTTTGCTACGGACGTCAGATTTACTCTGCTACTAATGCTTTGGTGTACAGTAGGCCCCTTTATTTGCGATGACGTGTTTGACACCTAATGGCTTTTTGGCACATTAGCGGGAGTCTAACTTTGCGCGTGCTTTGTTTTTTCTTATGTGCACACGTCTTCTGTTTTCGCGACTCATTCTATTTATTTCCGATATATTCTTAATTTGTCGCCGTAGCTTTCGGGGTGCGCTTGGTCCTTTTTACAGCCATGATAGTGGCACAACTTCGCCAGATGGCTGCAGGCGTGCGTGTAAACCGTCTTAGCAAGTGTAATCGTTCGTGACTTTATTAGCAATGAAATACAGTATTACGTCATTGAACGCTTTCGTTAGCTGTTGGTTAGTATTGGCACAAGCGGATTCATGAACTGTGCATGCAAATCATCATTTACTGTTCAACGAGAAATGCTTTCTCGTGGAAAATCTCACGTTAGATGAGATCGCGTTATGCAGGGGATGTAAAACGGGTAAACGGAGATCTACGACCGCTCTTCGCAATGCCTCCCGTTGTAGCGAGAGAGGCTGTATTTGTGGAAATGTGAGGTTAAAAATCGGATGCTTTTTGTTAACGGTGAAATGTGTCATTGCATAATTTTTAGGAAGACAGCACCGTTATTCAGTAGACTGAATAACGGTACTGCGAAAAATTTTGCAAGCAAATCTCCTTTCATGAAAATAGTTAATTCCAATACGGGGGGATTTTTTAATTGTCCAAGTTTTAACACGGTATACCGCCCCGTTTTCTGTAGAAAGCTTTTATTTCCATCAAAAAGCCTTTATCTAAGCTTTCGGGTACTACACCTGTACCCGTCTTCAGAGAAAACCAAATACGCCTACTGCCCAGCCAGTCAACGGTTCAGCAAGCCCTTCTGCTAGACCATCCGGGCTGGCGACATCAACTATCAGGTACTACTCTTGTACCCGTCAAGCCTCTGTCGCCCGCCCAGTCAGTCCTGCAGAGAGCGAGCATCCGCACCGACCGACCGGGACAGTGATACGACACCAAAATTAACTTTTTGGTGTCGTATCACTGTCCCGGTCGGTCGGTGCGGATGCTCGCTCTCTGCAGGACTGACTGGGCGGGCGACAGAGGCTTGACGGGTACAAGAGTAGTACCTGATAGTTGATGTCGCCAGCCCGGATGGTCTAGCAGAAGGGCTTGCTGAACCGTTGACTGGCTGGGCAGTAGGCGTATTTGGTTTTCTCTGAAGACGGGTACAGGTGTAGTACCCGAAAGCTTAGATAAAGGCTTTTTGATGGAAATAAAAGCTTTCTACAGAAAACGGGGCGGTATACCGTGTTAAAACTTGGACAATCAAATCTCCTTTCGTTATTACCGACTATCTGTTACCACTGATGAACAAAATGACTAAACAATCGATGCAGTGCGTTACTGAATGGAAAGTGTGAATTTGTAATTATGTGGAATATTTGATTGAATATTTTAGCTTATAAATGATACACTTTCAGTATAGTTTCATTCGTTTTCTGTATCCTTTCATTGGGGTGTGATCTGACGCCGGAAGCGATATTGCATTGCAGTTAGGTCGGGCATGGCGTCACAGCGACATTTTTGTAAATTTGTAAACCGCTTACGGGTGAGATCACATGCAAACGAGGAGCGACTGACTGCATCTTGAGTGCACAGAGATGTTCCTTATTACAAATGCATTTTTCGCTGCAGAAACGATGTCGGTCATTTATATAAACGGGTAATGTAGAACACTGGATTCATGGTAACGGGAGATTCGGTTCAGATGTTTTTCTACGGATCTTTCCCGTTCTTGTATAACGTAACAATGCCGTACCAGCGGATTGATGGGTCAGTTATTAGGTAAAATTCAGATCAAAAGCTAAGGACGGATCGTGGCCTTCGCCACTCGCTGAGGACGGAACTAGGTTGTTCCGAAAGCTCCGAGACAGGCAAGCGCTTTTGATCTGAATTTTACCTAATAACTGACCCATCCATCCGCTGGTAGGGCGTTGTTACGTTTAATTTCGGACATACAAGAACGGGAAGGATCCGTAGAAAAACATCTGAACGGGTAATGTACAATTATACCGTTTATATGCAATGTCGCTGATATATATACGCATTACCCGCTCGCCTATGTCTATGTGCGCATGTGCATCTACAGAGATCGTTTTTGTTTCGAGGCAATTTCAGAGCACCGCAGTAATGTGAATGGTCATTGCAGCGGTGATAACGAATGTCTGCGATTAGGTCCCGATTGCATTGGATCACGCAGCATCACTTTGTGCACTCTATCTCACTTGGTCTCGTGGCGCATAAGCGATTTCATCATTACAAGAAGTTCTTGCGCACATTATTTTTTGATTATGTTTTTGTAGTTGGCCTTTTGTGGCATTAATGAGTGGACTTACTTTTCAGTGTGTCCGATGTATAAATTAAGTTCCACCACGGGTATGTGGGCATAGAAAAGTTCATTTTGTATTAATGAACATCAAGCTTCATGTTTATCGAAGCGAATGGTTCCGCGTTAGCAATTTTAATTTGCTACTTGTCGCAGGCGGGTACTAATTGGCAAAATGATTCTTTGCGCGTCTTTCCGTTACTGGCGTTGTGTATGTTCCTCTGTAGCCTAAGTCGTCTAGGCACTCGCGGACCTTCACCGACAAGATGGTTCGCTGTGTCTACGCTAAGCTCTATGAGAATATCGTGTTATTAATGAATCGAACATCACCTCGATTAGACTTTTGGGGCGATTTTGGCAGTTGGCTTCTTTCCCTTTGAATTATATGATACTTGGTTCCTTAAGGCACGTTGATCTTCAGTTGACGCCGAAATCTTTCTCTTCATTGTACTGGCCGGATCGATACGCAGTTAATGAGGAGACCCTTTGTTACGGTAGTGTCAACTACATAAGTTTGCATTGTTGTTTCGCCTGTAGCGTTTCCTGTATCAAAGCATCTGCGTAAACGACGCGAAAGTGAGAAAGGGTTTAAAGGTTCCATTTGGCGCTACTGCTTCCGCTCTTTCGCTTCAGTAATATGCACGCACGATTTGGCGCAGCCGCAATGCGTTTGGCTGATTTTTATCAGCGCAGCGTAAGTGTTCCTATAGGTATGTTCCAATAGGTTTTAGCGATTGACGTATGCGTCAGAAAATCACACCCGGAAACGGTTTTTTGTTATTTTTATGTTTTCCGTTTCACTTGGCGCAAGTTGATCGTCAACTCCTGATGGCTGATGATTTTCTTACCTAGTAAAGTGTAATATTCTCTTGACGGCAGTTGTCGAGCACACACTTTTGATGGAAGGCGAACGGCTGACGTTTTGCGCCAGCTGTGGGGCCGCCATTCCGTACGCTTAGACGTCCACGTGAAGCGTCGATGGTTGTGAATTAATTTTCCATATTGATGCTGCGATTTTGGTTCTTCTCGTTGTCATCTGTTTATCATCTGCCAGACAATGAGTCGGTTTGGTAGTCGCACTGTAAAAGTTGCTTTTTTCGATTTTTCCACTGGCAATGCCTTTTGCACCTTTCTAAGTTCTCTTACAGCGTAATCATTGCGGCTGCGTTGGACTGGGAAAAGTTATCCTACGCGCCGTCGCAGCAGCCTTTCCGTCGCTATTCCCCGAGGTGACACATACTTTTAGATGCGGTTCATTTTCGCCGTATTACTTTTGAACTTTGCGCGCCTTGATGTTGTACCATTCGGACGGCACGGTTGGCGTAAACGTTGTATTGCTATGTGGAAGTCGTAATGATTCGTCAGTCCATTCGCCTAATTTTAATAACGGAACTTGTTTTTGAAGACTGGTTTCTTTGCAACGGGGCGATAGAACATGTTGGAAGATTATGGCTTTCCACCATCCCGCTGACGACGGAATCAGTCGATTCCGAAAGCTACGAATAAAAGATATCATACGTTCACTGTTCACCGGGTTTTTTCACTAGCGTCTAACCAACCAGCCATTGGTTAGGTTGCTTTCTTGTTCTTACAGATAACAGTGAATAGAACTCAACGGGTGCATCAGCCGTAATCTTCCAACAGAACTTGTTCGCGAATGTTAGTGTTAGTTTTACTCCTTTCCCAAACTTTGAAAGCTGTACTGCTCAGTTTTGGTCCAAGTCCTCCTTATCATTAGTCATTGGCTGCCTGCAAGAAATTTCCATTCTTTATATATATATATATATATATATATATATATATTTCGGAAGACGGGATGTCTTTTAACGGGAGCATGGATCTTCATGATGTTGAGTTTTCACGGATTTTTCCCGTTGCTTTGTACGTGGATGGATCTGTAAGTAAACTGACACGGTCTCCCTACCAACGGATGGATGAGTGTAGTTATAAGAAGACACGGTCAGAGAACAACGTACGGTTTTAATCTCGAATATTTCGGAACACTCGAGTTCCGAAATATTCGAGATTAAAACTGTACGTTGTTCTCTGACCGTGTCTTCTTATAACTACTCTCATCCATCCGTTGGTAGGGAGACCGTGTCAGTTTACTTACAGATCCATCCACGTACAAAGCAACGGGAAAAATCCGTAAAAACTCAGCATATATATATATATATATATATATATATATATATAGCATTTTTCGACGTTTATGAAAATGCATTTTCGCAGACTTCGTTAGGATCATTATGTCAAGTTTTGTTACCCGCTTTGTGCTCGATATTTTTTTAAATCTGCTTACCGCAGAAGGGTGCAGAAGCGCGTTTGCCTTTGCAATTATTTATTTGCTCTCGTAGTAATTCTTGTAAGCGCCGTCCAACAAGCAAGCCCATCTCCTAAGTGCGTACGGTTATTTCCCCGCGCACGCGGTTGTTGGTTCAGTAATTCAGTTGGCCTTGGATTTTTTGCGGCGGACGTTTTTGGCACTTGTTTAGCAACAATCTTTTTGAGCACGTTGTGCCGTATTCCATTTTGAAGCGCTGTTAGGATGTCGACTCTTTTGAAAAATAAGCACCAGTCGGCAAGGGTGGCCGTCACTTCTTCCAGCCTGCATAAAATCCGCCTTTCGCTTGCGCACTTTGTCCGCCCAAACTGCCAGCCTCCTGTCGGCGTAGGTAGCCGCATTTGGCGCCGTATCATTTTTATTTTGAAGTATCTGCCGTTTGGGAGCGATATAGAACGCGTCACGTGAATTCTGTCAGTTTTCCACTTTTTGTCAGCCGCTTTACGTTATCGTTCGTTCGATACGCTGACTCAGCTTTTTTACTTAAAAATCCGTTTCCGTGGTTCGCTTGACGTTGACTGCTGACGTACAAAGCGCCATTTGAGCTAATGAAATTGCCTTTCTTGCACTTAGCGCCCTTCGCTCCGTTGAGCAATTTCGTTCACGCTGTTTGCTATGTGAGCCTGCAGCCCGTTGCCAGCCGCGTAATGTCCAGACCAAAATAAATTTAAAGAAGCCGCATTGCGTCATCAACTTCTATGGAACACCGCACGTCACCTGGGACAAGCGTTCTAATCTCACCAAATGGTATCTCTTTATGCGCTCTTCCACCAAATGCAGCTTAAGCACCTGGTGTTCATTTGTTTCCACTTACCGTACGGTAATTATTTGTTTGTCACGGCTTGCGTAATTCGAGTGGTAAACAAGCTTTTGTAGATCAGCTTGTTTAACTGTCTTGCAGGTAGCCGATTGTTGTCAACGGTGTTATGTTAGTGAACTTTGCATCTGCAGCCAATATCTGCTATCTGTAATTACCTTTTCGTGATGGACGAACGAAGCGTCTCCTGTTATAACGGTCCAAGTTTGAACCAGAAGGTACGCTCGTCTTTGTGCTCTATTTTCTCTCCTTTGGTCTGGTCAAAACATTTGTCATCTTATCGTTAGGTAGTACTGCAATTGCTTGAAAACGCCAGTTAGGATTTGTATTCCCATGGGGCAATCCTGGTGGCTTCTTCGAAGAATTGTCGGTGATTTATCGTTAAATTCAATCACTGCGCTTCCGTTTCGGCGGCATCTTTGAGCCCTCGTAATGATCTGCTTTGTCCACGTTGGGCCGTTCAGCACTTTCCAACGCTACTTATCGCGCCACTTTATTGGCAAAGTTTATTGTTCCGTTGCGGTCGCATGTGACGAAGAGCGTTTAATGTGACGCGTCCGTATTTCGTCCCTTTTGGTCAGCCGGTGCTCTCTTCTCCTGCAATGTGGAATCGAACGACTTGTTAGAACGTCTAGCGCGCCTGCCGTGCTCTCCTTTCCAAGCTACACTTGCTTGTATGCCTTTTGACATCAGCTTCGCAGAGGAGGATCAACTTCCGACTTGGCAATTCTTCATTGCTTACCGTTGATCATGGTAATTCATAATAACCTATTGCTTTGGCTGAAGTTTAATCGCAATGGAAAGGGGCGCTCCTGGCGTTGAGCAGTTTCGATTTGACTGATTCGGCGGAAGGTTAGGCGAGCCGTGCTCGTTCGTTCTTTTCAGTTGCGCATGCGGCTGCCGTCGTCCGTGCTCCTTCGTACCTCGATTCATCCCCGTCCTTAGCCCCAAAGGGCGATCTCCATTATGTTGCCATTGAGCTCGATTTGGCGCAAGAAAACCCGCTCCGCTCTGCAAATTTTTTCCGCACATCCCTCGCTTGGTCGAGCGAAAATCGAATATGACACGTACATTGTTCATTGTTTTCAAAGATGGCACAGTGCATTGGTTCAATCGTTGCAATTAGCCGGGATGTTCCCGTTGCCACCGACGTTGCCCACCGGCCGCAACTTTCCGTGAGCGTTCACCGTTTGCTGCTTACCGCTTGGCTGCTTTTGCAGTCGGATTCCGGCGAAGAGTGGGGGAGGCTGCTCGCTTATGTCGTCGGAACCGGCGGTTCAATAGGTTTACGGCTGACCTGCCAATTTGTCTCGTCCGTAAGGCTTTCCCGCCCCCGCTCCCGCGATGCAACGTGCATATTGTTTGCGTTCCGACGTTTCCAATTTCAAGGTACCAATTTTGAATCTTTCCTCAACTTCATCTTGCGGTTGCTTATTTGCCATCGACCATTTTCAACGGTCACCTTCGGTCGCACTTAATGTATACGCTGTTTCTCCCACAGCAGCCATGCACCCAAGCGTTGAGCGACAGTGCGAGATTTAACGCAGAAGTAGGCCTCCTTGAGACGGTTCGTTCTCCCCTCCTCCCAATCTTAGGACGCTTTTTGATGGTAGCAATTCTCTTTTCTGTTCACCCTTTACCGTGAGAGGGAGAGAATTTCAGTTTTCAAACAAACCGTAGTAGCAGTGTCATAGCCGTTCTAACATTTCCATGTCTGATTGACGTTTCGTGACCTGCTGTTGTGCAGTACATGCGAAAGGGGTAGCGTTTCCCCGTTTTCAGTGTTACGGTTTTCATCCCTTTTGATTCGCAGGTTGTTAGAGAGAATTCATCTCTTGGCGCCCTGTTTAACAGTTAAATTTGCATTTAGGCTTCTCAGGAGGCGAGTCGTTCGCCGCGCGACGTTCGTCGGGTGATGATTCTGGAGCGGCCCGGCTTGGACAAGCCTCAGCATCCCGGCAGCGGCAAGAAGCGAATTTCGTCGGCCAAACATCCGGTAAGCGGTTTTTGTCCATTGCCAGGCAACAGTTCCGCGAGCGCAGGCGTCCGTCCCGGCTCGCCGAAGTCTGTCAGTCGGTCGCAGCGTGATCGGGCGCGCAGAATGTTAGATCCATTGTCAGCAATTTGATGAAGCAGAAAGTGACTACCTTTCGACAAGTCTTCGAATGTCCGCAGACCACCCAGGCTGTTCAAACGGCAGTTTTAACGGGCAATCGATACTAGACGGCGCGTAAATTTGCGCAGCCGTTTCTCTGACGATCTTCCTTTGGCGATAGTTTGATCCTGGAAAAGCGCAGGTCGGTTCGCCGCCAAATGCCGCCGGCTCTTGGAAATTGGCTATTTTTTGTTGGAACTTAAAGTGAGCGTCCCGACGGGATCAACGGGCTCAGTTGGTCACTTTGGCGCGGAACGTTGGCTTACCAAGCAGATTTGCATGCTCCCTAAATAGCAGACGGCAAAGGTGAACCTGTCGGAAAGGCGGGCTCCGCTTTTGGGCAGGCAGAGCAGCTGGGTCGGCCCTTCTTTGCTCCAACTGAGTCGAGATGTTGCGGTTGCAAATTAAGTTACTGTGCGAAACAGCGACTTTTCTTCGCGGTAATTCTTGTTATCCGTTTTAATTTCTACGCGGCTCCCATCCAACGCCTAATCGATGTATGCGAAGATGTATGGGAGTCCATTGAAAAGATTGATTCGTACGCGCCTGCACTCGAGAAGCCTAATTTGACCTACACCCTTTCAAGACATTCAGGGTGCGGCGATGACTAGGCAAAAATGCTTTCCTGCGTTGCTGATGCTAGTTGGATTTGTTGGCCAGCATATTTATCCGCAGTATGCTTTGCATAATGTGCCACTTGGGGGCGCTTCGTCCTCTTCCGGGGCTGTTCGTCTCTGAGCGATCCCGTTTCTTTTGAACAGGAGCACGGTTACCTTGAACATCCAGTTGTATGCCGTTGTCCAGTTGTCCGCAGAATCCTTATAGGGAAATTGGGTTCATTGGCGGCGTCGTTATCCGGCGGTTGTTGCGTGGCAATATATTTGGAAGTGTTGGCTTGGGTTCTTGACCGTACATTTTCTTCTACGAACTATTGACGTGATATTTTTTTCGAATTGGCATTTTTTCAAAAAATTTACTTGCCTCTTTCTGTTCAGTAAGCCAACGATGCTCATGTCGAACCCAGCCCGCGTGTGATTGGACACGTTTTGGGCAAAGACTCCGCATTGTTGGTTTTCTGAACTCCTTGCACGAAGGAAGGGTTAAGCTTCGCGTTCATGGCTTATCTTACGGCCCGTCTCATCAGTTTGTCGTACCAGAGGGAAAATTCTTTTCTTCTTGACTCTCAAGTTGGAATGCTTGTACACGATGACGAGCTTGTGGCGATGTATGCATGAGCTAAGATGAAGGTTATCGTAATCTGCGCATGTCTGCCAATGAGGTGCTAGTTATTTAATTCCGTCGGCCCAGAATGCTGCAGCTCCAGAAGCGACGAATTCTTCAAAGGCAGTTTTTGGCGAATCCCGCTTGCGTGAATCGCTGCTCTTTAAGCAGATGAGCCAGGCGTTTGAAAAGTGAGCTTGTTGGGTAGTTTCTAATGAACTAGTCGACTTTCGCCGAAACGGAACGAAATCGTCGCCGTGGAAAAGTGGCTAACATTCCAAGCCGTATCGTTTGTCCTTAGCAGTTTGAATGTGTCAACCATTTTCTCCCAAAAGCGAAGAATGGCGAGGACGCGAATAAAGGTCGACTGACCGCAGTGTCTCGTGCGAACGAGTTGCAGTCCAAGTGTGTAACGCGCACAATTGTTATTCCTATTTTCACCGGCCTGCAAGTTGGATAATGAAGACACGTTTCATCCTTTCAGTGCCAGCTTCGAGCTGCATCGCTGCACGTGATCGCATCTCAGCTTAAATGGTAATCGCCCGTTCGCTGGGGTCCGTTTTGCAGTTCCTTACTGTAATCTTACCTGTACAATTACAATGATGCGCTTGCGCTCGAGGAACAGCGTACGATCAGTGGAGCTTACGTTCGTGTTTGACGAAGGTGTTCGTCCATAGAAAACCATAGTTACCTTCAGGCTGTCGATGCGCAGTTCCGTCAACACAAGCACACACACACACATGTGTTGACGGAACTGCGCCTTCAGCAAGGTTGAGCCATTTCCAGCATTCTGCAGTTTGAGCCGACGTTTTCCTTTTTGCACAAAGCGGTCACTCAATTTGTTGCTCTTGTTTAAATTTCATGCGGTTTGAAATTCACGCTTCCTTGAAATGACGACTCTTGCCTGCATATCACTTTTTTACCGCTCATCTTGGCGTGGCCGCGTGACCATTACGCTTTTGATATTGGCTGCGCGGCTGCGAGTGGATGATTTATTGCTCGCACCAACTCTCCCGGCGAAGCATTGCTTCGGGTCGAGATGGTGCCGACCTTAGCACGCTAACAACGGTACTTGCAAAGAAGATGTCAGTATGCGGAATGGTATTTTGCACGCTTGAGTCGAAGCAAAATCGCACGTTGGATGTTCGAGGAGTTAGCGCGCGCGCGTCTGCATTCCAACAATTTCGCTCGAACGATTTGACATGGCTGCTGTTGGCAAATGTTCCTTTCTCCACCCCAATGGCACATTCTTCGGAGATGATGAACCAACGAGGAAAAGGACATTGAGGCGGCGTTCCCAACTTACGGCTGCTCGAGTGAAGTATATATAAAAAGCGAAGTTAAGTGGCAAAAAAGTGTTCCCTTTGAATGCCGTGGGCGCTGCGGTCTTGCTCACTTAACAGCACTCCCGGAATTCAACAAGTGTTGACGAGGAATTGGTGCCTTGGCGTATATCGTGTCGGCAGCACCCTGCCATATTTGATTGCCGGCGGAAAACGGAAGCTTAGCATTTCAAATTTCAACTTCCGGCCAGCGCTCTCGTTGGCGACATTTTTCAACCCTTCGGCGTGGAGAAGCGATCAAGAGGATACGCAGGCGGTCAATCAACTTGTCGTTTGAGCTCATGTTACCCTAGCGATGGCTCGCGTGACTTGGGTACGCGTCCAAGTGGGGATTTGATGCCCTCTGCGTCCTTGATTGACTTTTCCGATCCGTCTCGAACACCTATGAGCAGCACCTTGCGTGACGTTCATCCAGTTCATCCATTGGACGGCAGTCGCTTAAATTCCAATCGAGTATACCATCTGTCATCGTGTACGGATGGGCACGTCCGTTTTGCCAAGACGTCGCCTGCCATTGTCAACTGCCCTACTTTAGCGTTAACACCTTTGCCTGTTGGCCATCACTTGTCGCGCTCCATCGTCTTGTGCGCGTGCATTGTGAAGTTGTTAACGTTTGCTGCTGGTCTTCACGGTAGGGTTGTCTCAAAATTGAGACCGTCCTTCAATCCCCGACCTTCATTCTGTAAATCTGTTGGCTGCCGCCCATTGACGATCATTGTTGCCTTCGACCCAGTTGGTCAAAGAGCTCTTCTGAAGAAGCATCGACAGCCTGGTAGCGGCTGCTGCATGCCAGCGGCTGCTGTAGCAGTTAGCTAACGTGGCGTTAGTGTCGGCATCAGACATCTGATCGCCGTTGACTGGCCATCACCAGCCGTCAAGGAGTTCGTTCGCCGAGGCGACTGGCTACAGCCGACATCACAACACGAAGGCAAGCATCCCTCAGTCGGCCATTATTCGACATCCCGCTATCCCGTACCCGCGTATGTTTGCATAATGGAGTTGCAATTTCGGCCCGAAAAGCCTGACGCAACGGCCACCATTAACCGGCGCAGATCAAAGTCGCCGGCTTCCTTTTTCGAAAAGCTCTACTCGTTGAGAAATCGTCGTCGAAGTAGCGGCACCGGAAATAGAGAGGTGCCATTCTGCGAACCTAGAAAGGCAGTAAGCTTTCGAGACCTTATTCACCTTTGGCGAGAACGGACCTTCTTCAGCCTTGAGAAGTTATCCATATTTGTAAATATCTGACCTTTCCATCGTCGCTTGGTATTTTTGCTACGCAGTGGCGCAGTGTTGCAAGTTCGCCTATTTTCGACTGGTTTTTCCTTTAATTGCCTCAAACTTGCTTTCCTTCTCTCCTTTATCTTACCTTTTGATCGACCACTTCGCCGCAAGGCCTTTGCCTTGCCGACGACCGGATTCGGCTACCCAATTTTGGCGTCCTAAGGTCGCCGCAAACAGCTGCCGATTTTTACCTTATGTCGTGCAGCGATGCTTAGGTTTTAGGCTAATGAGTTTTCGAAATGCGTAAACTACTATGCGAGAACGAGGAACATATGTTCAGCGTTGCTCTCCGGGATTGATCAATAAGGGGGAAGAACGTTCACGTCAAATATATATATATATATATATATATATATATATATATATATATATATATATATATATATATATGCGACGTTTTAAATATTATAGTTGATAAAGCAATGTGAAAGTAGCGATGAACTTTTTTCAAGTGCACCCGTAAGTTGACGGTCGCTCGATTCGTTGTTGCTTTCAGGATTTGCAAAAGGAGTTCCAAAAATGCAAGGAAAACCAGAATACGCGGTTCGACATGAGCTCGTCAGACGTGGGTGCCCTGGCTCGGTGGACCCTGGTCGCTTTGCTAATTGCGCTGGCGTTTCCCTTTAGATCACTTCCATACCGTCGTCAATCCGAGATTTGGTCCAACTGACCGAACTGTTCTTGTACAAGAACAAGCTGACCACACTGCCGTCGGAGATTGGGAATTTGGTGAACCTACGAAAGCTGGGCTTGTCCGAGAACTACCTGACCGCGTTGCCCGACTCGCTTGCCGCCCTTGTTGGGCTGCAGGCACTCGACCTGCGTCACAATAGGTTGAACGAGGTAGGAAAGCGGGGTTCCGAGTATTCACGTCCGTCGATGGTTCTCCACCTGCAGATACCGCCCGTGATATACGAAATTTCGTCCTTGGAAACGCTGTGGCTTCGCTACAACCGAATCACGACGGTGGGCGACAAGATTGGCCAACTGAAGGTATGCTCTTCCGTTATTGCATCACGACGGTTCGCTCGGGCGGCCTTCGCATCGTTTCAACACGTTCGAGCCCCGCGTTTTGCGAACGGCCAGAGCCGGAGGCGCACGGTGTCTTCGTTTGGCAATTTGCGTCGTTGGGGCACTGCGGCAAAACGCCCAAACCATTTAACTCAATCCAGCATGGAAGGTGCCCGCTTCATATTGCGCAAATCGGTTGGGGGAAGTGATTCGCTGAGGTTGGCGTAGATTAGGGTCGAATTGTGTGCGTTGAAATGCCCATGCGTATTAATCAGTAGTCCACAAGCGGAAATCGCTCCTTTGCCTGCAAGAGGCGAGAGGGCGAACGCGTATTTTGCTCTAACAGGAAAAGTGGCTGCAGAAAGTTTTCCATTTCTCACTTTCTAACTCATTGCCATTTTGGGGTGATCCACCATCGGCCGCTCCATCGTTCGATCCCTTCTTCACCAACATGTAGGTGCATGCGTGTGGTCCGTGGAGTAAAGTTTAATTGACATAAGCAATAAATTAACTGCGCGCTCGTTGACGCTTACTGAAGTAGACTTACGGCATCAGTGAGCTGCATGTGCACAAGAGGGGTGCTTTAGAAAGGTATATCTCTTGAGAACCTTGTTTTCTCTGTCCTTGTTTCCGGATGAACTTTGCGCATGATATTCGTTAATTCCATTTGCTTGATGGTGTTTTTAGGCGGTAAATTACAATTTTAATATACGCGTCGCAGTTTGAGCTGTGTATACTGATGAGATTCATGTATTCTGTTTGTAATTAGAAAAGTTTATGAGGGAACAGACTCATGGAGAGAAAAAAGGTCGGTTAAGGTGAAACAGATCTTGTCTTCGCGCAAGCTAGAAAATGCGTCTCTTTTGACCCGTCATCGAAAGCAAAATAGCCGCATATGCTCTATTGCACGGGATATGCGGCGAGACTGCGCTGTATTTGCTGGCAAGCTGCTGTAAGGAAGCACCAAAAGTCTCCCCAATCGCGATATGCAATAGCACATGACACGCCTTGTCGCGTAATCCCATTTCGTTCGAGGGCTGATTTATGTGCACCAATATTGCCGCCATAATGGCTTTTAAATGCATTCTTCTTCAGTAACGGCACGCCGCCGGTTCAACGACCAAAATTGCTCCCCTCTTCAGGCGGCATTCCTCCGCTTGAAGGAATGGTCCATTTTTTGATCAATGAAACGTCAGTTGTAATTTACTTCCGATGCCGAAAAATTGGCGTGAAACCCTCCCGTTGATATTGAATGAAGGCGCAAATGGAGGGTAGGTTCACGCTCGTCACAGCTTGGGCGAGCAACGCTCGCGGCGCGCTTGTCCTTTTGTGCCTAATCGGGACGATTAAGCCTTCCTTTCCATCGAACAGCCAACTGACGTGCCTCTGAGCTGAGTGATTATTCTCCGGCATTTGGAAAGGAAGAAACTATTTTTCTTGCTTCCTACGGATTTTCCCGCTTAATCTTGGCGAGGATTCATAGTTTCGTGGAGGCGAGGCGGTGTTCATTCAACCTAACGACATTCCAGCATGCGTGGTTGTCGTAAAGGCTGCAATTGGACGGACGGTTAGCAGTTCAACTGCGCCTCCGTCGCTTCGGCACGCATCAGCCTTTCGGAACGTAATTTCCCCGATCGAATTGTAGCCGCAACTATTTCACTGAAGTCGGCAGTTGCGTGCGTTTTGCAAGTATTTATGCAGGAAGTGAATCGCCATTGATGAAGTTCAGTGAATGAGCGTTGCATCGGTGAGAAGCGTGCATCTAATTGTGTTTTGCCTGTAATATCCCTCAGACGATAGCATTTTCGTTGTCTAAGCAAAACTTGGCAACTTACCGTGCCATTAGACGGCGTCTTGAAACGCACAGCAAAGAAGGGCATACATGCAGCACTGCAAAATTGTCAGCTGCTGGCGAAATGTCTTTAACATTTCTGTCATCTTTACGAAGGCCGTGGTTGTCCATTTCCTGTTGGAACCTTCCCATTTGGAAGTCCATTTGCATTCAGGACATAAAACTTTCGCGTACGCGCTGTAAATCTTCCGCCAATGGTAAACCGCGTGATATCAAACTTGTTGTATAGAGGACCGATTGTGATTCAGGCGATCTGTTGAGAGACCGTCAGTTGCACGAGAATTTGGTAGATGGGTGAACGCTGCCATTGCGTGATGCTTTGTCTCTTTTTTACTATATGTAAATTGAAGAACAATTAACCTAGTGTCGCACTTTTTTTTGAATATCCGATTTGCATTCAACTTGCTCAAGCCTTGTTCCAACGCCCCACTGCGTTGTTATCCTCCGTGTATTGCGTATCAGTTTACTTCCTTTGGCCAGAATGCATGCAAAGTAGGTGATGGGTATCCCTGTGATGTCGCCTTCCGGGTGCAGAAGCCCTGAACTTGCCAGTTAAACGCAATTAATCGTTGGAGCGAAGTTGTTGCTGCTGCTGCGAGGCATTTTTGGCCAAGCAGTAGGTAATACTACTGGATTTTAATTCACGGCAGAGTTCGAGGCAAAGTGTACATCAAACTGAATCTAGAGGCTTCTTGTTATTCACTGACACACATGTTGGCTATCCATCTTTTCCGCCTCATTCTGAATGAGCAGCGAGTGTGCGACTTCGTTATTTATACTTTTCCATTGCTCACTCCGCATCCATCTGTCAACATGACTGATACTTTAGGGATATTGATAAACCGACTGATACTTGGTCCAGGCGCTGCTCGTGCGGCCAATGAGTTAACATGGCTAGCATAGAGTAAACAACCGATTGCATGAAGGTATTATGACCGCTATCAATCAATCCCGAAGGGCAATATGCTGCGCGTAACAATTTTTGCAAATTTTATTGTATTACTTGTTTGAATTGCCTGTCGGCTGGCCCATACGATTCTTTATTGTAAAGAATAAATTGTATCCCAGTGACTATGTTACTGTTATTTTTGTTGTTGATACATTATCCGCAGACGTTTAATGGCGGTGCTGTTTAGAGACTTAAGATGCTAGACTTGAGGGAAAACAAGATCCAAGCTCTGCCTGCGTCGGTAGGCTCCCTTAGCTGTCTATTGGTTCTGCTGTGCTCCTACAATCACCTACGCTCTGTGCCTTCAGGTAGGAAGTTTTTGTCCGCTTTCTTATTTTCAAATGGCGTCAACGTCCTTAAGCCATCGGTGATTGCACGGAGCTGTCGCAGCTGGACTTTCAACACAATGAACTGTTGGACATTCCGGATAGTATTGGTAAGCTGCGCAGTCTTACTCGTCTGGGCCTTCGCTACAACAAACTGACCTCCATACCCACGTCGCTTGCCAATTGTACAAAGTTGGAAGAGTTCAACATCGAAGGCAACAACTTGTCGCAGCTTCCGGTAGCACTGTTGCGGACATTCTCCGTTTCCGAAGTGAACAATGGAATTTAGGACGGTCTTCTTTCAAGATTGTCCAATCTGGTGACAATCAACCTAAGTCGCAACGATTTCAACTCATTTCCGCAAGGCGGGCCAGCTCAATTCACCTGCGTTGTGGTAAAACTGCGAACCTTGAATGTTCGCCCTATCCGTTAGCGCTTTCGCTTGTAGACAGTCAACATGGAGCACAACCAGATCAACAAAGTGCCCTTTGGAATATTTTCTCGTGCTGAGCATTTGGCCACGTTAAATTTTAAGGAAAATGAGCTCACTTCTCTGCCTCTGGGTATGCGCGCCGTATATTTTTGCCGTCTCGCCATTTTGGCAGTGCAAACGCTTCCGTTCAGACGTGGGTACCTGGAGGAACGTGGTCGAGCTGAACCTAAGTACCAATCAGCTGAGAATGCTGCCCGATGATATAGACAAGTTGCAGAATCTTGAAATGCTAATCGTCAGCAACAACTACTTGAAGGTGGCTAAATTGACTCTTCCTAAGCGATTGCGTTGTTTTGAAACTTGGCCATTTCACTTTTTGCAGAGGCTGCCTCCTAGTGTTGGCAATCTGAAAAAGCTTAAGGAGTTGGACCTGGAAGAGAACGAGTTGGAATTTCTGCCCAACGAGATCGGTTTTTTGTTCAACTTGAACAAATTGTTGGTTCAATCGAACAAGCTGACGTGCCTTCCGCGGACCATCGGGTGAGAGAGCTGGTAAGGTCGACGAGTGGACCTGGTTTGTTCATGTGTGCGTTCGTAGGAATCTGGTCAGCTTGAAGGAGCTGCGGGTCGGCGAGAACAATCTGACTTCACTGCCAGAGGAAGTCGGTAGGCTGATTTGACGTTTTCCAACCCTGGCTTTGACGTGTCTGCTTTAGGTACGCTGGAAAATCTCAAATCGCTTTACATCAACGACAATCCGTCGCTGCACACGCTGCCTTACGAATTGGCGCTCTGCCAAGCATTGGAGATTATGAGTATAGAGAATTGTCCATTATCTCAGATACCGCCGGAAATTACGGCCGGTGGCCCATCGCTGGTCATACAGGTACCACTGAAGCACCATTTGCGTGAACGACGCTGCGAGGCGCTATTTTAGTTCCTGAAAATGCAGGGACCTTATCGTGGCACCGTTTGAGGGACGTCGGCGGATTGTCTCGAACTTTGTTGGGCCGTCGCCCCGGCCGCGCTAGGACCATTACGGCATTGTTCCCTTACTTGGTCGCTTTGGACAGACCTGAGTTGGAAAGCTGTGGACACTGTTGCTGAAATGACCGGCCAGCGCTTTCCGGGAAATGCTGGTTTTTTCCGTTAAGCGCTTTTTCTGACGAGGTTAGGAAATTCCAGTTTGCATTGTTGATATTATTTGTAAGTTAACGTCGCGAATAAAAGCACTAAAGCTCAACTTGATTTTGTTGGTAGACCTCACAGGTACGAGGATAGGCGTTTAGGCAATGGTTTCCGTTGGCTTTGATGTTTGCCATTCTGCGCGTAGTACAACGTACGCAAATTTTCAATGGTTCATTGATAATTTAACATTTCCCAAAAAAGGGAACGTGCTCCATATACAATTTTTTGTTTGACCACAAACAGGATTCTTGCTGACGGTACAGCTGAACATTATTTTCTTGAAAAACCCGCTCCTATTATGATTATTTATTGGTTGTTATTGTTGTTATTGTTAATCATATGTTGTTTATTATAAACATACGGCTAATTTTTCCCGTTCAAGTAAACTGATCACACGGAGCTTTCGGGACACACCTAGTCCCGTCTTCAGCGTGTATACTCTGGTGAAGACGGGACTAGGTGTGTCCCGAAAGCTCCGTGTGATCAGTTTACTTGAACGGGAAAAATTAGCCGTATGTTTATAATAAAGAATGATGAGATCATATCCCGTAGTAAGAAATCCTATTTTCAATATAATCATATGTTGATTAATATTAATACAACCTTCAGCAATCGGAACTTCTGATGTGTCCCGTCTTCAGCGGGTGAAACAATTTGACTTGAGGACAGCGCAATAAAAGCGTACGCGCCTGGTCGTTTTGCTTCAGTGATCAAAGGTGCTGCTATTCTCTCACGTTTATTTGAGGATGCACCCTTATCACAGTTTTGTCGTGTCAAATTATTTCGTCGCTGTAGGCGAAACGTAAGAGATTCGGATAACCATGGATTCTGTTAATAAAGAATCATCATAAAGGTTTGAAATTGTTAAAATAAATAGTGTAGTACGTTGCCAGGATTACAAAGCCAATAGTCAGACGGAATGCAGTCAGCTTCACCTATGGCGCAGATGCGTTTAATCAAATCGTATATGTTGATATTCAATTTCACGACCTAACTGCTAGTGCGTGCAAATCTTCCCAAAAACTCGATGTTCAGCTGCGAGATGTTTAAGCTTGCCTGTGGAAAACTGGTTTTCTGTAGCGGATTTGTATTGTTTGATGATGATGTTTGATGTTTGCAAGATCGTTTGATGATGTTTGATGTTTGCAAGATACATTCTGGCGGTAGTTTGCCCACGAGGGCCAGATGTGGCGCTCTTCCCAGTTCAACTCTGCTCTGATCTACTCGAACCCACTGAAAGTGGCCAGCAACCCACCTACCATCGGTACGCTGACAGGCTCCTTTCGAAAACTGCCCACACACAGTAAGCGTTGTATTCCGCTCTTCGTTGATCAGCGCACGCCCAATCGATGCCAAGACATTTGCTCTTCTTCAATCACTACCAATGGAGCGCCCTAGCAGAGCACGTAATCCAAATGATCACTTGTACGGGAAAGTGATTAGATTTTCAGGCCATAGCAAGCACGACCAATCAAGATGTAGTGAACGCAGCGTGAACCTTTCGTAATTGTCATTTTGAAAACTTTTCCATCCTCAATTATGTCCGCTTGTAAGTTGAAAGACCAAGTTTGTTTAGAGCTCAGCTGAACATTCTTGTTTCGCACAATGCCCTGAAAAATGAATCAACCTTCGTGGGGTCCTTACTTTTGCTCATTAGTCTGAAAGTCCAACCGGAGCATGTTTCGGTTTGGGAAGTGCTTCCATTCACTGAAACGTACTGTACTTCGCTGTTCTGCCTGATTTAGTGCTCCTTAAGCTTCCAGGTACAAGAAGAGGCCTTCTCCAGTATCTTCATTTGAAATCCACCGTCTCTTCAAATGAAGACACTGGAGAACAGGTCTCTTCAGTCAACACCTTTAACTTGAGCAGTAGGTGAGCGGAATTTTCGCAATATTATGGTTCCTATTAAATATGGTTGGGAGGGGGGCAGTTGCTCAATGTTGGCTATTTCCGTGCTAAGTATCGTAAGTAAATGTAGTTATGATTACCGAATTGAATTGTTTGGAACATTGTGCCAGTTCCTTTTTACCGGCGCGTAAACTTTGATTTACTGTCATGATTTTATATTCTGCTTGATCAAAGGTTAAATTGATTAAACGCCGAATTTCAGTAGTGTGTTAACTGTGGTTCGCCTTCACCTACGTTACTGGATCATCAGATCAGCGTTGTGAGTCTTTCTAAATAAAACTGACTAGCTGAAATTGCAATAGACAATATTATCACAGATTCCCCGTTCCATTGTAAAAACTTTTATTAAACTCTTACAAAAAGCGGAGCTTTCGGACCTCCACGCGGTCCGTCTTCAGCGCTAACTGGTCACCACGCAGTCAGTCTTTGGTTCACCAAGCTACTCTGTTCAACCAACCAGACGAGCGACATCCGCTATCAGCTGAAATTGCCGCCAGTTTGGTCCACGCGAATTTTTGCGAATGCTCTTACTTCTAAGTTCTGAGTCACTCTCGGTGTACGAATCTATTTTTGTGGCTCTTTAATGAAGGTCCTTCTGGGTTAACTAGGCTCTTCTGGTGGGTTTTCAAAATGTCACTGCATTGCATTCTGTGCGTGATTAACTCCTACAGTTTCATTTGGTACCCACGTAAAAGCAAAGTACGGTAGGTTTGCATCGGTTACGTGTGAATGTTTTTCCCGTAAGCGAGAAAACCATGCAAAAACATTCTTGAAGATCCGCATACCCGTTACAAGGCACCCAGTCTTCAACAATATACAGTAGAACGTCGATTATCCGAACTAATTGGGACCGGGGGTCATTCGGATAATGGAAAAATTCGGATAATAGAACAGCTATTGAAAGTGCGTGATTTTTTAAAAATTTTATCGTAAAGTCATATTTGGCGCGTATAGTCGATAAAGGAAAGGTCAAAAATTATAAGCTTCTGCATTGAATGCAGTTTCTTCCTGTCGTTATACGAATCGTGCAACCAACTCTGGATTCTATAGAAGCGACTTTGAAGGATTCTGTTATACTTTAGCAGGTTTGTCTTCTCTGAAAAAATCCGCACTAAGAAACCTGAAGAGAAACACTTTTATTCCTGCAGAGATGAACGTAGTGTTCAGTTGTACTTACTGATGTTGATGAAGAGAAATGAGAAGGAATAAAAAATTATTAAAGCTTTAAATGCCACTTGAATACGGCATGAGTGCGATGAAGCTGATGGGCATCCACGATTTCAAAACCTGAAAGACGAAGGAATCGTTGCATCAGTTTCAAACGCATGACAGCCTATCATCATTAATTAAGACTCCATGGGATACTGGTTCTGCTTTAAAAAAGTTCGTAATGGACGTCTGTCTCAAAGTTGTTGTTCGTTTCTTAGCTGCTAGATCTCGGATGTTCTTTAAGCACAGAAGCATTGCTGGGTCGCATTCCTCCTGGCATTCAAACCATTCAAGAGCAGTTTCCAGACATCGAAACGCTGTATCATGAGAAGGACATGCAGTTTGTGCTTCTTCACCTTCATCAGTGTCTTCGTCCATTTTGTTGTCTACGTTTGAAACTGCTTCAATGATCTCGTCGACGTCAAAAATTTGTAATCCAGGGTCGTCACGGTCACAGGATAACCACATTTCAACATCAGCCTCTTCGCATTCACTGGATAGTGAAACTGCTTTTAAACCATCAAGCAATTCTTTCATTTCCATATCTGTATTGCCCAGGCCAGGCGTTGCATTCGATTATCTATGGACAAAGATGTTGTTCCAAGAGTTCCTTAGCGTGAACTGTTTTATAGAAGACCAACTGTCCGCTATCATATAGCAGCAGTCCTTCAATGTAATTGTCTTATAAAAGTCCAAGACTGATTGCACACTTCGATCTTCCGTTAGCAAAAGGTGGCGGAGAAGTTGTTTTCGGTACAGGCATTTCAAATTTTCAATTACTCCTTGATTACGGTTGCATTAGTGGAGTAACATTAGGTGGAAGAAATTTTACTTCAACAGTTTCATCAACACTGTTCAAAGATTTTGTAGATGGATGAGACGGAGCATTGTCAATTAACAGTAGCAGTTTGCCTGATTTTCCAGTCAAATTTTGGAACTTTTTAACTTCAGGTATAAACGTGTTTTCAAACCAGTCCATGAAAATTGCACCGTTCATCCAAGCTTTTTTCTGACTCCTATACACTACTGGCAAGTTCTTAGCGTGCTTGAAACACTAGTCTGTACTGTCTTGCCTTACCTTCATTCCGTTGCGAGACATTTCTATGAGATGCACTTAACTCTGCGAGACCTCAGAGAAAACACGACAAGACAAGAATAGAAAACTGCTACTCAACACGGTCCAACAATAAGCCCCGCAGCATAGTACCTTTCTCGACGTGTAGGAGTACTTCTATACGATGCAAAACATACTATGTAAATGGAAAAATACGCTAATTTCCTCCAGTAAAATTCACAAAATGAAAATCAACAGCGGTACAGGCATTATCTCTCATTATCAGACAATTTAAAATTTTGTTCTTCCAGTGAATTCGGATAATAGAACATTCGGATAATCGACGTTCTACTGTACACGGTTCGTTATGTACTCATATAGAATGTGGAATGTGCGTATAGGCTTTCCATTTAATTTACTGCCGAATGTTCTTATTACTTGTTTTTACGTCTGCATCCCACGGCAGTCGATTTTGGGCGCTTGAATGCCACATACATGGAAAGTTGCTTCAAGTAGCAGCTTTTATTTACCCTTGGAGAAAATGATTGCCCATTTAACGGTCTGGTTTCTCAGCTACTCCTGCAGTTTCTTCTTCTCCAATTGCCACTTGCCTGCATTCTGCTCATGCATACCGTACTATCAATTTTAATTCCGCAAGAATGGGGTATGCGAAATGTATTGTTGTGGACCTCCCGTAGATGCTCTAAGTAGACTTTCTATTGTTCTACGTTCCTTTGTTAAACGATACGCTACTTGCGCAGTGTTTTGCACGTTTTCGTTGAGTTATCGTAATTGTTTCCCTTTGTCGCGCATTGTATATTAATTATAATATGAACGCTAACGCAAGGCAGCTTACTGTTTAAACGCTCGTGGTAGCTCGGCATGTAGCCGTAGTAGTTGCAGATTTTGGTGTCTGCAACTGGTTTGTTTGAAATTTTTTCAAACAAACCAGTTGGTTTTCAACCGTTTGGTTTTGTTTGAAATTTTTTCATTACAGTCAATTATGCCTTTGGGCCTGTTGCCATCTTCAGAGCGTTAAACTGTCCAATGAATTGCGGGGTGCCCTGTTCGCAAAGCCCATTTGTGGAGTATTGGAAAGGTCATATGATGGTGCATAATGGTTACGTAAGTCTGCTTCGTGGCGACATTCAAAGTTAACTTGACGTACGGTAATCTGTTCTATGATGGCGTTTTCGTCATTAGGTTGGTTTTGCGCATTTGCAGACTCCGCCTGCTGCTGTTTCAAAGACTGCCTCGAGAGCTGCCCGTTGAAATTCATTCGGTAAGTTGCGTACAATTTTTGTATTTTACTTTTCTACTCCGCAATACTCAACCATTGCAACGTATGCAGCGGTAAACATGAAAGAAATCGAACTATTCAAATACCTTAGCAAACAGTTTATGAAAAAAATGATGCGGTATCCTTGTTCAATGGCCTTTGTTGTGCGTAGCTTTCGGAAGTGTCGTGTTCCATCGTCAGCGCAGTTGGAAATTATTCCGTTACTAATTTCTCTTGCTTCAAGAATATCAAACAGATATCTTAATAGCCGAAAATAGTTTGACTGTTATGAAATCTACGAACGCAGCAGTGGTAGGACAGATTGACTAATCGATTTACCCTTTGCACGTAGGCGTTTCAGATAATAGGTCCGTAGCATGTTTTGAATTCAACTGCATTATAATTAAACATATGTCCATTATCTAGCTGGTAGCGAGGATTGTTTTCTACAACGGTTACGTTCGTGTGCTTCATCCGTCCAGCCATTGGAGAATTGTCTTGAATGATGTTCAGATAATCTATTCATTTGTTTGTACTGTCCATTCCATTACATTGAGGGGAATACTGCTTACAATGATTTATGCCCGCGCAATGGTTTTCTCCATTCAGTTGGGTCGTTGCCTCGGTTTTCTCTGCTGCTTTGGTGGGCGGATGGATTTTTTAAAAAAAAGTTTAACATTCGTGTTGAGATGAGCGCTGTCTTTCTCAGGACGTTCCAATTACTATTCTGCTGGCCAAAGAAGCTGCCTCATAATGCAACCTTATTATAACTAGTACTGTAATTTTGTGTGCTACAACTTCTTTGCCTTCCCTCTACTCGGTTTGTCTCGTCTTTGTGCTCTCTGCCAATAAATATCCAACGGGTTTTGGGCCCTGGCACGATTACTCTGCGCCAATATCGACCGGTCGTTCAACTGAAGCAGTGTCTCCAATTGGCTCGTTCTGTCGCGAAAGGATGGGCACTGACGGCGATCTGGCGAAATTGTCGATCACGAAGTTGAACAGTTCCAACTACCAGATATGGAAGTTCAAGATGAAAGTTCTGCTGATGAGAGATGGCATATGGGACGTTGTGAATCAAATGAAACCGGAACCAGCGCCTCAAGGCTGGTATCAACGCGAGTGCAAGGCAATTGCTGCTATTAGGCTCACACGGCTCTTCATTTTCCCCTTAGCACTCGCTAAGGGGAAAATGAAGAGCCGTGTGAGCACATACCACTTCGCGGTATGTGCTCACACGGCTCTTAGTTTGCCCCCTTTTTCGTCAATTTTTCTTTTTTCATTTGCGCTGATGACTGGTCAAGATCGACCCGAAAGCTCCGCTTATTCGATGTGAATAAGGCGTTTCCAATGGGAAGAAAAGTCCATGTAAAACAACCAACATTGTTAATCGCTCCTGTTACAAAGAAGCAGTTCCGTTCAAGTCTCAGTCATATATGAATTTTTGGATCTAAGGCGTATTCGCTTATCCCTCAGCAAAAGCGCAGGAAATGGGACGATAGAGCAACCCAAGTGTAACAAGCATAGAAGCGGAGGTCGAATAAGCTGAACCTGCTGCGCATCAGTTACGAGGACATGTATATGGAACTGGAATCGCGCACTGGGAGGATGCTCAGTGCGGTCGTCCTTAACTGAACACTTTGCTATAACGTACAATAAATCCATGTTACAATGACGCAGCGAAAAGGATTCTTGGTATATCCGGTTCGTCCTATCGACACACCGCAGCCATTCAACGTGGAAGGAGAATGGGTGGAATGGCTCGAAGCCTTCGAATATAGCAGCGAAATCAATGGGTGGATCGACAAGTTAATGTTGTTACGCATCAGTTTAACTGGGGATACTGCATGGATGTACCGACGGCTGCCACCTGAGTACCGGAAATCCTATAACAAGAGCATCAGAGGGCTCACGGCCAAGTTCGTCGACCTGGATGCCGAGTCACTGAAGACTGCGTTGTTCCAAGCACGCACCAGGAAGAAAGATCAGGACTTGGCAACGTTTGCTCAGGAACTATTGAAGCTGGCTGACCAGTCATTTCCGTTGTGACCAGTGGAACACCAGGATAAGCTGGTTATGCAGAAGTTTGTGGAGGAGATAGACAAGCAAGATTGAGCAGATGCATTTCACATGGCCGGGCCAGGCACCCTGGAGGAGGCGGTTAGAACGCCGGTACAGGCGGAAGCAGAATATTGCTATGTGCAATGTCATTCGAGGACATGAATCAGAGATGTTCCAGATGTTATGCCGTGAATTGGGTGTCCAGAAGACCCGTACGACGCCATACCAGTCCTCAGATAACTGGCAGGTAAAGCGGATGAACCGGACTCTGACTAGTATGTTAGCGAAGGTGGTCCAGGAAGAAGGTACACATTGGGACGAATGCTTGCTCAAAGTGATGATGGCCTATCAGGCCTTTGTCCAAAGCAGTGTCCTTGAAACACCATATGCGATGGTATTCGGAGCGGCATGTCATATGCCTGGGGATGTATGTAGAACTGGCGAGCTGCCTAACAACTCAGTTTCGAAGCATATAAAGCAGTTGAAGGCTGCTTTGACAAAGGTGCACGCTAACGCCCGCCGCCATCTACGGGAAGTCGCCGTTCGTCAGAAGCGAAACCATGATCAGAATTGCGCAGGAGGCAAGTACAGGATTGGGGACCTAGTACTATTGAGGTCTATGGGACAGCACGGGGGCAACTGCAAAAGTTGTTGATGCTGTGGCGGGAACCCTACCTTGTTCTAGCCAGACCACCTACCAGATACAAAATGTTAGAAGATGTACAGATGTCAAAGTAGTTCACAGCGACCGACTGAAACCCTGTCCTCGAGACATTCGGTTACCTGTAAAAAACGAGGACAGGGGACAGATGGTCCCAGGATCAGAACGCAGCTCAGTACGTTCGGTCCCTCAACGACCTGATTCATTGGCGCTTCTATAATTAGTTAGACGTTTATGTTGCGATCGTTCTGCTTTTCTTAATTTTCATGAGAAACTATGCTGCCCATTGTCGTCTTTGGGCCTTGCAGTCAGGCTGTGTGTTAGTTGTTGGTATGTTGCTGCAAAGGCGGTTGAGCAGAGAACTTTTATTCCTTCGCAATCGTATCCAAACTTGTGCAGCTTGTGAATGCGCTTATCTTTATTGAAGGAGTCAACTGACGCGCAGTCCAATTTGTCTGGCTTATGCGCTTGCAACTACAAGCCTTTTTAATGCTCATTTACCAGTGTGATAATGTTTAAATGATTTTGTCAATGCTATCCAAGCGAGGCGATTGAAAATCCTGTGGCAACAATTGAAATAACAATTGCAAAGACGGTGCTTGCGAACTTAACCTTATCTTTCATATGTATTTTCTTAAATAACCAAGCAAACCGAAACCAGTTGTTGTAAATCCTTTCCTTTAAGTTCATGTCAGCTCGACTTGCTATTTTTATAAGGCGAGCAGTCATACTGTCCACGTGTAGCACAGTCCAATTCAGCTTCATGTCGTTATCAAAAGCGTCAATTTCAACCAATCCAAAATTTGTCATCTCCGAATCGATGAACTCGTAAATTGTCGATTCTACCCAGGCATTATCAGTGTTCCGTTCATCAGTTACAAAGCCTTTGTAAACCTAAAGCACACCACTCGTGTTATGATTAACATAAGCGAAAGACCTTCTTAATGTTCGCTTCGTTCCAGTCAGATACTGTGCGTATTCACGACACCGCGTACCTTAATGCAAGTTCTGAAAGCTCTTTCAAAGAGATCTTGGACAGTTCCTTGACTGTAGTGCATGAGCAGGTTATCTCGGAACTTTTGCAAAATTTTTGGTGGTGCTTTGTGAAGTGACGGCATGTCAACGAACTCCTGAAGTGGAAGTAATTTTTAAAGAAGTAAGATAATATGCTATATTTAACTTCCATTGTAGTCATTAACTCGTTCATTTATTCAAACTTAGTTTGTGTAACTTGAAATTGTGTTTCTTATGAACCATTATGAATGCAATGAGAAGTTATGAACCATATATATATATATATATATATATATATTTGGAAAATGTGACTTCGTACAGTCTCATATAACTTCATGCTTTCTTTCTTCTTTACATGTATCCTGTGTATGGAGAAAATGTTTAATTGGGCACTTACCCAAACGACGTAGCTTTCGGGAGAACCGGCTCCCGTCTTCAGCGTCAAATATGAACAGTCAAGCGCGAAGTAACGGTCTTTTAAATGGTTGAGATCAGGTGAACATACGGTTGGAAAACATTGGAAAAGTTGGGGCCAACGCATTTCCGGTAATATTAGGTCGATGACATTGATTTGGTAACAATACAGTGCTCGTAGATGGATCAACGCTGAGTGATCTTCTTGTGTCATCAGAGGGGTCTTTTCGTACCTGATGACACAAGGAAATCACTCGCCTTGATCCCTATGTGACCTGCACTCATTCTCCAAGGAAGCTGTACTCGAGAAGACGATAAAACTCCTGAAGTTTCCCTCGAAGTTCAAGTGCCCGGAAATGTACGGTCTTCCAAAAGTACGCAGACCAGGCATCCCGACGAGCTCTGTAGGTTCCACTATCAGTGGAGTCACATCCCATATCTCTTGCTACCTAAAGAACCTAATCAAACCCTTAACCGGCAACCGTTCCTCTTCTGTTAACAACAGCAATTCTTTCTGCACAGACGTCAAAAACTTCCAATTATTAGCTGCACATGTTCTTCATCTTGATTGCTTCTTTGTAACGGGAGAGATTAACCATGTTTGTGGTTGTACACGGACTTTTCTTCCCGTTGAAAACGCTTTATTCAAAACGAAAAGCGGAGCTTTCAGGTCGATCTTGACCCGTCATCAGCGCAAAAGGAAAGGAAAAAGAAAAATGACAAATGACAAAAAGATTGAGCCGTGAAAGCACATACCGGGAAGAAAAGTCCGTGTGCCCAATTAAACATTTTCTCCGTACACAGGCTACACGTAAAGAAGTAAGAAAACATGAATATATTTTTTTCTTGAATATTGGATGTTTTGTAACGGGTTTCATGTTTTTAAATTGGTGGTATTCCGGCTTTCCCGTTTTTTGATGATATCTGTAATAAAGCCGCAAATGCCCTACCAGCGGATGGATGGGCGATTATTAGAAATATCACAGGTAAGAGTACTTCTCGAAGCTGTCGGAACGCCCTGGTTCCGTCGTCAGCGATGTTGAAAGGGCTGACATCGCTGACGCTGACATTTTCAACATCGCTGACGACGGAACCATGGCGTTCCGAAAGCTTCGAGAAGTACTCTTACCTGTGATATTTCTGATAATCGTCCATCCATACATTTGCGGTTTTATTACAGGTGTCATCAAGAATATGGGAAAGCTGGAATGCCACCAATTTTAATATATATATATATATATATATATATATATATATATGTCGATCTTTGTCACGGAAAAAAAAAATATATATATATATATATACAGTAGGCCATCCGTATATGCGAATTTTTATACGCGGATTCGGCTCAACGCGGTTTTCCCGAGAAGGCAATGAGGTCATTCTTGACTGAAACTGAAGAATCCTGTAGAGATGGCTGCTTTCCAAGTTCTTATGTACGAACATCTGTAGTTCTATCGCGCAACTTGACAAGCGATTTTCTGTTCGTACAGCTTATTTGTCGCTTCATGAATTTTTGCCACCTTAATTCGAATTGATTTTGCCTGCAAGAGATTTAGTCACAAAAGCTTCATACCAACTAATGGATGAAAAGAAATTTTAATGAACGTAGATAATCTTAAGGACAGAAGCTGTTTGCTCAATTAGTTTTTCGAAAACAAAGACAAACCAAATTGGATGAGAAGAAATTTACGTAGAGGCAATACATGAACGTTCACGTGCATGTTACAAACAACCCGTCTCTTCAGAGGGGCGTTATAACGTGAAATCCACGGTGCATATTCGTATGATCATATATTGCTACTTTGATAGGTGTATATTACATTGTTAAACAGCAAAAGCGCTCTGTTGCACGGGGAAACATCGTGCTATGCAACCAAAGCGATACGTCACGCAGTCGTGTCCACATCTGAAAGCTGTTTCAACAGCTGACATTAAACATTCAACAGCTCACATTAAACATGTGCAGATCGTCGTGTCTAAGCTAACCCTTATGCATCGAAAACTGAAGATCTTCTGTGCCACTACACGTAATGAATGTGAATAATAGGTTGAATATTCCTTGAATAATAGGTTTGTTGAATTGTTCTTCACGGACTTTTTCCCGTTGAAAACGCTTTATTCAAAAAGAGAAAAAGCGAAGCTTTCGGGTCCAACCTGACCCGTCATCAGCGCAAATAAAAATAAAGAGGCAAAAATAGGTAAATTGAGTCCGGTCAGCACATACCGTGAATTCCTTTTGGAGAAAGCCCTCTTCCACTAAACCGCAGGAGCGGGTACTCTTTCAGTCAACGGAGACCGGGCAGTGTTGCCTCCGCCCCTTTGGTAAAGCTTCAGAGCGCAGTCTCTACAGCAGTGTTTCCCAAGGGGGGCGCTAGCGCCCCCCTGTGGGCGCTGGAAAGTCTTTGGGGGGCGCTGGAGCAGAAATGGGCACTTGGGGGGCGCTGGTAAGCCTGGGGGACATTGGTAAGCCTGGGGGCGCTAGCGCCCCCCTGCGGAGCTAAAGGGACGCCAAATAATTCTGCTGAGTAAAGTGCATGTTTGACGTTGGATGGGGGTGAAGGTGAAGTCATGGTGAAGCGACTCTAGATAATCGCTTCACCAAGACTTCATCGAACGGTTCCAGGATATCCTTTCTCTGGAGGTCCCAGATTGGGTCTTAAACCCTTTCTCTGCGGTTGAGAATGCAGGACTACAATTGCAGGAAGAGTTGCTAGAGCTGCAGGCCAATGAAGAGCTCAAGTCAAAATTTAAACTTGGATACAGAACCTTCTGGCTGCAACGCGATATCTCACGGTTCTACCCAAGATTGTGGTCTGTAGTGAGGAAGCTACTTATTTTATAATATTTCCTTCTTCTTATCTAGTTGAGCGTGGATTTAGTGTCGTTGCGGACTTGCTAACGAAGAAGAGAAACAAGCTGCAAATTGTAAATCGGGGCGACCGGAGACTCCGGCTAACCAGCATAGAGCCGAACATTGAAAAGCTGCTCTCGCTGCGTGGTTTCAAAGTCTCACAATGAAGTTCGCTCGCTCTATTACACTTGTGACTACTGCAAGTAAATTCATTAGCGTTATGTACCACACTTTTCCGGCTAAGAATATTGCGTGGGCGTTCAACTTGCTCTGGCAAACCATGCTCCCGCCTAGGGGGGCGCTGGAGAAATTGCTGGTCCAAAAGGGGGCGCTGGCGAGGAAGCCGGTGGGAAACACTGCTCTACAGACTATTCACGGCAGCGGTGCCGACACGGACTGAGGGAATTTTCGTTGATGGCGGAAAAGTACGTAATGTTTGCACTAGCAAACCTTAAGGTTGCAGTGCAATAGTAGGGCAGGCCAGGTAGAATACGGAAGCAGTTCAACGGTCCGTCCACAACACACTTCCTTTCCTTGACGTTTCAGTTTTAAGGGAAGGGCGAAGGCTTTCAACGAGTGTATCGAAAGCCGACACATTCGGACAGATACTTCCGTTTTACCTCTCATCACCCTTTGTCGGTGAAGAAAGGTATTGATGCGGGTATGATAGACCGTGCGATCACGATATGTGATCCAAAATATTAATATTTGACAAATTTTCTTTTATTTACTCGGATGGAACTTTGATCTTATCGCTCCTTGTAATGATCCGCAAATTCTGTGAAGATTTGAAGTAAACTCGGAAGTGGTGTAGGCGGTCAAGCTGTTGTATCTGCTCGCCTATACCGTGATAATAAGGGATCATTATTACCGGTTCTGTTCTTTCCGAGTTTACTCCAATATTTCTGTTTTGCTGTAACCTCCTTCTGATGATAGAATCGACCAACGTTTTGGGGTAGCCATTCCGTTGGAGTGTGTGGTCACGATGTGATTGATTTCTGATGTCAAATATTTTGAGAACAACTTGCATCTCGGTTATTCCCCGTTCAGTAAAAACGTTTTATTCAAACGCAAAGCTTTCCTACCAAATCCTAGGTCCGTCATCAGTGCAATCATTTCTGTCAACTGTCCAGTTAGCCGATGGTCCTGCAAGCTCCTCCATTCGACTGGGCAGTTGACAGAAATGATTGCACTGATGACGGACCTAGGATTTGGTCCGAAAGTTTTGCATTTGAATACGTTTTGGGAATAAAACGTTTTCACTGAACGGGGAATAACCGTGATGCAAGTTGTTCGCTTATGTACGTTTTACTGAACGTGGTAACGTCCGAAAGCTCCGCATTATTTATTGCACAATAAAGACAGACGGGGAATTTGCCGTGTTTCTCTTCAACAAATAAGAAAAATACCGAATTGAAATGAAAAGATTTCCAGAAGCGTTAGCAAAGCCTGCTTACCGCTATCATTCCAACGTACTCGAGAGTATCATTCTGATATTCAGATGATGCCAAATATTCAACCGGTTTTGATCCTCTGAATAGTGCCAAATGTTGTCCTCATCAATGTTCACTTTCCAACGTTGCTTACCTTGTAAAAATGGCCACGATTTGATGATTTGGTCCCCATTTTGGTAGGCTTCCTCTCCCTCTTATACCTGTTCTTCCCTTTGGGTTCAGTGGATATCCATTTGCGTCAATCTTGTACCGCTTGACGGAGGATTTACGCTCAACGTGGCCGTCATTTTCGTTAAACAAAATAGTTCCACTGAAAATTTAATAGCTACCACATATCGCTAGAGGATGACTAACGTTGCCAGATTTTGCCAGCCGAAAGATTGCTTCCCGCTGATACTGAACTCAATTACTTCTTTCATTGTTTTTATACATTTACTCTCGAATCCAGCGGCACTAAGGTGTGCTCACTTTCAGTATTTGTTTATCAGTCTTAGAAGGCCCTTTTAAAAAGCATAGTTTAGGAACTATTGACTCACTGTTAAAATGGTGAAATTATTGTCACGTGCTATCCATTTATTTTTTTTGTACCTACTCGTAATATGACCGATTGGATTTACGTTACGCTTCGTCGTGTCGTTTGGCGAGAATAAGTAATTAGGAAATAATCTACCGAGAATATCGGGTGGCTAACAGGTGCGTTGAACATCGTGAATTTTCTACCTCTCGAAATGACCACATCGCGCTGAAGATTAAACCAGTATGTTTCCAATGCTCCGCTACAATTTTTGCCGTTGCCTATACAGGTAAACTGTTCCGTCAAGAAGCATTTGCTTGGTGTTGGTAATGCTCGCACAGGGGTACAGCCCTAGACCAGTCAGGATGCTCAAAATAATCTGAAATTGAAAATCAGATATTTTTATGTTTTTAATAAACCGCTCGTTATGGTATGTTGCTCCATTGTTTGAGCAGATAGAATAGGTACTTTCAGTAGTTCACTGCAGTTGCAATGTTTTTAAAAATTGCTATTCAGTGTAGGGTACTTATGAATTGTCCGTTACGCCTTCGTGAACGCGCCTGAAATTATAAAGCGCTGTTGTCAGAAGTAGCAGTCTTTTAAAGTCTGAGAGAATTGGTCCGCCGCTACTTATTCAATTAATGAACGTGGTTTGGCGCAGTTGCATGTGAAACTGCAAATAACGTTTTCTTCCTCTATCACATATTGAAGATGCTGTTTTTATGAACGGGCGCGTTAGTTCTCATAATTACAAATTACTTGCGGAATATTTCAAGCCGTTGATGAAATAAGCAGTTTATTTGCGTAGCTTTCGGGAAGCAACTTTTCCCGTCCTCAGCACACACGTAGTCGTAATGATTACGTGTTCCTTAGGATGGGAAAAGTTGCTTCCCGAAAGCTACGCAAATAAGCTGCCTTTTATCATTAACGGGTTGAAATATTCCGTAAGTAATTTGTAATTATAAGATCTATCGCATATTTACATATTGACATGTACAGAGCAACTGGTTGCCAGAACCCTCGTCAAATTGCGTCCACGTGAAACTGAAAACTGCTGTTACCTCTAATTCTTAGCGCGCACCAAGTTCTTTCAGGTCATTTTGCCTGAGTGATTGCAAATGAAACTCTTCTCAGAAGTGGAGCAGACGAATTTGACAAGCGGAAAAGTCCCTTTTTTGGAATCAGTCTATTTCTCAGTTGTTGCTGCACCTATGGAGTTAGACGAAACGCTGCATTTGGCTCCTTGAAATTCATAGCACTTGGTTACGTTTAGGATGATTTGACTGTGCGATTTGGCTAATTTTACTTGCATGCGAGCTGCGGGAAACGACCGATCTAAAGCAGGGAGAAACGGCTGACGTTCTTGCATACGAAACCTTCACGATATCAGTTATCAATTATTAGTAAATCCAAAGTGAGGACGAATAAATGACTCAATAGATATGCGCTGTTGACTTGTCTTAATTGAGCGAGCAGGTATTGTTGAATCGTCAGTCATGCGCGCCTATCATTCTATTTGAGAAGAACTTTTGCCCGACCGAGCGGCAGCTTAAGTTGATCACTCAGCCCAATCAGTCAGTAATTGTGCAAAGTGTCATTCCGCTATTACCCAATTTTTGAGTACTATTTACTCAAAAATACCTATGCAACTGTTGAGAAAACGCGCAGTTCGTGAATACCTATGCAACTGTTGAGAAAACGCGACCATTCGCTGCTCTCTGAAGTAGCGAACTGCTAATGGTATTTAAAATATTAGTTAATAATAAAATTTCCTTTGATTTTCGACCTAATTTCGTCTTCTTTTAAACCTTGTTTAGTTATCGTTGGTTATTGTCATGTTGTACTTTTTCACGGATTTCGTCCCGTTGCTTTCTGTACGTGATGGATCTGTAAGTAAACTGACACTGTTTCCCTACCTTCCAATAACTTCCTATAAGTCCTTCCTATAACTATTACTCTCATCCATCCGTTGGTAGGGAGACCGTGCCAGTTTACTTGCAGATCCATCACGTACAGAAAGCAGCGGGACAAAATCCGTGAAAAAGTACAACATGAAGATCCATGCTCCCGTTAAAAGACATCCTGTCTTCCGAAACATCCTTGGTTATTATCATTACTGGAATTTCACCTTTGTAAGTAAACACGGCTAAACACACGTGACTGAGCAGCTTTTTATTCCTAAACGAAGCTTTCGAGAACCTCTCTTGTTTTCGTCATCAGCGTGTTTCAACAACAAGTCGTGAATTACACGACTTGTTGTTGAAACACGCTGATGACGAAAACAAGAGAGGTTTTCGAAAGCTTCGTTTAGGAATAAAAAGCTGCTCAGTCACAGGTGTTTAGCCGTGTGTACTGACAAACATGAGATCATACCCCGTGTGCAGAAACCCATTGTTTAATTACTGAAATTTATTAATATGCCTACAAAAGCCCATTACTAACTTTATGTCTGATACGTACGCGTAATACGGCAGTAGTTAGTGCGGCATTTAAATTCACGTCTGTCAGCTCAAAAGATTTCGCCAAAGAAAAGAATGGTTATCCATACTAGCGTAGATAATAGCGTAGATAATAATTGATGCAACATGATTCAGTTGTAAGTGGATTGGTATGACGAGTGCATTGAACTTACTTTACATCATCAGGATCACAACTTTGGCCGAACAGACAATCGCTGTTATAAAATGGGGGATCATAGTCAGGCAGTGGAACTTTCCATTGTGCTGAATTTTCTGGGACGTAACTTCGTTCTATCTGGCGATAATATACGGGAAAATGACGTCATTGTTACGAAACGATGACTCACTTGGGTGTTGTAGTAGAGGGATCGGTATATCACTGCATCGACTTGGGCAATCTGTATGCACATTTTTGGAGATAGGGCACACATAACTGTCCGTTCTTACAAGTGGTAGCACGGCGCAAAGTTGGGAAATGGTGAACGCAGTAGTACATTCGTATCGCCTGACCATTCGTGCCTTAATTTTGGTACATTTGTGCCTTCTGCTCCAAGCTCAGCTACTACTCACCAGCTTTGGTTTGTTTTAATGGAGATTCCGCTATTTACTTTCATTATTGCCAGCTGAGCAGTTGACTTTACTAGCTGCAGGCGTGTGAGCAACTGTAGCATCTCTTTTATTTTGACATCGTATTGAGTGAAAAGTTTAGGACAAACTTGCTGCCCACTGTTATACGCTGACTTTGCAATGCAATAGCGTTGTTTTACTGTTAGCTGAAGCTCAAGAAACAAAATTGTAATAATGCTTACTGGGGCAGTTGTCTCACGTGCTCGACGTTTTGGAGAAGTTGGCATTAGTGCAATTTCGTTCGGTTTGCCTACGATCACCTCGCTATTAAGTTCTTCATATGCGTTTTTGCTTTGCATTTGCAGTTTCTGTCGTCTGGCAACTAGAGTAGGAAGAACTTACAAAGCGGCATATGTTAGCGTGGCGTAATCATGGAAGTTGTAATCAGTGTCTGCCACTGTGAATCTTTTCGCCGCAGCATCACAGAGTTCAACGATTGCGCACAGCGGAATGCAAGAAGTTCACTCTTCTCAGTATGCAACGATAACCATCTTTCATATGGATGATAAAACGCCAATTTCTGCGCTGTTTTTCTGCGCGACGAATAGGTTGCCAAGAGTAGCTTTGTTGGTGTGACGAAGAAGTTCTGTAATTGGTTAATAATTCTATTAATTTTTGTGCAGTTAACAATGGTGTTATTTTTTGGCTAACAGGAGTGCAATACATTTGCGCCCATATCCCTTCAGATTATTATTAAAGGAACATTCTGCAGCAGTTTACATTGTCACTCGAGGTTATCCTTTACCCACAGGCATCCGAGGTTACACTGAAGGAGGAGGTTAGTCGTGAGCACTTCCTGCAATTTTCTCTCTATTTTCAGCTTTAAGAGTACTGCAAATGTTTATATAGCCTACAACTGCCATAGTGCGCAATTTCACCAAAGGCTTGCTATTTGCTGTGCGTCTTCTCTTTTCTGTAGTCCGCGCGATGAACACGAGTTAATTAAACCAGGGGATCTCTACATTGATGTGGCATGGTTACGTTTCACCCACTCAAGTGTTTGCCTATTTTGCATGCAAATAGAGCGTAGTTAGCAAGTGTTTAATTAAGGTTATCCGCGATTGTGCACATAGCAGGCATTCCCGATTACGAATTATTTTTGCTTACTTTCCATATTACGTCATTGAACAACAGCCAATGAGCTAATCGGATGACAAGCAGTATCATTGTATACTGTTTGCAAAGAATCTAGCTTTTACTCGTTTTTGGGATTTTTCTGTTACCTACCCTCCACAATATGATAATCAGGTTTTTCACTTGTACGCGTTGTATGTCAATCATACCACACTAGAGCAGATTAAGTGCACCAGAAGTGTGCTAAGCCAATAACAAAGCCTAAGACCAAATGTTAAAGCACCATCACATCAAAACTGCGTAAACAAGAAGTCATGCTGTTGGTAGACTGATAACGGAAAAGATTCCATATTTATATTTACAATTTAGCAGTTGATTGAGCCTTCAATTGCAAGGGAGATCAGAGGGACTTACAACAGGTGACAGTGAACTACTGAACTGATGTTCAAGGCACAGTATGACGGGTAGGTTCAACAGACCTTAGTGATGGACCATAATTGTCTTTTTAAGCACGCAGAAACGGTAGTACATATTACTTTTTTGCGTAAAAGTAGATTTGGGCTTCTTTCTTGGAGGGAACCCTTTTTGTAAGCGATCGCTGGCCTACTCTGCTAGTCTTTTATACGTGAAATGGTTTAAGTGCTACGCTCAGAAGCCCCAATGGTGTTCAGGCGGGAGTGCCTTGCAGCGAAACTGTGTTACGCTTTATTTTGCGCAATGTCGCCACGTCATTGACAAAAGTACAACATAGCAGCAATTGGTTTTTCACGGTGAGAAATCAACCTACCATCATATCCTGTACAGTCATTGCTATGCCTGTTATGGTGACGGAATGGGAGAGCACGTCAGATATGATTTCGGCAAGCCAGGAGATTCCCTGGCTTTTCATTGACCACACGGCTGTCTTCAGACCGCATTTAGCCTTTTCTTGTATTGTTAGTTTGGAGCGTTCCAGCAAGGATTTGATTGTGGTTTTCAGGACGCCCTCAGGGAATGTTCGCCAAATCAAAGGTCCACTCGGGTCGTCAAATTTTAGATTTCCAAGGTGCATAACTTTTTCGTCCTGAATTTCGATCATTGTCAATTCGGTCCATGCGTTGTCCGTGTTGCGTTCATCGGGAAAGTACCCTCTGAAGTGCTGCAAACGGTCAACGGTTGTCCAGCTGCTATTGCTATGCGCGTAGCCAGCCTACCACAGCGCATTTCTTCATTGATTCCTTTATTATTTCGTCAACTATTTCTGCATGGTAGCTTCTGCCCAGATCTTCCTTGAGTAATCTGAGCAAGTTCGGCGGTATTATTCCATTTGTTGGACCTTTAACAAACTCCTGTAGAGAAGTAGTGCCATTAGTAAGTGCGCGCAAGGGAATGAGGATAACATGTTTAGGCTTCAATGGGTACGCTCTACTGAAAAAATAATGGCGTCCCAGCCTTACACTGGAATAAGACTAGGAAAGGTTGCTGAAGGTACATAGTGATATCGGCCCTGTTGCAATGGTCCTTTTGGTATCCCATCGAAGTATTATGTCTTGCAGCAGAGCTTACCACCAGGAGAGATTAGATTTAACATTTCCTAACTAAAAACGCGTATGCTGGATAACAAAGGAAAAGTATACGTGCATGATCGACACCTAGTCTCCTGTAGAACAATGTCAGTTGATGAAGGAAGCGCTTACCGCTGGAAATGCAGTTAATTTTTGAGTGCCGTTTGTGTTAGATACCAAAGCAGTTGACAATGTGCTGCCTCTAGGAATGTTGCTGTTGAAGGCACCGTTCTTACTTGCTAATTTTCCTACTTGGTGATTATGAGCATCACCAGATGATTGGGCCCCCATCGTTGCAGTGAGCCTCTGCCTGCGACACCGGTTCGTCCACGTGGATTTAACGGGACGCCGTCCATTACTTTGTATTTCTTAACAATCGAGCGTCTATCCGTGCCGTTGTCAACGGCATTGAAGATCAGGTCTCTGCAATTGCTGATATTCAGGCACGTCGCTGCTCCATAGTCACTGCGGCACTGCTCACGTAGTATTAAGTGGATCGCATTCGTCCTCACAGGGCGACGTAAAAGTCGGAGGATTGTAGTTTTCATTGGGTTTTGACCACGGAATATTTTTCTTTTCAACAAAAATACGTTCAACCTGAAGCAAACATTTCTGCATGTCCCTAATTTCAACGCGCAAAGGCGCCAACGTTAGTTTCTGGGTAAAATCTTTTGTATATTTCGCACTGCACTCCATGGAGAAGCAATCCCTATAATAGTTCTCGATGTCAATAATGATTCATCAAAATTGAGCCTAACCGTACAAGGCAGACGAAAATAATAATGCTTTTTAATTGAGTAAGCATTTTTTGTTGCGTTCAATCACGCATGTGTACGGTAGTATCTTGACTTGTAAATGCTCACTTCATCACTTCTCTGCTTTTCACGTGACGTTTATATAGCTAGTACTGCCAACGCTATGGCCACGTCGAGTTTTTCGTCTGATCAAATACCTCCTTGACAATTCGACTATTTGGAGCGATTTGTTCTAGCAGTTTAAACTTTAAACGTTCTCTCGTCGAATATTTGATAAATAAGATCCGTTGCAGAGATGAATACACGTCCTTGCGTTTATTGAGTACCGGATGGATAAAAAGGTTTTATTGTCAAAACGCATAGCCTTCGGGTCGTCATCATCGACCCGTCTTCAGTGCGAAAAACTACCATGCGTCGAATGCCCAACCAGTCAACGGTTCAGCAATACCGGGGGAATACCGTGAAGCATTTGTTCGCATATGTGCACCTAACCACGCAAATGAGAAAAGTAGAAGAAAACATTTCTATGTTGAAGAAAGTGCTGCACAGGGCACAAGGAAGAGGACAACAACAGAAAAAGGTAGAAATATCGAATGGGGATTTTAAAAAGGGATGAAAGATGGTGAAGACCAGGAGTGTGACTTTAAGTCCCGAACGCTTTAAAGCAGAATGCATCGACGGGGGCGTCATTCATTTCATACTGTCGTCATTCATTTTGGAGTTGCGTTACTGTCCTGGTCGGTCGGTGGGGATGCTCGCTCTCTGCATGACTGACTGGGCGGGCGACAGACGCTTGACGGGTACAAAGGCAGTACCTGATAGTTGATGTCGCCAGCCCGGTTGGTCGAGGTGAATGTTAATGGTCGCTGAAGACGGAACAAGATAGTTCCGAAAGCTACGAAGGTTATAGTGTTCTGAAAACTTTTCCCTAATAACTGCCCATCCATTCGCTGTTAGGGCGTTGTTTTCGGTGTACTTTCAGACACTTTGTCAACTTCCAACAGGATCAAGCCGTACATTCTATCATAACACAGAAGACCCGTTGCAAGACATCCCATTGGTATATTAGTATTAATGAATATTGACAAAAGAGCACCACTGTAAAATTCCATATCCTGATGGAAAGTTAATCTTTGTGGAACTTCTCGGTCGTATTTCAGAGACTTTCTACGACCTAGAATGTTGCCATTGATTTGTAAAGGTAAGTCATCTATTTATAAGAGCGGTGCTAAGATGTGACAGAATCGCTCTACCTTTCTATATATGTAAATGATATTTCTTCTTTCAGTATGTATTGGACAGTTGTCTTAGTTAACTCAGGCTGCATCAGCACTTAAATTCTTCATGACGTGCTAATATTCTTGGCATACAATCGATCAAAAGTGTTTACGGGAATAATTGGGCTTTTGCTTGCGTCAAGAGGTGCTATTCATTTGAAAATGTTGTCTGTCTGACTCTATGTGCATGTCGCCTGTCTTTTGTTAGGCAGTGGCGGGTTTGTGCAACGGTCATCCTTCTCTACACGACCTGTGAAAACAGTGTGAACGTTTGCAGCAAGAATTGTTCAAGGAGCGTATAATTTCCTCCTCACATCATCCTTAGATATGCGCAGCTTCAGTATCCTTCAATACATTTTGAGTGCAAGAGGCCTTTTATGGAAGAAAACAGGTCTAAAGAAAGGGAACGGGAAGCCCTGATTCATGCATTCATTATTTAAATCGCATGTTGCTGTGCAGACTACTAGTACTAGAAAGCCGTATGACCATAGTTGGTGTAAAGTCCACTGTAGTTTATATTAATAGATGGTTTCCCGCATGATTTGCCATGTATGAGCAACATTAATGTTAGTACCCCGTGATGATGTGCAACTTAGCCCGTTTAATAGGAAGCATGACATTGTACCTCGTGATAAGCATTTGCAGTTTGTTATATTTACTGCTATAGTAAAAAATAGTTGAAGATGGGATGCATTGTAACGGGACGTTCAGTTGGCTGAACGGGTTCACCGTGGCAATCAGCAGACACGCCTATAGTATAAATAATACTAAATAAGTTAACATTAAACGGTTGTAACTGAAGTAGTAATTTGTTTGTTTGTAGATCATTGAATTTATTTTAAGAAACTGTCTCGCCTGCTTCATTCTGAATTAGAGATCTGTTTAGTTCAGAGAAACGTGCAAACCATTAACAATGATGCTTTGTAATATTTGGTCCCGTAAAGGCGGAAATCCCCCACGACACCTGGTCAGTTGTTACTAAATGCACGCCGCAGCGAAAGCTTGGCTTGTATGTTCATTGTATCCTTACAAACATGAACCATCTGTGAGTCGCTTTCCATTAAACGGTGGGAAGTCGGGCATGCTTTCACTTATGGTGCTTATTTCCAAGGGATACTTATATTCGGTCTAGGAAGTCGACACCCGGCTGTCTAGAAAATTAACTGCTGGTGTAAAGGATAAACATTTGTTTTCCTTTGGTGAAGTTGCATTGCAATGGTCTGTCTGGCAGATCATGAAAAGCGATCCTTGTTGTGCTGTGATAACGAAGTTGTTGATTGAAAGTGTACGGTAGAATCTAGTTGAAAGTCGACTTTTATTCGATACAAGGTAATCGCAGCACTCTGTGCAGAATGCATTCTACCTCCTCTGTAATCGCCGGCAACCGGCCAGGATTTGATTTTCCGAACGTTGATGCTAGACTGCTTCTCAACCTAAATGCTGCCGTACAATTAAGTGATAACATGAATTAGCTAATTCCTATGTGATTCTGAGCTGCTGCTTCCAAGAAAAATAAGTTATCGCATTTTCGCGTAGACTAACGCCTGCCTCTTTCTCAGTTGAGATTCAGCAGCATGTCATTCGTGCGTTTTTCTTTCCTTGCGGCATCGTAATACTGTATAGGACGTTCTGTTTTCGTTTATTTTACAGCAGTTGTGGTCATTATAAATTGTAATGGCATGATGAGCTGAAAAGGAAACTTGTTTACTTATGGACTTTTAATGAACGAGAGTACTGTGTGGGAAATGTATATTAGTAAGTTGTCGGAAAATGCGTTCCTTTGGTAACTGTTAACTGTGAGCTGTCGTAAGCTTTAATTCTTTCTGTAAGTCTGAAACCTCGCGTCTGTGCAATGGATTATAGTACACTGGTTCAAAGTACAGGTGATGCAGGGTTTTTGAAGGATTGTTGGAATTAGACGGGAAGTTTTCGGTACGATTCCACTGTTTCTAAGACCATTTTCATTTCGATCCTTCGGTTTTGGCGCCACTGCTTTGTTGGTTCGAGTTGCTTCTTGATTTTTGTTTTTATAGTTTCCTACGTGAAGTTGCAGGTGCATGCTGTGACGCTTGATAAGAAGAGCACGTACCTTTGATCCACTAGCTAGGATCATCAGTACTTTAAAGAGCGCCCATATGACGGCAGGTAGACATGAGCTGAATGCCAGCAGCCAGCCAATTACCTCTGCCCAAATTGGGTACACGTATTCATCGTACGTTGTGATCGAGTATTGCAGGAAGTTGAATACCAGAACAGCCTGTAATACGGCACGACTGAAGGCGCAGCTACTTATTAATCGCCTTGTACTTACTGCTAGAGCTGCTGGCGTTATCGCGTTCCAGCAAATTATGTAAAACTTTGAAACGGGATATCCAAGAAATCTCCATATCTTTGAAGGCGGCTCACCGAGCATGAATTTGTAATCATCGACATAGTTCTTTGTACCTGAAATATACCTGCGTGAATGACGAGGGTGTATAGAAGCGCACAATCATGATGCCACGTCACTGATTCAAAATGCTTAAACTGATTTCTACTTAAATTTCATACCGTAGATGTATGACACGATGATGAGTTCAAGCAGGCATTGCATTAGCAATGGCCATCCGCCGGCAAATGTGTCAAGGAGGTTGAGGATGTAGGCGCCGGCCTAAGGAAGCAACTGAGCTGCGGCTTGTGTTTCCAAATGAACAACTCACCTGCGTGCACATTAATAGGCCAATAAGGTAGGACGTAATGCAAATTCCCACCACTGTGCATACTTTCCACTTAGGCTTTCGCAGCACCGGCCATTGGTCCTTGCATGCCGTAACTACCACCTCGACTAGCACAATCTGTCGAAGGCGCACAAGAGTACTATTTCAATGGGTGTTCGCGAATGCGCTTGCGTACCTGGGAATCAATACCCATTAAGATGACCGTAAAGAAGAATAGGCAGGACCACAGGGGAGCCAATGGCAAACGTGTCAGAGCGTAGGGATAAGTGACAAATAGGAGACCAGGTCCACTTGTAGCAATTGCTTCAACTGTGGTTTCCAGTTCGCTAGCCATATAGCCAAGAATGCTGAATACCACGAAGCCAGACAGCAAGCTGGTGAATATATTTCCCAGCGTTATTACTATTGTGTCGCTGCAAGGTAAAGCACTGAATATGTACGTCTATTTTATTGCTCTTTAGTCTTAAACTTGGACACTCGGTATCCCTGTCGCGAGGTATCCTTGGACACTTAAGTAATATGTTTCAGGTTCAGCCAAGCCATGTAGCGGGACAGTTGTTTTTCACTTAGCACTTTGAAGCCCCACGTTAGAAGGCGTCCTAATAACTTCCTTTTAAATAGGAACATCGTTCCTGTTTTCGTCTGCATGCATTTGTCATGGGCATTTTCTATTAACAATTCACGAACAGAATTCACTTTCCAGATCAGTGGTTGTCCAGTTTAACAGAACTCCGTAAGCAGCGCTCTCCAAGTAGTATACGTAACGTTCCAAAGTCGCGAGCAATATTCCCAAAGTAAGCTTAAAGCTGTACTGAGCATCGCATTTGCTCGCTGTTTAAGATTAGCATGCTGCATGGTAATGAAGGTAATGAAGGGCCTTTGCTGTAATTTAAGGTGCGGTCTGAAGAATACGCGCAAGTAAATTGTTGACATGCGCCTCGTGGCATTTAAAATTTTAACTAACAACTACGCATTTAAGAAGCAACTGTTTACTATAACTCATTTATAACTGCTCACTATATTTATACTCATTCATAACTATAACTCACTTATAACTGTTTACTATAACTCATTGTTTACTCATTTCTAAAGTAAAATCAGCTGACCCCCAACAGGTTTAGGTTTCACTGGCAACAACCGTATCTGTAAACTGTTTTCATTGAGATCCGCATTTCGCTTGACGAATTTTTTATTTAGCCACGTTTAAGTATTCACTCGGTAGGCATCTGCTGCTGCTAAAAGCATTTGTAAAGCTGGGTCTGGTCAAAATTTTGTTGCGATGCAAACAGCATGTTTCGTGCAGTCTATTGTATAAGTTCCTTGACTTCTGCGAACAGTAGTTGCCTTGATCAAAAAATTTTTTTGTGTTCATTCGTTTAGATATCGAACGGCGTTCGATTGATCGCTGATGGCAATAGCTGACCAAGAGCTTTATTACAAATCAGAAGTACTTTTGCTCAACTCCCGAACATTGCCCAACAATTTAACACGTGCACAGCAGCTGTACCAGCTGGCTGTTCAGTGTGTCAAATGGAGGCAGTCCAGGGGTATACTCATTGTCATGCGTTTAATATGGGCAGCGTAATTCTGCCTGTTAAAAATGATTTATGGACGGCCTCCTGCTTTTCGTTGCAACATTTGAATTGCAGCACCTGCTGTGCCTGTTTTATGATTGCGCGCACAGGCGACCGTATGTTTCGCAATTTTGCACTTTAAAATCGGTAGGCTAGCAATTTCCTGCGTCTAAATGCGGTGAGCAATTGAATGCTAAACGGAAGCTTAATTTGGTCAAGCGCATTAGGTGGAGGTTGCTATTGGTAAATCAACGCAGGTCCACCAACCCAATTCACACGGCTCATGCGGGTCCCTTAGTATTTGTTGGCGTGTTAACAAAAGAGGATCCAACGGGCAGCCTAACCTCTGTTTGCCGTACCGTTTAAATCAAGTCTGAACCTTACCGCAAAATGTTGTTGTTAAGGAGGTTGTAACTGGAAAGCGTAGTGAGCCCACCGGCGCCAACGCTCATAGAAAAGAAGACTTGCACCGCAGCATCACCCCATACCTAAAAAAACAGGTGAAAAATACGCAGATGCTTTCCCACACGTTTCTCCCTCAGACGTGGTAGTAATTCAATATTCTCCTCTGCTTATTTCACGTTACGAAGTAGCTCATAACGCACTAATAAGGACCCTGTCAGGCAGTTTGCTGCAAACCATTTTTCATAACGATCTGTGCCACTTACTGAGGACTCGGTTAGACGATTGAAGTTGGGAATGATGAAAAACTTGATGCCGTCAATTGCGTTCGGAAGAGTGGAACCACGAACTAGCAACGCCAACAGCAGCACGTAAGGCACCGTTGCCGTGAAGTATATAACCTGAAATGGGAAGACGCTCTGAGGAATTGTCGACAAGCGTCGAGTACATACTTTTCCCATAGACTTAACCCCTTTGATCAGTATGCCGCAAACCATGATCCACGCTAGCAGCAGGCACAGCGCCAACTCCCAACTTATGCTGCCAAGATGGTCAATTCCGACGCCAAGATTTAACATGCGACGACTGACCAACAGGGAGCACTGGTCAGTACGCCGTTTGCATGGATAGCGACAACTTACTCAAAGTACTCCTGTACCGGGTTTGTCCTTGAGGTGACGTTCGGAAGCAGCGACCATCCTTGCTCCAATGCTTCGGATTGGTTCCAGCAGTAACCCTTCCAGTATGTAGTGTTAAAGCTGCTGCACAGCTCCTCGAGCGCTTTGTCGAAGCAGTCTAAAATGGCGGGAACGTTTTGTATTCATTCAGTGATTCTGGAAGAGCAAACGTCCGGGTAATGGAGCATCGTTGGACAAGGTACCACAGCGGGATGAGCTTTGCGAGGTAAAAAGACGGCAAAGGTAAGCGATCCCTTCCTCCTAAGTACAGTGCTGATAGCGTAAAGAGTTTTACGGCTTCTGGCCGAAAAGAGCCCTTCCCTTGCAACCCATTACACTTGATAAGCGGTAAAGAAATGCCATTATTCTAAGGAAATGTGGGCGAATATTACGGGAATGACCAGATTTACTAGCAGCGTTTACTAGCCAGATCTCGAAATTGTTAATACTAATGTTTACTCGCCCATGCAAGGAATACAGGAAGGAGATAGGCGTTAAGAAAGGCGCTAAAACTGCGCAAATATTAATTGATGCATTTTGCAAGTGGAAGCACGAACAATTGTTTTGGCATTTTTGTTAACTCAGTTCATTTTTTCAGCTCAACGTTGTCACGGTTAAATGCGTCAATTCTTAGCTACTAGTCAACGAAATTGTTGCAACCTAAGTACTACTAAGATTACTTAGAGAAGAGCAACTAGGCGAGGAACGGCCCAGCAGGTGGTATTAGCCAGGACAAGTGTTTTCAGGGTAATGTTGTGGAATGCTACTCTAAAGTTACCTAACAGCAATAACAGCCACAGTGGTAGTTGCGATAGTAACAATAGCGCGATGATAATAATAGCTACATGATTTCAGTGGGAGCCACGGGGATCCCAAGGCGGTTTTTTCCGAATTGAAAAGCCAGTGTGAGGTGCAGGAAGTGCGGCAGCCAGGAAGGCTGCTGTGAGAGAGCTGAGAACTTTTCAATTGCAGAATTATTCATGTTCACTTACTGTCAGTGTTCCACCAGTTATTGCACGTTTTCCAGGGTAGGTCGCTGGTGAACGACGCTGCGAGGTAGTATACGGCCCAGGAGATTACGACATTGTAGTAAAGAGCCGTAAGAAAGGAGGTCAGAATCATGACATAGCCGAGCCCTTGAAAATTGAGTTAATTTCGCTTGTTCCTCCCTACCGCTTTTCGCAGTACCGGAAAACAATGGGCACAGGGCTTCGAATAGCTGGTGGGATGCCAAGGACGAGTACTGACCTAAGCCGAGTTCCAAAAAGGCCATCGGAACTCCGCCAATGACAATGACTAGAAGGAAGACCAAAAGAAAGGCGGCTAAAAGTAGAATAATTGTTGTATAGTACTTTCTTATGCCTCCGTATTCGCTTACCTCCTCCGTTTCTTCCGCACAGATAGGGAAAACGCCATATGTTCCCCAAGCCAACGGCGAATCCAAGGCACGAAAGCATGAACTCCGTTTTTGACGCCCATTTCTCCTTTTCCGTTGTCGCACCCTTTGCCGGCGGCTTTTCGTCCATCTGAGCGAAAGTGGAGAGGTGCAGCAGAGCACCCCTGGGTCAGCTATTCGGCTCCTGCGTTACGTCCTTATTGGACAGCCAGCCAGCGTCCGGATAACAGTTTGTTTTGTGGAGTCGCTTCGACCAATCAACATTTTTTATACGTCATAATGGTTTTATACTTTCCCTTAGTGGTTTCATCACGTGCGCATAATTATCATATAATAGACTACCTTATGCTGCCCCATTTCTGCAATTCCAGTAAAGGCAACCGGTTTTTCGACGACCCATAGCGCAGGGATGGAAGCAGCGTCCTGCTTACGTAAAAGGAAAATAGTTCGTTTGAAACTGATAGTTCGATCTATTGACACAAGTTGAAACACTGTCGCCTGGGCTAACGAAGCAACTTTTGTTCAGCCAAGCGTTTCAGTCCTCGTGCATTAACGCTAGGCGGCCATACTATGGTCCTTGTTCCATTTCGGCAGTGTACGGACAACATTATTCTGCGCCCCACGAAGCTGCTATGCTAAGTCAGCGTTAGGGATGCAAATTTCGCAACAAAAATGATGAGTACCTGCGGTGTTCCGGTTGCGCACACTACAGTAGGAATGAATGACCGTCGAACTATTGCTGGTCAAACTGGCCATCGGTGACAACTTGTTAGCCATCAAAGATGTACCCCGGCGTGTGCACGTGCAACGCCGTTATTGTTCTGCAGTTGCTATGGTTTAAGTTTCCATTATGTATTCACTTTTTCGCTTCCTGTTGCCCATTTAGTCCAAACGCTTGCTGGGCGCCTTTTCACGAGTGACAGAATGGCTATCATTGTACGATTTGTTCAATGAACAAGCTGCAAAGGCCCAACGAATTTCCAACCTGGTGAATTCACGCAGCGGCGGCCATTCTTTGTGTTCCTCCCTGCGTAAGGGAAGAAGCGTGAATGACATTGTTGCCGGCAGGTCAGAGTTGGCGAATTCGTTCCGGCGCAGCGCTTTAGCTCCGTTTCGAGTCACAGTAGATAAGGTTGGTTTGCAGTGTTGCCTTTGGTGCCAGCCGTTGGTGTCGGAAGTGCCTGCTTATCTCTCGGAAGCATTCAGAAGCACCGTTCGCAGGCGTTTGCGTTGAACTTATTAATTGATTACTTTTTGTCAATGGTTTACTTTCCAAACGTGGTAGCTGTCCAGACGACCTTAAACCGCCCTGCGAACGGAAAAAAGGCGCTGCTCCGTTATTGATTGCGACCTACAAGTTGATTGCTACGTTTGGGCGCCCATACAGCAATCTTGCCATTGCGATTGGATTAAGGCTAAAGTCATCCCGATTGCATAGGCACGTCAGTCAGTCTTATTCGCTGAGGAAGTTGGCGCCGGCTAATTGCATTGTTTTGCATACTGTTGGGGAACATCTGCCGCGGGAAAAGCAGTTTAAAGCCAATTCGATGTACTCGAAATATTCGTTTATTCCAGAACACGGCATTTAATCCCGTTAATAGCAAATCAAGCCTTCACGGAGCTTTCGGGACAAGGCATGTTCCGGGACAGTAATGGAATTAAAAGCCGTGTTCAGGAATAAGTGTATGAGATTATATCCCGTGATCAGAATTTTGAAGCAAGAGGAATTAGTAACAAGGTGTCTCATACTTATGAGAAATAAGAAAAGATACGGTATCCTTGTTCAACAAGCTTTAATTGGCGAAGCTTTCGGAACGTACGTGTTCCGTCATCAGCGCGATTCAAAGTCTTGTTTGAAGTCTTTGAATCGCGCTGATGACGGAACACGTACGTTCCGAAAGCTTCGCCAATTAAAGCTTGTTGAACAAGGATACCGTATCTTTTCTTATTTCTCATAAGTGATCAGAATTACTATTTTTATTCGCAATATTCAACTTGGGACTTCGAACTTTTCTCATGATCTTAGTCAGTGCTTTACCGTGTAAAACGCTTTTACTTTTCCAAAGCTTTCCGGACTTCCGTTGACCACGTCAGTAGCGCAAAAGCAGTTCGTCTGACGATGATGCTTGTGGCTGTGTACAAAAAGGGGCGGACCACCTTTAAAAGTAGTTGGGAAATTGGAAGTTAGGAAAAGTGGGTTGTCAGGTATTTCTCCCCTTTGTCCAACACTGGTGCGACGCGTTTGCAGATGAGCATCAGCGGTGTCGTCTGCAAACATTTACCAAGTTGGAATTACGTGCTTCTAAAATAAAGCGCGTAACTCGTTGGACGGCAGGGTGGTAGCAACAAGGCAAAACCGTCTTGTATATTAATGGCTCGCGTGTGCAAAGCTACCTGCCTGCGTTCTTCAATGGGCAATGCCTGCCTTTTGCTTCGACAAGCAACCAGTTGGCAGCCGAGGCTTACTGTCATTTTTGTTCTTTAAGCAACATCGTTTATGCAAACAATTTTTTGCGTCATTCAAATTTAGCCTGCCGGCGAAGCCTGTTTTTGGCATTCCGCAAGTTGCAACACGGCAGAATGACGGCATGACGGTGACCAACGAGTCACTTTACCCGCCCATATGCAAATTATAAACTTTTCGTCCGCCGCACATGCTTGGCATATGTGACTTCAAAATTAAAAATGGTAATTTTAAGCACCTGTTTCGCCGTCAGCACCCCCTCCTTCCGTTGGGCGTTGTTGCTGCCACTGGCGAATTTCGCTTGCGCAATAGTTGCCCTTTGCTTGGAGCGTTCCCTCAACGCCAACCGGGCGCCCCAAATTGGGTTCCGCAAATTCGAATGAGCCATGCGTTTTCGCCAAACCTACCAGCCAAGTGTTCGTTTGGGCGCTTCAGTTCGCGTTGGTAGTTGCGGAGTCGTCCCGTCCCTCAGGCAACAATTCGAAACGACTTGCAGGAATTGCTCAGCCTGGCGCTGGGTGCACGTCCGAAGCGCATTTTAATTTTGCTCAAGAGCCGCTGCTACGATCACTTGAAATTGCCTGTTTCGGTTCGCTGCACTTTTGCCAAGGCGCCTAAATGTTGAAGCAGAATCTGCATGTCGTTGGGGGGGGGTGAGCGCGTTGTCCGAATGGCGCCGAGTTTCGGAGTCCGTTTACTTCAAACCGTGCAAAGAAGTATGCTCTTGTTAGTGTGACTAATGCACAGGGAAATCTGAACGTACGCCAATAGTATTCCGGACGCTTTAAACGGAAGAATCGCGCTATTTGTCATGACAATTTTGGCGTGACATCCGTTCCTCAATTTGCTCTTAACTCCTTCGTTGCGCACGTTTCAATTAATCTTTAAGACGTCTCTACTGAGCCGCGCGTTTTCATAATGATTGATCAAAGTGCCGATCTGAGCGTCTTCGTGCTTTTTTGGTGGATGAATTAATGATGCCGTTGCTCTTCTTATAATTCCCAAATGAAAGTTCTTCCCAGCTGTACCATTGCGATCTCCGCTGCTCCCATGCCCTTATTTCGAAACATCACTTCCCGTGTCGCGGCTTGTCGAACTTTCTTTTCTAAGCAATCCCATCAAAGATGAAAGGCACTAAACAAGCTGCTGCTTAACAAAAGCCTTGCCCGTGACATTGAGTAACTTGTCGCGTACAGCCGTCTGTCAGTTAGTTTATCTTTTCTGGAATGTCATTAGTTGAAGCTGAAAAGTCTAAGTGGAGATGCGACGGTCGGGCGTTCAATTGCATGATTTGTGTTATCGAGGGATTGGCCATTTGTTCAGTTTACCCTCCATTTGAATAGATTCATTTATCTGGCGCTTGCTTGTGGATCTGCTCTTCTTGTTAGCTCGTGTCGCTGATTGATACAATTATTTTAAATCGCTAGTGATGCAGACACTTCAGTAGGATGTACTGCAATCAGCTTCGTTGCAACAGGCGCTGCATCACTGCGGAAACATTGCGCGTTGCCTAAGGAGGGCATTGTAACATTGCTTTGTCTTCAAGAAAACATTTCATATCAACGCTTTCATGGTCTTCTGCTTTGTTGTGATTAACGGCACAGCTGCTCCTTCAGTGTCTGCAGAAACGACCCGTTTGGCGGATATTGTCCTTGCGGGCATCCTGCTGCGCCGTGGATTGGGAAAACGTCCGTCATCAAGGCAAGCCTAGAGTTCATGTGTGACAGCCTGAAGTTATGGTTGAATTAGCTGAGGCGTAAAACGGGTTGCGCTTCGAAAATGCGAATGCCGCTTGACGCAAGCGTGAATAACTATTGCATTCTTTAGAATAGCGATTTTTTCAAACATCCCCGATGAGTTGGACCCCCCGCAGATTACGAAGTTATTGGCGCAGATTTGGTGGCTTTTTTGTTTGGCGACAACGTTGCGCAGGTGCGCAGCAAACACATTTGGCATGCAGCGGAGGAACCGTATGAAAAAGAGTTATCGTATGTCGTATAGTTAGTTGAGGCAGGCGATAAGGGATGGCAAAAAACGGACACGCGACGGTTCAAGTCTGAATGATGTTTGAAAGATGAGTAGCTGAGGGCGGCCGCGCTGTTGGTTCAGTTGGCAATGGGTGGCAGCTTCGAAACAGTGGCGGCTGGATACGCCAGGTTCACGTTGCCCGACCGAGCGCGCCTTGCCATTCCAACCTTCAAGGCACGGTGGAGTAACAAGTGCGCCGAAGGAACGGTGCGAAAATCGCGGCTTTGATTAATTGAGTACGGTGTTAGTCACATTTCTTAATATCTCCTCTTCCACAATTGACGGAAGCCATTGACGGGTGCAGAGCCGATTCATCACCACTTTGTCCGTTCATTCGCATCGCCAGCCGGCGATTGCCTTGGTCCACGCTGGAGGTCGGTGTGGAAGGGGGAAGATTTGTCAATAAACTCATTTTTTCGCGTTCAACCCTATGTTGCACCGCACTGTCGTCACAGAGGTCAAAGAAGGTACTGTAGTTCACGAACTTGCGCTCGAGTGGATTTCCGCGTATTTTCGTTTCATTGACAAATTTTGAAGCCAAAAGTCGCCTCCTGAAGGAACAACATTCAGTTGACCATATCGATCTGTCCACGACGTTTCACCGTTTTTTGCTCTATTTTTAGATATGGATTTTGTTGAAGCTCCAACTCTTTGGCCGTGTCCGTTCGATGGAAACGCCATGGCGTAAAGAACGGAATTCGTGCAACAAAAACGTCTTGTTTGTTCGCCGTCCGCAGCGGCATTGTTGAGCAGACTTTGCAACTCCTTCGCCAGTGTTCGTCCGTTCTTTGCAAAGGTGAGCAAAGGCAAAAGTGTTTTGCGCGTACAATCAACCTGCTGAGCATATAGCGCTTTTTGAGTATCGCCAGCTGCGAGGGTTGTCCCTTTTAAAAGTTCTGCTCAGCGTTTTGAGCTTAGCGTAATAGTATATTGGCGTATACTTTCTGTTAAATTGGCAAACGAGTGAGCGCGGAGGCTCCTTAGGCGCACGTGCGCTTTCGTTGAAATTCCAAGCCGGCCCTGCTTCATTTGCGACCAAGACCTTGCGCCCCCAAAACTGCTAAAGCCGATATAATCTTTCCGGAGCTTATTATCACCTCACATTTAGCCACGAGTAAAGTAAGTCGTTCGGCAGGTAAATGGGAAGCACTTTCCATAACAGTGCCTGACGGAGTTCGCGTTGACTCCGTTACTTTTGATTGATGACTGCAACCTCCACACGTTCAGGGCAAGTAAAGGACGCGATGCCGTCCATTAGCGTTTGAAAAATCCGAAAACAAAATAGTGCTTAGCTTTCTTTTCAGCGCAGCGCACGGACGGCTTTTCAAGTTCCCTTCAATTAATCACTTTGAAGTTGACATGCCGCGTTGTTGCGGAAGGATTGGGTTACCGTTTTTGCCTTGCAATATTGGGTTTCAATATTTTCACAGAAAGTTTACCTTTGGCGCACCGCGTCCCACGCGAAGGCGGAAACGCAGTAGCTGTTCCACCTCTTTGCGCGCCCCATCAGCGCGGAGTGGTCATTGCTTGATTTTGCCTGTTCCACTTCACTTGTAATCCCGCGTAGGCCCTTTCATTCAAGAAAAAGATGCGAACAAGCGACCGCGTAAACTTCCCTTGTTGCAGAGCAGAAGGCAGCAGCCAGTGCGAAGTATTGACTAATGGCCATTAATAGAGGTTGTATTGAGGACTTCCCAAAGTATCCCTTTGTTTTTTGCGGATAGACCCTTTTTTCTACGTTCGCACTGAATTTAATAAAGCAAAGCCGCGCGTACTTGAGCGTTCATTAATCATTGCAAAGAGCGGTGGGCTGTATGGCTCTTGCTTTCGTGAATGAGCGGAATGATGGCGGGAAATGTGTGGACACCAAAGTGGCGTTTAATGTACAACGGTTTGGCTTTCTAATCATTGTGGACACGTAGGATACAGATTGGCCCGTTATCTATTATCTGATAACGCGGTGAACCCGCTGTTTGAACAGGCACTTGTTCAATGAGCGTTGGTGCATATTTTGAGCACGGAGATTGTCTGCGGTCGAATCACGTTGCAATACGCTGATTCATACTGTTTTTTATTAAAATAAAAGTGCAGGATGACGTAAGCCGAGTAGTTGCCAGCTGCTTTGTAAAGTGCTGTGCTTGCTCACTGAATGAATTGTAATTCCAAGAAGGGTTCAACGGTGTCACGGTACGGAGCTGTCCATACGACTTGCGCAAGCGTTAAATGAATCGTTCGGGACGATGCGCTTTTGTAGTTGCCCAAGTAAGTCGATCCATCAAGTTGTTTAGGTTTCAAACTTTTGTCCACCCACTGAAAAGCGGTCTCCATTCCAGGCATAGTCGCTTTGCGAGCGAAGGCATAGCGAACATGTCGTAGGGTAAACCAAGGTTTAGTCATTGAAACGGCCATGCGGCCGACTTTCCCTACTATCGGGCATAATGGCCAAAGCTACTGCTATGTCAGTCTAAAACTGGGCAGAAATTGAATTCATGCCACTTTCGCCTGTTAAGTGGACGGGAAGTGTGCTCACCTTGTCCGCTCCAGCAAATCAGCGAACGCAACCAGCTAGTCTTTGGGAAGTTGTCTTAACCTTTTTAGCCGGACCATTTCCCTTTTCTCTGATTGCATGCTGACTAATGTAATTTCCGCTTATTCCTTTTCTAAAAAAAGGCCCCGACGTATTTCGCCCTTCGCCTTTGAGCTCTCAGTAAAGGGCTGCCCCTCCGCGTGGTGGAGTGCTTACAGAAGTGACAGGCGTCCGTTGGATTAAAAATGAACGCGCAAACTAGCAAAGTGCACATGCTAAGACAACATGAACAGCTGCTTGGCCAGTTGCTATTCTCATTGAACCGAGCGCCAGTAAATCATCCACTGAAAAATTTCAGTAATACAGAGCTTTTCAAAAGCACATTCTCTAATAGGGTACAGTTATCCTGGCAGCTATGATTGCCGAGGCATTCCGCTTGCTTGCCTGTGGTTTGTGTACCTTTGGTCCTCGTTGCTCCGTTTTAATATTGGATGCATAATTTCAATTTCGAGTCAAGTCGACTTGTTGTTTCCCCTGCAATTGGGACGCCATTTCCCTTTCGTTCTTCCTAGATTTCCCCCGACCGGGCGACGTGAGCTACGTTGCCACGTTAAGCGCCTACTGGGGCGCTCAACGTGAATTGCAGCAAGGCACGTTAGGAAGCGGCTCTCAACGGTGCACTGACGTTCCCGTTCATGAGAAGTCGATGAATGGACGCTAAATTAAAAAGCGGGTATCCAACATTGCAAAGTTCAATTAGCGTACGTCGCCATGCGTGCAATACGGTGAAGCCCCATTTTCAGCTGACTGACAAAGCGAAGCGGCGCAGTTGCAACCGCTGTCTTAGTGCATAGGAGAACAGCGGCAGACGAATTCTGCGGATATAGCTAAAAGGCGGAACGCCCAACCGTGGTGATTAAGAGCTTCGGAGCGTAGCAGTTCGCCTAGACCGATCGGTCATAAAAGTCTGCCGTCGTTCTCTCTGCGCTATGCGACTTCCGATCGCAGTGCCAAGCTGAGTCGAAGGAATGTCCGAACATTGAAAACCCTCGATCGGATTGTTTTGCTACAACGCCTGCCTTCGCTGCTTCATTCATGCCTTTGTTGCGGTGTGCGACGGTTCGACACCGTTCGAGCCTGTTAGCCTCGAGACAAGGTCGTTGACAGGTTGGCATTCGGTTCGAATTGTTTTCCAGTTCCCTGCGTCAGTTGTATGCATTGGCCATTTTGAGGGGATCAATAACGAATGTGCTTTATTGAACCATTTGTCAAATGGAGAAAAGAATGACTTTAATTCACCATCGGATCGGCAGTTCGTTATGCAACCATCTCTGAAGGACAGTTGTTGTCCGCCGGGCAGCCGCCGTCCATTCGACATGCTTTCTAAGGCCAACTCTGCAACGTGGTTTTGACTTCCAGGAGTGAATTGAATTCAACTTAGACGAATGGAAAAGGTGGACAGGCTCCCATTATTCGAAGTCCGCCTTGCGTCTCATTGTCGATGTTCAATCCGAAAGGCTAACATAGCTAAGTCCGGTCGAGCTGGTTCTTTGCCCAAGCTCGCGAATAAACCGCTTAAACAGCGACGATCGTTTCTTCGAATCAGCTAAGCGCGTCAGTTGTCGCTAAACTAGTATCCAGCGTATGTACGACCAGTTCATATATATATATATATATATATATATATATATATATATATATATATAAGCCGGAATACCATCACATGTATATATATATATATATATGATTTTCAGATTTTCATCTCCAATTTTTCCGTTCCAAGGAAAACCTCCTTTATTGACTTCATCATTAAAACGTTAAATTCGAATTGAACCTTAACCTGCCAAGCATCTGTCGACGGCCAGGTCAGACCTGTAAAAATTGATGAACAAAATAAGAAAATTGCGAGAGATTCCTGTTAGGAAGAACAAAACATTTCACATATATATATATATATATATATATATTCAGGCAATTGTCTATGTTTTATGGGCCAGCAGTCCAGGGATATTCCAGAGGATTCCAGTCCAAGATGGTGTTCACTTAGGAAAGTGGAACATTTGAGCTTTCCTTCGATCTCCTCGCCCTTACTCCGTTCTCGCCTTGCACTTTAGGCGTTGAAGAAGTCAGAGAACCGCCAGTCGAGCATACTGGTCATGCAAAGTCGAGTCGGCAGCAGGCGGGTAGCTGCCGAGACTGCTTACGGCAGGGACCCACCGAGTTGATGATTAATGTTGATCATTAGCGTAGTCGCTTTAATTTCCTTTGACTGCTTTGTGGCTGCCCGTGCCCCGCTTATGCGGGAAGACATAGAATTGGAATTGGTGGACAACTAATCAAAACTGGCGCATCGCGATGGCTGCTTGGTGGTCGGCCGTCCGTTGAGGAGCCGATGGGTACGGGTTTATCACTCTTTGTTGCATTGCAAGTCTCCCTTTCGTCAGCTGCTGCTGGTGCGTCGGACGGCCGGAAGGACTGTCTGAAAATGGACACCCGCTTCTTCCTTCTGTCCAGGCGGTCGATGGTGCTTCCACTTTGGCAACTATAATATTTGTCGAATGCCCCGCTTGCGGAAGGCGGATGTGTCGTCTTGTAGGTTTCTTCGTCGCCCAATAGGAAGTGTTGAACGGCGCCGCGCCCACGACCGGCCAGCAGCTCAGGAAGGGCGGATCGATTTCTAACGGGCAATTAGCAGCTTCTGAAGTATACTACCGGCGGTCTCTTTCCCATGAGTCCACCGGTGAAGTGGTTATTCCATCTTTTCAAAGTATGTACCTCCGTTACGTAGCCTAAGTTGTCGTCAATTGTCCATTGTGCCATTCATTAACTACATCCCGCTTAAGAGCTTTCTTGTCGTTCTTTGAATATTTGTTTGTTTGTACAATAATTTTTTGACTGTTTCTGCGAGTGTTTATACTGTTTCGCCATTGGTCATTACGCTTCCTGAAAGTGGGAGCGACTTTCCTGGTCTCCGAGGGTCCTCCTGTTTGGCCACCAAGAGGAGGTGGCCGCGGTCCGCGTGACGTTGGTCCCCGCTTATTCCATGCTTGTTGTTGTTTTCAAAAATAAGAGGACCAAAGGTGGGCTGCATACGCCTGGCTGTTCGCTTGGTGAGCGCTGACCCTTGCGCTTCCAAGGAGCCGCTTTCATCAAACGCCGTGAAATGTCTATCCGCTACGTTTTTTTTATCTTTTGATGTCCATTTGCCTTTTGAAAAAATTAAGTACATTCTCTCTGTGGTATATACGCACCTGTGCGCTTATGCTCTCGATTGCCTTTTCAGGGCAAGTAGCAAAGGAGTTCGCTTCAGAACTTGTATTATCCGAGGTCCTAGGCCTAAAGGTCACAACTTCGCAGCATTTATCGATCCGTTTGGCAACGGACGACTGTCACTTTGGTGAATCGCTTTGATCTGCTTCACTTGGTGACACCATTATATCTCCGTACGCACAACCCGCCAATGTTTCCGTTGAAGTTCGTAAACATGGGGTTGACCACTTGTTAGGGACTTAACAGCTTTCAGGGGGAAGCTTGCAAGTGATTGTCCGTTTACCGCGATACCCCATTTGCCTGTTAGCGAAAGGGGCCAACTGTCTGTCCAATGTAGGTGCTATTGCAGGCAGTGTGCACAATTACGAAAGCAGTTAAAGCCATCCTTTTGGAAAGTGTCGTAGTTCGCTTGCATCGTTGGAGCGTGCTGTTGTTTCCACGATGCACACGTCCGAATCGATCGGCTTTTCAATGCATAATGCAGCTATGGTTAAATTGGTTCATCTATGCGCCGGCTTACCGTTTCATCTGTACTGGTTAATTCTCCAAAGTGCGCCAAGCCCGTTGTTAAAAGGCCACGCTTGCAATTAGGAATGAAAGCAAAGTACTAAAGGCTTATTGAATAGAGAAAACTGCGCAAACGACCATTTTGTCTGGGTCCCATTCATCGGAGATAAGTTTGAGCATTACTCTCGCTGCTCATCTAGTTTCATCGAACCGGACATTGCCGCTGACATCTCCACATGTGTCCTGTACTATTAGATTCGTGTCACGGAGCACATTTGTCCAGATTAGTCCCCATGCCCTAAGGCATTGCAGAATGATGTTGATCCTTATCGCATATCTCCTTGTCTTATTGCCACACAATTGTAGATGGGTGCCCAATTTGGATGACTCGTTCCTCGAGAAAAACAGCAGAGAGCTTCGACTGTACGACGACCTCCTTTAGGATAAATTATTCTCCCAATAATAGCGCGATAACTCCTCGACGAGCGTAAATTTTTAAAAAAGTAAAACAACTCTTGCGAGTACTATTATTTAAAAATCCAAATTGGACAGATTTGAGTAAGGACAGGCGGCGCTTTCCAAGCCATCTTGAAAGGAATAGTAAATTCCCAAGCATTCATGTTGGCGCAATAATTGATTTGAGTCATGGAAAATTGAAATGAACAAGAGGACCATTGAAGCGTTAAGACTTCGGCTGTTAAAGGTTTCTAACCTCGCAGCGACGAAAATGCAAGCTATAAACCAGCTGTAATGCACTAACTTTAGGATTGTCTTTATACAGCTCTAATTCCGTCGTAAAATGCGTGGAAACTGGATTAGCCGGTAAAGAAAGGCGCATCGTAGCAACAACGTTCTTTTTCAATCAATAGGCACGTGGAAAAGTACTTTCCGGTATGACATTGCACCTCTCTCTCTCTCTCTCTGTCTATTGGTACTTCATCAGTATGCGCAAGTTAAGCCAGTGCTATTTTCTTCTCACTTCTGCCGTAACAATACAGGCATAGAAGTTTTGTTCATTTCTCCCGCCTTATAGCTTGCATAGTTCAACTCTTTTCGGCTCGACTTGGGGGAAACGTCACTATCGGTATGCCGTTGCTTTAAAAGCATTTTGCATATTGCATCAGTTCACGCTTGGACGAGTGATTGCCTCTTCGCTTTGGCTCGTCACTTTTCGTTGCGTCGCAGTGGTCTGTTCGGTCAGGTCTGCTCTCGTTTAGCCTCAACCGAATGCTGATCAAGCACTCTTTATTGACACATATCATAGCCAATTCTGCCTACTTGAAGTTGCCCTTTGCTCCAGGTGGAATAGATAAGCAGTGCTGAGAATTGAAATTTCGCCCAGCTGTCCACTAGTTCGAAGGGAATCCTTGACAATCCGTATACTCCGCAAGGATGTTTGCTACAATCGACTACGCAATCGAGTTCCAAAAATTCCAAGAAGCCATTGAGGTGCTTGACTGGTGATTAATTTGTCCATCGATAGCGGTCGGATGAATGGCCCATTCGACTAGGCGGTTAGCATCGTGTTGTTTGGCCTCATTAAAGAAGCACTTGTCATTTCCTTGTTGTGCAGCAACTGAGAGGAGGATCAAACTTGCGCAAGCTTTCACTTTTTCTGCTTTGGGGCTTTCGTGTGGCTTTAGGAAACGTTGCCAAATTTATGTTCTACGATTTTGGTAACGTCTAACTGAATTGCCAATGTAATGCTCGCCCACAGTTGCGCGCTTTCAAGTATGGATGTTCAACGGCGGCTTTGTCGAGCTCTTTCCCCTGTCAGAGTCGAATTTTAAAAAAGCTTTGAACTCAAACCTAAAGCAAGGGGAAACTGAGACGAATTTTCGCCGATGGAATTGCGGGTAGTCCTGCCTTGCTTTTGCGTTTTGCTTTCTTTCATGCGTTGTGAGTTGTACCTTTTCTGTTCGGACTTGAGCGGTAATAACGATCCATAAAAGTGAGCAGGAACCATATGCTACAGAGGCAGGCGCGGCGGGAAACACTATCGCGTTTTGAACGAATCTTTTGATATACCCATCGTTTTCGCTGAACTTGCACACAAGCGTAAGTGCAGCGACTGTACTGCCATTTCCGCTTGGTAGTAAATTCTTGCAATTTGTTGGAACATCTGTATTCGTTTTGTGGCACTCTGGCCAAGGGAAAGAAATGAATAACGTCACGGCTCCTTTGCCTCCTCCCGTGTGTTCTTCCGGCGACAATTTCGACTGGATTCCCTTGCGTATGATCGATGTTGGTCATCTAGCTTCGACTGTTCTGCAGGGAAGTTCATTCTACCGCATACATCTTCCGTACTTCATTATAGAAAGTTGCATGAAATTAAAGTGCGTAAAATAATTGGGTGTTTTTCCACGCAGCTTTTGCTGCGGCCTTCCGGCGAGCTTTTAAGCACTGCCTGTAAGTAATTGAAAATAGGATTTGCTTGTACGGGGTAGATTCTCATTTTTTGAAGAAGAAATCAATACGCTAATTCCCCGTTTTGTATTTTTTATTTAGTAAGTATAAACAGCGGAGCTTTCGGAAGTTTCCTCTTCCGTCTTCAATGCCAATTACAATTGGCGCTGAAGACGGAAGAGGAAACTTCCGAAAGCTCCGCTGTTTATACTTACTAAATAAAAAATACAAAACGTGGAATTACCGTGTTGATTTCTTCTTCAAAAAATGCCTGTAAGTAATTTCACGTTCTCTGTTTTTAGTCTTTCTTGCGAAGCTGTAGTGGCGTCTGAGCCGTGAAAAAATGCATTCCATTGTTTAATAATATGGATACGTTCTTACACTCAAAGGCGACTTCAATTTCCTACAGGTGATTAAAAATAGGGGACACGAATTTACTTACTGATGGCCTTTAGGTGTCCACAGAAAGGCAGCCGCAAATGCTAGATAAAATATCATGGTTCAGTTATTGTTCACATTGTGGTTTCATGCAAAATGCTGTAATTCAGCGCTGAAAATAACCATATAATATATATATATATATATATATATATATATATATATATATTTACCCCGTTTTTTATTTTCCAAAGCTCCATAAAGCAAAGCTTCATAAAGCAAACGCATAGCTTTCGGACCCCTACCTGGGTCCATCCTCAGTGCAGACATAAACTGGTCAACTGCCTAGCCAATTGACAGTTCTGCCAGCTCGTCCATCCGACCATCCCGGCTAGTGACGTCCGCTATCAGGTCGAATCCTTGACCCCTCTAGCTTCTGTCACCCGCCAAGACTGTCAGTCAGAGGAGCGAGCGTCTCTACCGACCGACCAAGACAGTGACATCATACCTAGATGTTGAATATATATATATATATATATATATATATATATATATATATATATATATATATATATAGGAAGACGGGATGTCTTTTACGGGAGCATGGATCTTCATGGTGTTGAGTTTTCACGGATTTTTCCCGTTGCTTTGTACGTGGATGGATCTGTAAGTAAACTGACACGGTCTCCCTACCAACGGATGGATGAGAGTAGTTATCAGAAAACACGGTCAGAGAACAACGTACGGCTTTCTCTCGGATATTTCTGATATCTCGGATACTCTTGCTCGCTGAAGACGGAACTCGAGCGTTCCGAAATATCCGAGAGAAATCCGTACGTTGTTCTCTGGCCGTGTCTTCTGATAACTACTCTCATCCATCCGTTGATAGGGTCACTGTGTCAATTTACTCACAGATCCATCCATGTACAAAGCAACGGGAAAAATCAGTGAAAACTCAACATCATATATATATATATATATATATATATATATTCTAAAGACAGGCTGTCTTTTAACGGGAGCATACATCTTCAAAAGCACGTACATCTACATACAAAAGCAACAAGAAAATCCGTGAAAATACACCATCATATATATATATGTGCGAAGGCTTGATTTACTTTGTATGCTTCCAGCTGTAACCTTGTTGTTGCAATTGCTTGTATTCCTCCCTCTCAGTTGAAGGTTTTCCGTCAATTATCTTGGTTGATGACAGCCATTAGTTCCATTGGTGGTTCATCGCTTAACTTCATAAGTAACTGTTGAATAATGCAACAGGGTGGAGCGCGGCGCGTTTGGCTTCCTGCTCACGGGTGACGGCGGCTCGCCTGGACCCCCTATAGGGATTCACGCGTTCGCAGCTTCCCATTGTGCGGAGTTGCTTGGCCAATGGAGAAGTAGCGCTGTACGATGGCGCCATCTGCCTGGGGAAGGGTAGTTCCCGATCGTCATGCTTCGATGGCAGTAGTTCAGGGCGCAGCGCAGTGACCCTGGAAATCGTTCCTTAGCGTCTATTTCATCTTTGCTCAGGAAAAGAAGATCGTCAATGACGCAGGCCAGCGTGACAAGAACTGCCGGCGCGGCGCGTGCAACTAGTGGACTCAGTCCATTTGACGAAGGAAGAAAGCGCGCTGACTGAAAATCAATCTCCACGTCGACGATGCAATATTCACGGACACATTGTTCATGAACAAGGAGGATACGAATGCAATTGTCACTGTTGTAACGGCTCCCTTAGCCCATCGTCACAGTTCATGTTCGATCATCTGATTCGTACGGATTCGAACGTTCGTTCGACCCATCCATTGTCCGTTGATCAACGACACTGCCCGCAGTGATGGCGGGGGATCATCACAAAGGTGGCGGCGCCTCTTGGCATTACCCCTACGCCTACGCGTGCAACACAAGTACCCCTTACGACTTTTATCCGATGACCGATGACGAAAGAAAGTGCTTGGAACAGCGCTACTATTGGTGCTTTCTCCTTTCCTCCATAGTGACCTTCTGCTTGTCCATGCTGTGCGTGGTCAGCTGGCGAATTGTCACCTACATTTGCGTTGATCCTTCCGGTCTGGATGAGCCTCACCGGATCAAGTACGACGTGCTCGACGATCCGGACGCCGTCAAAGCTAAGGAGGCGTCCCTGAATGGGGCTAACCAATCGGCGACGCAATCTCGACGAAGTCCGGTGACCATTTGCGGTTCCGGTGGTGCTCAGGAACGGGTGGAAGGAAGCCAAGTTGGCTGGATGACCGAGGCGAAGGATTGGGCCGGCGAATTGATCTCCGGTCAAAGTACGACGGGAAGAATACTGGTAAGCACAATGATGACGGGCCAATTGTCAACGCTTGAAGAGTAATTGCCAGAGCACCTTGAACGCCTAAGTTCTTTTCAATACGGATGCCAGTTAAAACGGGGATGAACTTCCCCCGACGATCGTTGACAGCTTTCAATTATGGGGAGGGAAGGGGTGAACAGGGAATGCAAGCAATCCAGCGGGGAATGCCCACGTTTTTGCTTCCTTTCGAAATATGCTCCGCTCCTTTCGCTGTCGTTTGTGCAGAATCTCGGTTCCTTTGCGCACGAAGTGCTTCTTTCCGGTCGGCGAGGAAACTGCCGTCTTCATTGGTCATCGCCTCGAATGATTGTTCTATTGATTTCAGGTTGTGCTTGTTTTCATCCTCAGCATTGGATCGTTGATCATTTACTTTTACGACGCTTCCCAGTAAGTGCCCATTTTCATTCTTGCACGAACCGCCTCAGCGGTTCGCGAGAAAGTTGTCCACTGACTTTGTCTTTCGCCAGCGTAAATGTTCCAAAAAAAAAACCCAGCAAAGCTTGGCCGTAATCCGCACACATTAGACGCGCTATCGATCCTTGTAGTCGTTATGAGGAAGGCCATTTTGAAGGACAGCTCCTTTGGTGAAAAGAATGCGTGACTTTTCGAAAGTGCCTTATCTCTGTATGTCAGCTTCGGGCGCCTAAAGCAATGCTCTCAGCAGATTAGCGTTAATGCGTATGGCGACGTGCACGGAACGGACGGCATTCTCTTTTAGCGCCTTCTCAACGACCATTGTCGGCATGTTGTGCTCTAAACGGTCTTGCGGCCAACAGGAGCTGTGACAGTCGACGAAACTGCCTTTTCTGTGCCATTTTTCCAGTGGTCGTGAATTGGCCCTTTTCCGAACCGACAAGGGCGGGATAGCCGCTGATGAATGAAAGTGACGGATTTCTTCAACGAAGGCGGTCGATCATCCGAACGGCCGTTCAAATTACATTTTGCGCCTTTTGAAGCGATTGAGCCGCTGAATCGATCCTTGTCGCCCTTTGGATGGAGTTCAGCGGCGACGATGGATCGAATTAGTGCTGAAAGAGTCTTTAAACTTTAAGCGGAGTTACTAACAGCGGTGGAAACCCAAGCGGTTGCGGAAAGAGCTTTTGAGTTATCCTTCTCAAAAAAGATAAGAAACAACAGTAAATAGATAAACGCGAGCAGCAACTTTTCCGACGAACTGAGGCGAAGGTAAACCTTTCGTAGCCAATCGGCCAAATACTGTGCAAACCTGTGGAATTATTCGCAGCACATAGGAAGGGCCCCTTAGAGCTTACTCGGCGGAGGAGGGCCGCGGCACTGGAACTTTACGTGCTTTGGTGCATCTGTTGTTCAATTGCAGCCCAAATTTTCAAGTGGAAACGTGCATATCGTGGTCGAAGAGTCCTTCCCAGCAAATCGATCTTGCTTTCAACATATTCTTTTTGATTTACTTCTTTATTCGGGTGAGTTGTCTTACCGTCCGCATACGCAATATCTGGGCTTAAAGGCGCCGAAGCTTGCAGTTCGTCGCAGCCACCGACAAGGTCTGGTTTCTGCTCGAGGTGTACAGCTTTGTGGATTATTTCACCATTCCGCCCTCGTTCGTCGCCATATACCTTGAAAGAACCTGGCTTGGTAAGGATACCTTCTGGCAAAATTGCCGACAGCCTAGCATTGGCTGTACGCTTTAGGTTTGCGCTTTCTGCGCGCCCTGCGGTTGATGACCGTACCGGATATTCTCCAGTACTTGAACGTGCTCAAGACGAGCAGTTCAATACGCCTTGCGCAGCTAGTCAGCATCTTCGTTTCCGTATCGCTCACCGGCGCGGGCTTCCTTCACCTGGTAAGCTTCGACGACCGTGGTCAAGAGGGATCTCTCATCTTCAATTTGGCAGCTGGAAAACAGCGGTGACCCTTTTCAAAATTTCCAAAATCCTCAACGCATAACCTACTGGGAATGCGTCTACTTTCTGGTGGTCACCATGGGTACGGTCGGCTACGGCGACATATGCTGCAAGACAAGCTTGGGACGATTGTTCATGGTGTTCTTCATCCTTGGCGGTCTTGTAAATCTCTCCGCTCTTTGTCGTCCCAATTTAAAGTGCAACTTCAGGCAATGTTCGCCAGCTACATACCTGAAATAGCGGACCTTATTGGATCGAGGCAAAAGTACGGCGGCGAATACAAGTCGGAGAACGGCAAGAAGTGAGCGAATGCGTGGATAATGCCGACCTGACCATCCGGACTTTGCAGGCATATAGTGGTATGCGGATACATTACTTACGAATCGGTGAGCCACTTTCTGCAAGACTTCTTGCACGAGGATCGCGACGACGTGGACGTTGAAGTGGTCTTCGTTCATCGGTAAAGCTCAGCTGGTCAACGCGCGCTTGGCTTGAGCCCTTTTTGACGACTCTAGAGTCCCGCCGGACCTTGAGCTCGAGGGCCTCTTCAAAAGGCATTTCACCAAGGTTGAATTTTTCCAAGGAACCGTCATGGACTCCATTGACCTTAGCCGCGTCAAAGTGTGTACCTTAGCGGCGACAGTTTAGCATTGCGAAAGCCACTTTGTCATTGACAGGTCCACAAAGCGGACGCGTGTCTCATATTGGCCAACAAGTATTCCTCAGACCCGGATGCTGAGGATGCGGCGAACATAATGCGAGTAATTTCGTTGAAAAACTATTCCCCCGACATCCGGGTGATTGTACAGCTGATGCAGTATCATAATAAGGTATATTTTTCCTGCTCCCGTTCCCAACTGAACCTTGCTGCTCCTGTTTCCGTAGGCGTACTTGCTAAATATACCAAGCTGGAACTGGAAAACCGGGGACGACGTCATATGTCTGGCCGAATTGAAGCTAGGCATCCTTGCTCAAAGCTGCCTGGCGCCCGGGTTTTCGACCATGATGGCCAACCTGTTCGCCATGCGCTCCTTCAAGACGGTACGTTGCCACAGCCCCTCGTGGGCAATCAATCCATCTTCGTTTTGCAGTCGCCCAATACGCCGTGCTGGCTGAACGATTACCTGCGCGGCGCTGGCATGGAAATATATACGGAAACGCTGTCGCACAGCTTCGTTGGCATGACATTCCCGGAGACAGTCGAGTAGGCATTGTCGACTTTCTGTTGAAACGTCGTCGCGGTTGGACAGGCGCCCATCTCTTTGCTAGGCTCATCTTTGTCAAGTTGAAGTTGCTTCTGTTGGCCATTGAAGTTAAGGACGACGACAACCTGGAATGCACCATAATCATCAATCCAGAGTCAAGCGCCGTGATTAAGGTCAACACTCAGGGTTTCTTCATTGCTCAATCAGCAGACGAGGTGAAGCGGTAAGGATCGGTGCGGCCCTTTATCGCGAATCAATTTTCGGCTACTCTTCAGCGCCTTCTATTATTGCCAGAAGTGCCACGAGGATATCCAGGACGTGAACATGATTAAGAAGTGTAAATGCCGAAATTGTAAGTTCTCGTGGTGGCTGCCCCACCTCTCTGATCCGCTTGCTCCCTGTTGCAGTGACTCTGTTCAGGAAAGGGGTACGTCACATTATTCTGGCGAATAGAACCGGTAAGCCAGTCTAGTAAGCCTCAGCATTGCGTTCGCTTCAATCTGCGGTGTTGCTTCAGCTAAAGTTCTGTCACCACCTGAGCGGATCACCAAGGACGATACGGGAGAGATTGAAGGGGATAATCGGTATCTGGCAGACGCCATCATGACCAGGTAAATGTTCCTTGGTGGCTATACGAAATTGTCGAGCAGTGAGCACAAATTGAGAGATTCATCTTACTAGTGCCACGATTGGAAGTATTTAATTTCGTGTATATTTTGTGGGAACATCGGATTGATAGCAATGCTCTGCCTCTGTTTTATATCTTGTCTTCACTGTAATTCTCATGTGTGCACGATGTGTTGGAGAATCACCGCGAAAACAAGATGTATTAATACAGTCAGGTACATGAATCAATGAGTAACAGTCGTCATTAGCTGTGAAGGTGCAATAATGCCCATTGATGATGATTACGAGTAAACTCTCCTCAGTGTCTAGCACGTCGACTGCTTCATTATTTACTCATGAGATAATAACACCGCACTTAAGTGCATTGCTTTGTTTTTTATTCGAATATTCACGTTGAAATATTCTTTATTCGACATTAAACCACTTGTGCTTGACGAATGTTCGGGAATTTAAATAATATGTTTTCTCGAATGCTCGTGATGCCACTTTGGTTTACAGCACGCGGTTCGGCTGGCGTGTAACTATTAACACGGAAAAAGGCCAAGCGGTCGATTCAGCTGGCTTCGCCGCAGTTGTTGCCGTTGCACAACTTTCTACTTTTTCTTTCCCACCCACAAGCACGCATTGACAGCGGCTAGGCCACGTTTCGCTGACTCGGCATCTGTGAAACCGCACAAAGTATTCTGCAGCATTTGTGTCAAATTTTAAAAATTATTAAGCTGAAGTAGGCATTGTTCCGTGATGTTAGTCGCGATGGCAAAATGTTTGGCGGTAGAGTGAGAAAGACACTGTAATGTGCGATATATCGGAGCTTTCGAGACTCTCCTTGTCTCGTCTTCAGCGTGTCCTAAACCACGCCGCTGGTTTCTTGATATTAAATATGAGATCATATCCCGTATTTCGAAATCCTATTTTCTCTCTCTCTCTCTATATATATATATATATATATATATATGCTCAAAGAAAAAAAAATATATATATATATATATATATATGCGTTCTTGCCTGCTTGAGTGAAAAATAACCACGTTTATTATGGCCATGTTCACACGTGACGAGTAGTAACCCACCGTTGCACGACATCTGAGCAGCATTAAGTAACGGCAGAGTAAGTGAAATTCTTGATTTTTCGGCAATGCATCTTGGTGATGACTCCCATAGCGGATGGATAGTTTTGCTCGTTTATACAATCTGCTTTTTAAAAATAAAGGTTCCACGCTAAGGTACATATAGAGGTGGCGCGCTCTCCAGCTTCTTCGTACAGATGCTACAAAACTTGTAGAAAATCTTGTGTGGGTGCAAAAGTTTTCCTGCTGTTCTGTTTTCTAGATCTTCCACCGCTAATCCATCGTAATCTCTATACATTCGAATTTCTTTCGATTCGGTTCGTCTTACGCAATCGATAATCTCTCCCAGGAAGTTCAGTATGCCCCAAGTTTGCCTGGAGAACACGTTCATTTTCAAGGAAAGTGTAAAGCTACAGGCTGTTCACCAGTGATCGTCTAATCCTCATCGGATTTGTCCAGGTTTCAAATGTCGTCAATGTTCCAATTGGACCCTCAATTTGTCATTGGCGATATTCGCGCGCAGATTTATCGCTAAGCTCCTAAGTGCTCAAATAAGAGCGATTCTTGTTGCTCGTCTTTGCTTGCGTCGCGCGTACGATTCCGAACACTTTGATTGATCGAAGGCCAACTAAAGACATAGCATTTTTCGACTGATATCTTTGCTAACATTGCGAAAAGGGTTAGAACTCGTTTGGTTGAAGATTAATGTTCCACTTTTAGAGACTTGAGAATTCCTGCAAGAGCGAGTTTGACCAACGGTGATAAAACGGATGAAAATGACATGAAGTACGATTCAACTGGAATGTTTCATTGGTGCCGGGCTCGACCAATTGAGGAAGTGATACTGGTCGGTTGGAAAGTCGAATTTAGCTTTCCTCTTTTTTTATTGGTCAACTCATTTTCCGCTACAGCAAAGAGAGCAGGCGGCAACAACCCTATTGCGTAATCATGTAGTCATTTGCATGTTCGCGGACAAGAATAGCCCATTGATAGGGTTACGCAGTTTCGTAATGCCGCTAAGAGCGTCCAACTACCACTATCACGAACTGAAGCACGTCGTTATTGTGGGCGACGTCGAGTATCTGCGTAGAGAATGGAAGATGCTGCAAAATATGCCAAAGATTACAGTGCTAAATGTTAACATGAATAATTCTTCGGTTTGCAGTAATTCAATTTTTGCATGTTTCCAGGGGAATCCGCTTAGCCGAGCTGATCTCCGCGCCGTTAACGTCAATCTGTGCGATATGTGCGTGATCATTTCGGCACGCATCCCTAACCCCAACGAAGATCCAACGTTAACCGATAAGGAGGCAATCCTGGCCTCGCTGAATATAAAGGCGATGAACTTCGACGCAACCACAGCGCTGCTGTACCACCCGCTAGGTAACCACGGCTTGAACAGCCCCCCAATGGCGCTATGTGAAAGCAGAATAAAGTCAGGTACGCAGATACCGCTCCTGACAGAATTAGGTAGGCTGCGTTTTTTATGTTCATTCATTTTGTTCAACTTTTCTCGCTGGTAGTTAACGACTCAAATGTACAATTTTTGGACCAAGACGACGAGGACGACCCAAATACTGAGCTCTACCTCACGCAGCCGTTCACTTGCGGCAAGGCGTTCGCCATTAGCGTTCTGGATTCCTTAATGAGCACGGTATGTTCCCGGGCAAAACGTGCTTAATGGAACAAGAGGCGTTCTTTCATTTAGACCTACTTCAATGATTCAGCCTTGACCCTCATCCGTACTTTTGTTACGGGAGGAGCAACACCGGAACTGGAGGTTATCCTGGCCGAAGGTGGCGACCTTAAAGGCGCCCCTTCTACTCCACAGTTGCTTAGGAAGAGAGACCGGTGTCGCATCGCTCAATATGGCATTACTGAAGGGCCATTTGTCAACTTTGGAGTGCAGGTTTCATTGACGGGATAATTTATCCTACTGGTAGCTGTTGTTGCTTTTAAGGAAGGTTGCACTTACGGATCCCTGTTCTTGCAAGCGCTGCGGAGGCATGGCATGCTGCTCATTGGACTTTATCGGCTGCAGGAAGCCCAGCCGGATGAATTGACCAAACGATTTGTCATTACTGCTCCGCCGGAGAACATGAGGCTGCAAATAACAGACTTAGTATGGCACTTTTCTACTTGCATGCAAATTAATTCAAGCAAAGTATTGAGCAAAATTCGACTGGGTAACTTTGGGCTGTCGACTCTGTCTTGTTAAGCTTCAGCAGGCGAAATGATGGGAAGCAATGGCGTCCGGTTGCTTATTCCGCAGGACAGCATTGCTTCTCCGCTCTGCATTGAACAACAATAGGGGACGCCTTTTTGTCGAACTTGCTCGGCTTATTAATGCGCAGGCATTTGTTCATACAGCTTGACTACCCCAATTTCAATTAGGCGCATTATAATTGAAGGGACATGAGAACTCTTTCTGACAATGAAGGTTTACTTTCCTTAGGTGTTCGTCTTGGAACCATTTGACTACGGTATACCCTATGAACCTGCGAAACGATGAACAGCTGGAGATGAATTACGGAACCGTTGCAAGCGTGCAGCAAGTTGCACAGCTTTGCTGCAAACTAGAAAGACAGTGGCGCACCTGGGAATAGGTAACCTGATGAAGAGCAGCCACTAGCCTGCGAACCCAACGTATAATCCGTTGGCAAAGTGTCGGCGTTATAAAAGAAAGGAACAAATTTACGCTTTATCATTAAAGAATTACTGTTCGGCGTATTCTTACCTCGAAGTGTTTTAATACTTCGTCAAGAACAATAAGCGAAGCGACAGCAAGAACATTTGTGGGAACTTGAATTGTTGTGTTAAGAGCTGCATCTTCCGTGCGAACAGTTGACAGCTGACTCAGTCTTCGAACGTGCCATTATGGCATATTGAGAGGATTTCGAAAACTTCACATTTCCGCAGCACAGGCTTAGGTCAAGGAATTTCTCAATTCCGTAATAGGAACAGTGCTTGAATACTAGAGGATTACTGTGCGGTCATGCAGGTTTAGTTGAAAAGGCTGAAATACTGAATATGCGTTGCCAAACTTTCTAAGCAACATTCATGAAATTGAGCAAATCAATATCTTAGGTTATGGAGTGTGGAAGTAGAAAAACGCAGAGAGCGATTTTTTTTCTGGGTACATGCCGCGGGGGCTCGCCGGCAGCAGCGGTGTCAGCGATTAATGCGCAACGTCGAATGTGCGAAGTTCTATACAAGCGACGCGCAAAGCTGCGAACGGGTTGTTGCTCCTTGTATATGGTCTGAGAGTGTGAGTTCCTCGTTGGCGGTTTTGACTGTCTTATATCGGTTGCGGTGATATTTGAATAAACGTTTGCTCTCCCGGTTTTGCCGCTACAACCGTATTTCCAATCAACTTATCTAGTAGCATCAGATTATTCTGCCCCATATTTTACTGCTTTTGCCAACATCGACAAATTTTCAGCTCGCACGTATAATAATGCAAACCAAATAGAGCGAATTTGAATACCATTACCATAATTTCAGTTCTATGGTTTCTAAAATTCGTTCATATATATATGCAAATATATGTAATGAGTGAGCAATGGCGCAATGTTTGCAAATTCAACTGTGGCCACGGAAAGCAATGCATTATTAAAGATTAAGCTCGGTCCTGACCTGGATCATACGTTCAACGCTTCCTCTCTTACTTTCAGTTTGCTCACAATCTGTCTGTTAGCAGAGCCCTGGCCGTTTGGTTTACTTGATGCGCAACAGACAGCAAAGCAGCAGTCAGTTGAAATAAGCAGTTTTAAAGTAATAATTTTTGTTTGTTAATGCCTTCCTTGAAAATCACTATTTCTTATTGTAAGGTATTCTTTCGAAATCTGCTTGACTCTTCTTCGGCACTCTGTGATTACTTTCCCATCTCGAAGATGCAAGCGGCTCCAAGAAAAGGCGGCAGCGATTTTCATGAAATGCTTGGTGTCGATAGACAAGCACCAACTGTCTCTTCGTCAGTCGACCAGAATGGCTCAGCGGATGGTGATGCCAAGTTGGCAAGTTCCAGGTTGGTGCGCGCAGACCTTCGCAACGCTACTTTCCTTCTCTGTTCGGTTTTAAGTGTTCATCCAAGGGTTTTCCAAGACAAAAAGCGGTTGGAACGTCATAAGTTGTCCCGCGAATTGAAGTCTCTTCATGCCCAAAGTTCCGCTGAACAGGAGTACGTGACGTTGACGGTTGAAATACAGTTTTCCGCAAGCTTTCCTTTCAAGAACCACAGTATTGTTGCCAAACCATGTTAAGCGAGATTTCGGACGTAAATTTAACTTCGGCTCCGGCTCTGTTCGTCCCTGGATCATGGCACCCATTATTAATCCGGCGAGAAAGGTAAAAAGTCCCAAGCCTGCTTTGCCCGAAGAATTTTAGTCGCTATATGCATAGGACGATTTAGTGCTGTATCATTGGGTTCGCAAAGAGGATGCCAATATGGAATACATATTTTCTCGTTTGAACACAGTAACTCCCGTTCCGAAGTACACTGCGGAAGAGTACGACAAATATCTTACCTGCACCGACTGGACGAAAGAGTCAACCGATTTGCTAATGCAAATGGCTCAGCAGTTCGACCTGAGGTAGATGAACGCACGTTCGGCTGTTTAGTCAAGCGTGTAAATTCTAGATGGATAATCGTGGAAGATATTTGGCCAAAAGAACTTGGGGTAAAGTCGTTGGACGATCTACGCGAACGATACTATGAAGTTCACAATCTACTTGAGAAGGTAAGACGAAAGTAAGAGGCGTATAACGTTTTCTAATCCAAATGTTGGCTAAGGCGAGAGCGGAAAAGGGCCGACAGCCGAATTTAATCTTCTTCGATTATGACAACGAAAGACGTCGTCGTGAGCAGTTGAACAATCTGTGGATGCGAACAGAGGATGAAGTAAAGGAGGAAGGGAAATTACTGGAAGAGCTGACAGCGATTGAAGCTCACAAGTTGGAGCGACAAAAGAAGGTGCTCGATTTAGAAAAGCTTATTTCACACGACAAACGACCTCGTAAGGCAGCCGAACCTGTTACACCACCACCGCAACGCAGGCGTCCCATTGAGCCACGTTTAAGTGTCACTCTGCGCCGGGAAGATCTTGAAAAGGTACGGAGAACCTTAAATGGTTATCCCTGTTCGTGTAAACTGAAAGTGCGATAGTGCAATGATTATTTTTTCTAAATCCAAGAGGAGCAATTTATCCACCAAGTTATGCACGTGTCGCCTAACTTACTAAGATTGTACTTTGCCCCTTGGTCATTTGATGATAGCTGCGAAACTTGTTTTACTCGACGATTTGTCCTATACGCGCTGCGCAGCCTCGTATGCCGGTCAGCTAATGAGTTAAGAAGGGTTTCTCGGATTTTGTATTTGTGTGCTTCTACCTATTAAGAAAGTTTGAAAGTATGAACCATTAGCTTTCAAAAGGTCCAAATCGCACGTTGGAATTATAGCTCCTATTATATTTCGGAGATGCACTTCTTTTATTTGCAGTATAATATCGTTCTACTACTAATGCACGACGGTGTTCCAACATAAAGGAATGATTAGAGAATAACGACGTATCCTCTAGAAAAATTGGTTTGTATTTATTTCCTTTACTTCTTTCCATTCTTTTTACCTCGTATTTTTTGTTCGTAAAATTAAGTGAATTTTAATGACTAAGGAGCAGGTAAAGCAGCGCGAAAATCGCTTTTATCCGTTTGTTTCCGTTTGAGTGCTTCATCATGTTTGTTCAAAGGATGAAACAGCTAGTACGAAGCTGCGAATGGTCGAGCAGAGCAAATCAGGCGTCTCTTTGCGAAGCCAACGAACCCGCCTTGTTCCCCTTTTGGGATCAAACAAAGTTAAGGCAATTGAACAAGCGCTCGATTGCCTTCGATTGGGTAACTGTTGTTTTAAACTCTGTCTCAACAGAGCCTTGTTGGACGTTCGTATACTTATCGTTAGATCACATGCCCAGTGCTCTTAATGAAGAAGTTAGCGAGGAATTCAATGAGCTGCGTGCGGACATCTTACGCTTGTATGAGTACAAGTCCGTTCTCAGAGCCTGCGAATACGAATTTGAAACGCTTAAGTGCCAGAGTGAACTTGAGGTGAGTGCTGCGTACGGTTTATTCTTGGATTTCCGCTCCTCATTCAAGAGCGAGTCATTGATCGATCCCCCAAATTACACAACCAGTTCCGACCCGAAATACGTCGTCGCTGCTGCAATGTCCGTTCCGTCCAATCAGGAGACGGTAACTTTTGCGCGAACTTTATGGCTAAGTATTTCTTTGCTAAGTTCGAACTGTTGCAGCGGGGAAGAAAGAGCACCTCATCGCGAATGTCTTCCAGTGGCAGAAAATAAGAATTCGACTGACGTTTTGTCTGTAAAATTTTGTCTCCACGTATTGGCCGAACCAGCTTTTATAACTTAATCTTGCATTTTAGAAAATGTCCTTTGTCGCCTAGTAAAGAAAGGTGAACACAGTATACTCTTCACGATGCATCTGCAAGTTCTTTATTCACGTCAACTGCCAATGGACGTTCCTTTCGCCGTTTAATCTTTCCCACCGCCGCTCGTGCTTAAACGGCAGGTAAAGCATCGCTTTAGTCTTATTTTGCCAAGGCGTCGGCGAGTCATATTTGTCTTAGAAATTGTACGCCATTTTCTAATATCTTGGGCAATTTATAAGTAAGATGGTCATTTTCGATCTCATTCAGCTTAGCCTGTTGGCGCCAGTTCAGAATTTCAGGTTGCTGCAGTTGTACTTTCTTGAATAAGCACGTTAGTTTCGCGTTTAACATCCAACGACTTAATGAGAGCTTGAATTTACAGAATACAGGGGGTCATCGTTTAACGTCAGGATGCGTTCCTGGAGAAGTGACGTTAAACGAAAACGACGTTAACTGAAACTGACTTCATTATTATTTTGATAAGGGCTGCGGAGGATGCGTTCGCAGCACGTGATGGCGATGCCAAAAACCAGAGACTTACGGAGCTATTCCACCGAGGTCTGCGCCAGCTATAAATATGTTACCTTAAGATATTAGCAAAATAAGAATACGTTTTATTCGGCTCTATTTTCAGTATTTCCGAGTAGCTGAAGTAGTACTGATATTACAGGCTACCAATATAGCCCACCTTTATGCTTATCTGTGCTGCAAAAACCTATCTAGTGTCTGCTGCTGTGCATGCCTTTTCTTCCTTTCGTATATCGATGTGAATGATAAACGGTTTGCGTACGCGGACGGCGAATGGGACGTGCAGTGATCACGCAGGGGTATGGGCGCGTCCAAGTTACAGCGAACACGTAACCAGAAGAGGAGGCCGCCTGTGAGCAACCTCCGTGCCCCATCAGACTTTGCCAGAGGGCCTCACTGAGTAGGCGCTGACCAGGCGCATCATCCACCATACCTTGGTGGGTGCTGGGCAGTCGCATCGTCCATCGTTACGATCCTATTCATTTCAAACTGACAGGTAACCGTTACTGCTGGGCAGAGTTACACTAGCCAAATGGGAGAACCTGTCAATCTTTGTGTGTACTGTATTTTTTCGCCCGTTCACGAGCGACGTTATTAGCGAAAACGACCTTAACCGAGGACCCCCTGTATTTTGAGCTATGTTGAAATTGCAATAAAAGGGAGAAGTTTAGTTTTACGCGCTACCTATTGTAAAGGCCATAAAGGAATTACAGTGCGCAATGCGGCTGCTCTACAGCAGTAGAATTAAAGGGATAAATAGGTAACAATAAAGATAAATAGGTAACCTATAAACTACCAGTAATTGTTTTTCAAAGCTTCACTTGCAGCATTGTCAGATCTCAACTTTCTTGGACGTCACGAATGTTTGTACCCATTCCTCAATTTGTCAAATTTTGAGGTGCGTTGCTTAAACGAACGAGTCGGCCGACTCGTAAAATCTTTCTAACGTTTCTGGATATTTCTGCAATGTGAATTGTTCCTATTCCCACCTTTGAAGGTAATAGTATTCTGGAAAGTATATTTTAATTGCGGCTTCGACCAGTAGTTTCAAAGAAGTCGGGAAAAAGCGCTTTCGCCTTGAAAAGCAGCTTACAAAATAAGTTTAACAAATCCCGACATGCAGTAGCAGTGGGAATGGTACCACGAATGCGCAGTCCTTGTAGGCTCTACAGAGACAATGTATTTGCGGTGCATTATCCCTGTTCAACCCGAACGGTGCCTGCGGTAGCGACTCGCTGCACAACAAATGCTGTTTTCGCGTGTCGCTTTGTTTCCTAAAAGCGAATGTCCTTCGCAGATTTTCGCTTGTTTTGGAAAATAGGGAATAACGAAGGACTTTCACACGCGCGAGATTTCGTAGGGCGAATTTTCGAAAACTAGAGCTTTTCTGTAATAAGAAGGTTGGCTGACTTGTTCGAACAGATTGTATTGCTGGGAGGTTGCCATTCATGAGTGAATGAATACACAGTAGGCAAGGAAGTTGAAAGCAACAAGAAGGCACTGGTTTTGCTTGTACAGATCGTGGTCATGTGCTACTGTTCAATCTGTTTCGTTGGATACTTCAAACCGTGGTCGTATGGTTGAAGAACGTACACCTGCAATGTGGTTCGTACTGATCGGCTGCTCATTTAAGTAGTAAAAAGTAATTATACGTAGTCTGTTGGGAGTAATTTCAAATCAGGAGGGGGATTGGTGATCACGTAACGTTTGTTGAGTTCAGGTGGCGCCAAGTCGTGCAGTCTGTACAGCCCAATGGACAGCATACCGTAATCCTTCAGTGCCTGACTTAGCACTTGACCATACGTTGCTCCTGGCTATTAACAAGCAGCATTTGAGTAGAAGGGGAGATGCTGGCGATTTTCTGTGGCTGACTTACTTGAAATGCCTGAAAGCAGCTGTCTAGTAAAGGTATCTGTGCTACACGACAACGATCACGGTTCTTAAGTTTCTCCTCCGTGGAGAAGTCACCACGTAGACCAGCACCTTCTGCCAAAATGAGCTCCAATTCAGGCGTTGCTCCGCCGGTGACCAGAGTACGAATCAGCGTAAGAGCCGAATCGTTGAAATAAGTCTACAATGACCACAATAGGTGATGTGTGCACAGATACAGCGTGTTAGCGGAGGATCACACTTACCGTGCTCATCAATGAATCGAGCACACTTATGGCAAATGCAGTACCGCAGGCGAACGGTTGGGTAAGGTAAAGCTCGGTGTCAGGGTCATCATCGTCATCTTGATCGAGGAATTGAACGTTTGAGTCGTTTACTGCGCATGGCTCAGTTTACGAACGTGCTATAGGTAAAGTGAACGTACCCAGCTCAGTTATCATTGGCACCTGAGTGCCCAGACTGACGGACGGCCTTAGAAGCATTCCATTATTCCCAAACGGCGATAGACCAACCAGCTCTTGCGGAAAGGAATAAAAAGAAGCGGAATCTTCGAATTGCATCGCTTTGATGTTTAGCGACGCCAAAATTGCTTCTTTGTCCGCCAAGGTTGGATCTTCCGAAGGATTGGGCACCCTGGCGGACAAAATGACGCACATGTCGCAGTTGTTTATGTTAACTGCTCGCAGGTCAGCCCTGCTTAAGGGAGACCCCTGAAATCACGGAAATCTTCGGGCTGCAAGCCAAGGTGCTCCTACCGACCTGAAGAATGGATATTTTTGGAAGATTGTACAGCGTTCGCCATTCGCGCTTCAGATATTCGATGTCGCCAACAATGACCATGTGCTTAAGCTCGTGATAGTGGAAGTTGGATGATCGCAACGGCATGACGAAGTTGCGAAGACCAATAAGAGGACTGTCCTTATCCGCGAATAGGCACACAACTACATGACCATTGAGCACGGTCATTTTTGCTTGATTCCTGTCCTGCATTAGGAGTGGGTCTCATTTTGGCAGCGCCACCGGACGAGTCTTACCAAAACGCATTCTTCGATCGGTCTAGGCGGACACCAGTGGAACATGCCGGTGGAGTCGTACTTTATTTCCTGATGTTCTATGTCCATCTTTGCCAAGGGGGGTTCAACCGTTGGAGCATCGGATACTTGGGATCTCGTGCTTGCACCTTTAGGACTGCAGAGGAGAAACATTGGCGCTTTGTATATGCATAAAAGACAGAGCGGCAAGTGAATGCAGGGACGCTGTAGCAAATTTGAAGAAACCGCAAAACCATAGCGTGGCGCGCAGCAAGTCGATTAGAAAGTAGTGATCGCTAACGATGTGCATGAATAGGTGTTACTTTACATGGTGGGTAGTAGCTTCTGGTAAGGCACACGGAAATCATGTTTTCCATAGGCGTTCGTCATGCGGAGAACGTCAGCGTGGCAGTAGAAGAAACTGAACAACAATGCAGTTTGGCATGTAAATTGGTTAGTTATTCCGTTAGTGCAGGCAGTTATGAAAAAGAATAGGCTCATTGTAACTCAAAGGGAGTTTTTCTCGTTTACAAGAGACTGTAGGCTTTGTCAAAAAATGCGCAAGAAGTTTTGTTCAACGCGCATACCTCCCATCTGTTGCTTCGGACTCTGAGCTTTCCAGCGAATCGTAGCGAATCGTTTGCCTCCTAAAGCGGTCGCTTCTTCTCGATCTAAATCATTTGCTACTTTCACACTTTCTGGTCGATTCCCGTTTGGGCATTTCACAATTAAGGGTCTTAAATGCGGAATTTTTAATTCCTACCTTCCCTCGACGATGTGTCGACCCCGTGCTTCGCTCGTGCGACGATCCGTTGGGCGCACAACCGCCGTGGATACCTTTCTCGCTACAGCGGAGAATAGGTTGCTTGCACTAGCATCAGCGTATTGTGAATGCTTACTTGAATTGCTCATCATTGCTATTTGCTTTATCTCCTTTCTGAACAAGGCAACTGAAGCGCGACGGTTAATAAGATCAGTGAATACTTGAACGAGCAGTCGTCTTACGATTTTTGCATTTGCATTTCTTGATCAGCGTAACGTCCTTTATGTCGGCGTGGCAGCATTTGCAGTAGAAGAAGGCCCTAAAGCGTGTAGGTGTTTAGGGATAACGGCGCCAATATGCAGTGCCGAGATATTTTGATTAATAATAATACTGGAAACTCCGTAACGGCTCTGCTGCAGGGAAGCGGAAAACAGCGCTTACCTTTTCACTTCGTCCGCTGATTGGGCAATGAAGAAGCCTTGCGTATGTCCCGTGATTAGAACGGAGGGACCTGGGTTAATAGCAATGTTGCATTCGCGCTTTTCGTCGTCTTTTGTCTCGATGGCCAATAGAAGGAGTCCCAGTTTTGTGTACAACAAACTAGGAAGAGTGAATAAGCTATGGAAGTTAACGCCGGAGTGTTAGCCATCGTGCAGACCCTGGGATTTGTTTGTTTTGCGGTTGGTTTCTTCTTACCAAGCTACTTTATACTAGTAACACTTGCAAATGCAATTTGGAGCAACCGCGTTTGCTCACTACTGGTTTTCGTTTGTTAGGCAAATGAATCGTACGGTAAGTAGGGTATTAAGTTAGCTCTATCCTACTGGAGTACGGCCACCACCTGTCGCACGCTACTTACTAAGCAGCTTCGGTAAAATTCATCCCGACAAAACTGTGCGACAGAATCTCAGGGTACACTTCCATACTTGCCCCACATAGGTAGTAACTGAGCCATTCGGGGGTTCGCGAAGACTAAACAAAGGGAAGAAACTGCAGCGATACACTGCCGCCACCATACTCACTCGGCTGCCTCTGGAAACGTCATGCCGTAAAAACTAGTCGAAAATTTTTCCGTGTACATTTCCATGCCTGCCCCGCGCAGATAATCGTTCAACCATTGCGGCATGTTGGGTAGCTAAAACAACCTATCAGCGTCACTAACGGGCCAGTAGTTAGTTCGGCGAGCTGTGTGATGGTTAGATAAGTGCATCGGCACAACACGTAAGCAGACGTTTTGCTGATAAGTGCGGTAGCTTACGGTTTTAAACGAGCGCATAGCAAACAGGTTGGCCATCATCGTGGAAAAGCCGGGAGCCAAGCAGCTTTGAGCAATAAACCCGAGTTTCAATTCAGCTAAGCATATAACGTCGTCGCCACGTCGCCAGTCCCAGCTTGGAATGTTCAAGAGGTATGCCTGTGCAGCATTCAGTTCCTGCATGTAATTTCTTGCCGTCACTCACCTTATTGTGGTATTGCATCAACTGCACAATAACGCGTATATCGGCCGAGTAATTCTTAATGGAAATCACTCGCATTATGTTCGCTGCATCTTCAGCATCAGGATCAGGCGAATATTTATTGGCCAACACGAGGCACGCGTCGGCTTCGTCGATCTGCAAGTACGGTCGTTTGGCATAAGGTTCTGGCGGAGGCCGTTTCTTTCCTTACTTTCACCCTAGTCAAATCGACAGAATCCATAACGGTGCCTTGAAAGAATTCCACCTTGGTAAAGTGTCGCTTGAATAAGCCTTCCAGTTCCAGGTCTGGCGGAACCCTGAAGACGGGTGCGGCGCTGCTTCGTTGCGCGAAACGCTTTCCTCTTTACCGATGCAAGAAGACGACCTCCACGTCAACGTCCTCGCGATCCTCGTGCAGAAAGTCTTGCAAAAAGTGACTTACCGACTCGAACGTTATGTAGCCGCAAACAACAATGTGCCTAAAGGGGGATTGTCAGTAGTTTAGGAAAATTTGAAGAAGGCTGAAATGGAAATGGCGTGCGAAGAAGGTGGAACGCTAATGGCCAAGCAACTGTACGTATAGTCATGTTCTTTGGCTTTTGATAAATGGTAAAGTTATTATTCCTTTCTGTTGGCGTCAACTTTTATTGATATTGAGTATGGAGAAGTGTAAGGCGTGCCTTTGTGATCGATTGTCATGTAAGGTAAATTTGACGATAGTTTATGCAGGCGTGTGGAAGCCTATTTAGCGAGGTTAGTTTCCGTCGTCAGCGATCTCGGGAACCAGGGAGTTCCGAAAGCTACGATAAGTGTTCTTGACCTGTGATATTTCCAATAAGCGTCCATCCATCCGCTGTTAGGGCATTTGCAGTTTCATTACAGGCATCATCAAGCATTAAAAGCCGGAATACAACTAAGAGCAAATATGAAACCCGTTGTTCAAAATTGAAGCACTAGTGCGTTTCTTCGTTTGACTGTTTGCGTGCAAATTACAATAGGTAGAGGTGCTGCTTGATTCGTGCACGTAGCTTTCGCCCTTGCAAAGGCATTCAAAATTATGCCTTCTGTCGTTCCTGGAAGAACGTGCTTCATATTCTTCAGTGTGCTTTCTTTGTTGTTGGAGAAAACCTTAGGCAAACTTGTCAGCCAGTGCACACAACAAAATAGACAAGGACGAGTAATGAGAGTAGCGCTATGCTAATTAATAAGAAAATTGAAACTTCCAATGAGGCAGTTTGCTGTTTCGCAGATATTCTTGCTTAAGTATACCTAGTTTTCTGATGAGCAGAGTATTCGTACAGATTAGAACAGGAGGGCCGTGAAAGACGTCCAAAGTTAAAATTGCCGTTTTCAAATAGAGACAAAGGACCAACAGAGGTAACAAAGCGACTGTGCTCACTTTTTGCCGTGTTCTCCTTTGTATTGACCGCCGTACTTTTGTCGAGCGCCAATGAGATCGGCTATTTCCGGTACGTAGCTGGCAAACATAGCCTAGTGTGAAGGCATAGAGTAGGATTGCCAACTTGGGATGGGCTAAGGTGCTCACCAGGCCGCCAAGAATGAAGAACACCATGAACAGTCGTGCCAGCGTTGTTTTGCAGTATATATCGCCGTAGCCGACCGTGCTCATCGTAACGAGCAAAAAGTAGACGCATTCCCAGTAGGTAATACGTTGCGGATTTTCAAAATTTTGAAAAGGATCTCCGCTGTTCTCTAACTGCAAGGTAGAGAGTTGAAGTGTAGAAGAAGCAAAATTATGTCCGAAACTCCGGTGGCGTAGTTAGCATGCACTACGAATTGTTCGCTTGGGGAAAGCATAGCAAAACCTTCCGGGCAAACGAACGAAGCCATGCCAAATACAATCACGTAGTTGCTCATGCTAAGTTGCGTGTTAGTAGGAAATATTTTTTCTTTGGTAGCTGGAATAGTCAACGTGGGCATGCACGAAACAGAAAGAAGAAACTTGTCAGCCGGTAAGCCGTCAAATAGTTTGCAGATAGTCACTCACCAAGTGAATAAAACCAGCACCGGTCAAGGAAACCGATAGGAAAATGGATAAAAGTTGAGTCAGTCGTATGGAGCGACAGGTCTTCAATACGTTCAAGTATTGCAGAATATCGGGGACACTCATCAAGCGCAACGCACGCACAAAACGCAGACCTGTTCGAAGTTAGTAAGGTGAAGCTTCGGTCAGCTCGGGGAGACTTTGCTTTTGTCTAGCAGTGTAAGGTGGCGAAACGAAACTCCAAAGGGAAGGGACACACTGAACAGCAAATATAGGTGCGGAGACACCATCCAAGGCACCAATCATTGCGTAAACGAAGGTGGACTCACTAAGTGAATCAAACCAGCGCCCGTCAAGCTGACGCTGACAAAACTGCTGACCAACTGGGCGAGTCTGATTGCATTACTGGTTTTCATGATGTTCAGATATTGCAATATGTCAGGTAGGGTCATTAAGCGAAGCGCTCGCGAAAACCGTAGACCTACAGTGAGCGAGCGGAAGGTAACAAACTTGGTCTTCAACGGTTGGACGCATCTGTCGCTTAGCAGTACCCGTCGTCACGATACGCCCAAACGGAAGAAAGCCCTCAGAGCAGCGCTACAGTAAGGGAACTCACCGAGCCAATTGCGCTCCAAGTAGATGGCCACAAAGGAAGGCGGAATGGTGAAGTAGTCGACAAAACTGTACACCTCCAGTAGGAACCACACTTTGTCCGTGGCCGCAATGAACTGCAAATAAGCGAAGGTTGTTACCTCAGCCTCGCACGAACCGCCGACGGTGCAGTCACCCTTATGAAAAAGTAGATTAGGAAAAATATGTTGAACGCCAAGTCGATCTGTTGCGACGGACTTTGCGACAGCAGTGTGCACGTTTCCACTTGAAAGTGCGGGCTGAAGACGCATCCTCGTCGCAAGTTGACGCTTCGCAATTGAAAAGGCTGTCACTTACTTTGACGCGTCGTAAAAGTAGATGATCAACGAAGCAATGCTCATCACAAATACTAGGATTACCTGAAAGGAAGGTTCGAACGTTAGCGAGTCAACAGCGGTTCCGTCCGCCTGTGCGCTCGGCCTTGCGTGCAAGCCCCATTAGGCGGCAAACAGATATGAGCCCAATTGAACATGGAGTCGCAGCGCGCACGGCTTCAAATTTTCTGCGCCTTTTTCTTAAATCCCGAAGTCGTGCATTGCTTCCATAATGGTCAAAAAATTCATTAATTATAAATTCGCACGGATCGATGATTTCCGCTTTGATCGATTATAATCGGGGGAATTGTGGGACAGTAAGCACGCCGGGAAAAGTGCCCCGAAATGATCTCAAGTTAATTTGGCGATCCCGCGCGATCGCCTGCAACCACCGTGCCAACCGATGCGCGATACCAACGGATCACGCGCATGCTTGGTCAAGGGTACCCTTCTCTCCTTGCGTAGAGATCCAGGGATGTGACCACGGGAGCGCTTTGCCAATGGCTCTTAGCATTAGGAAATTGACCTTTGCATTCTGTGAATTGTCGCTTAGCTTAAGTCAGCAGCAAATGGCCCATGCTTAATAGCATTCTTCTCGATCGCGCCTTTGCGGACGGCTTGGCGCTTATTGCCTTGAAGTTTATCGAGACGGGGGGGGGGGTCACCTAAGGAAAGTTCCGCTGGCAAAACTTCCGTACTTCCTGTGAGTGCCTCTTGTCGCGTATACTAAAAATGCACGTAATTATTGAATCCGCAAAGCGACGTGCATCCATGTATTTATTATCCTCCGTTCACAGGGAACGTGATCTTGTGCAAACATGCAGAAATTCGGTGATCAACGGGCAGCGTAAAAACATTTTCTTTGGTTGCTTCTCAGCGTCTCCGTTTAGTCCGCCGTGATCCATCCAGTCAACACGTTTAGCCATCTTATATAATCGTAAGTGCGCGATAACGCCGACTGCCTTGCGAAGACGTTATCCAACAACGTGGGTCTACTATTTGGAACGGATGGAATTTCACCCGGCGAATAAAGAGGGGGGTGGGTTGTTCAAATGGGTAAAGTTGATCATGCAGCGTTTGGGTGCGCGCTCGCGTTTCGCTCTTCTCGAAAGCGTGCATCGGGCGCCGCCGTTCCCGTTAAAATGGCACGCCATTCCTCAGACGATACCTCGACAGCGATTCTTAATGGGCGCTGACGGATCGCCTTTCGCAGCTGTTTGGACAGCCTGGCAAAAGAAAGGATGACCAAACATCAAGCGACTTTCGCTTCAGGAGCAGACGATCCTTTGGCAAAGTCGGTGCCAACTTGTCGTCAATGGACGACTATCCCCGGCGCGTAGGGATCGATGTCCATCGGACAAGCGTGGGAATTTCCTATCGATTCCGAAGCGGTAGTAAAATTACTTTTTTCCCCCCGGTTGACACGTTCATTAGGGTCTATTCGCCGGCCGGTCATAGAGGTGCACGAATGGACGACCGCTGATATTGTTATCGGGCGAGATGTATACGGCGGCCATCCTATTAAGATTCCCGCCCGCTTTGTTCGCGAGGCGGAGCTAATGCTCGCCGCCTTACTGTAGTCCACTTATCCGGTGAAGGCACTCAGTGCCTCGCCAAGAGGAGTGCATGGGCAAGAAGGGGTGAAAATCAATTTCCCGCTCTCAAACGCTGAGCGGGGTCGGCGTCGGGGTCTCCCGAACGCTGCGAGGAAGCAGGCGAACGTTCAAGGAGGCAAAGGAGCTGCCCGCGTTAGCACCCCAAGTTAAAGTTGTATAAGCATGGCCGGAAGGCAAGTAGGCAACACGTTGGAAGGGCAAAGCTTAGGGGCACGGCAAGCGTCCAGCGGTTTAGCGGAGGAGTATCGCGTACAAGCTTACCAGAATCCGTCCAGTGGTGCTCTGGCCGGATATTAGCTCGCCGGCCCAGTCCTTTGCTTCGGTCATCCAACCGACATGAACTTCCTGGGTCTGGTGCTGCTGCGGTGGCGATTGAGCAGCGGCAGGGTCGGTTAGCGCGATCTTCTCCATTGTGTCGTTGGAAGTGGAACTGGCGAACAGGCCGTTGGTGGTGCGATGATCCGGTCCGGTGACGGCCGCCGGTCGGGACTTCTTCCGTTCGCAGCATAGGTGATTCAGAATACGATAGGTGACCACGAGCAGCATGGACAAGCAAAATGTGATAATGGAAGACAGTAGGAAGCACCAGTACTTGCGCTCCTCGAGGCAGCGCCTTTCTTCCTCGGTCATCTGGTCGAAGCGGTACTGGTAAGCAGTTTGGTTGCAAGTTGGGGGATAGAAGCCTATGCCGCTACTGCCCTTATGAAACTCGCTCATCGCTACGGCTGCTGCTTATAGGTAAGGTTGGAAAACTGGGGAAGGTCCAACGCGGGAAGAAGAAGTTGCACGATTAAAGGGCGAACTTTAATTGGAGCGGAGGAGTTGGAGTAGGAGGAGTATCCGCGTTTGCGGTCGGGAACTTACCACCAGCGAACGGGCAGCTCAACTGAGCCGTTTCGCAGCATGCATTGATTGCTGGGCGATTGGCGATTCACTGAAAGGAAGATCAAGAAGTGACAGCGCGTATGCTTTTGGAATCTGGCTGCGCCGGTTCGCAGGCAGAGCGAAAGCGAGAAGGCTCAAGGAGTTGTGGCGGAATGATGCGACTGCCGGTTCACCCACCTCTTCCAGCCAGCCGCGTTCGTCAAAGGTGGCAGCCGTCTACCAACCTCAACGGCTCTTTCCAGCGGCGCCGTTCGATTCATGACTTATTAATTGATCGCAACGGTCAAGTGGCCACGCGTAATTTTGGTCGTTAGGGTTCGGCACGCAAATTTGCTTTTAGGCTTTCCGATCAACACAGGTCGTTGTGTGGCCTCAACGGTTGGGGCGCCAATTGGACGTGTTCGCGGCACGGTAGTTGCAGATCGGTTGAACACCTTGCGCCAAAGTTCGTCGTTTACGCGAAAGTCGGCAGATCCGTGCGCAAAAGTGTTCGACTGCGTCGGAATGGCTAAACTGCCGTGCTGTGGCACGTTCGGTTGTGAGCCGAATGCCCTGAATGGGGAGGGGAGAAGGTGAATTGCCTCCTGCAACCTTTGGGGCTTCATTTCCGGCTGACGAGCCGGGAGCAGTTGAGCGCAGAGGGCTTTCAAGGTTGGTCCGCAACCAAGGCGCCCATTGATTCCGCCATTCATTCGACCGGCTACGTTCGTGCAGCGCATATCCGCTAGGTGACAACTTTAATTGACCAAGCGTGCCCGTTGGAGATCAAGCGCAGTCGGTCATTGCGCACCGACCGATAGCTTGGAGGGATGGCAATTGGAGTTTGACAATTTCTGAAATTGTCGCCTCTTATTGCGTGTACGCTGTGGCCCTTAGCTCTCATGGGCGCACAATTTGTAATCAGGCGCTTTTGCACGAAGTACATTTTAGGCTAATGGAATATCCATGAAAAGAAGGCACATTGGCTAGCAGTGCTTACAATGGGCGAGCCACCGTTTGCGTAGGCACCTATGTGCGCAGTAAAAGCGTACGTACATAGTAAAAGCGGATAACTGCTTGTCCGTCTGTTGATTCGCTCGTTCCGCTTTAACTACGTTTGCCGTTAGACGCGATTAGCAGCGAAATAGCCATATGCAAAGAGCGAGCAAGTTCCTTTTTGAGAGCAACTCTTCTCCCAGGCCAATGGCCAAAGTCAGAAAATGGTCCTTCGAGAGAGAGAGAGAGCCACGAATGCACTTAAGAGCAATAGGTCTGCTTGTCATTCTGTTCTGTGAAATTAGCCTTCACATTTCGTTGAACGACGATTTATTGCAGCCGAGTTTTCCAACTCTGAGCGCTATTACGAAGTGGCGCCCATTGTACGCGCACTTAGGCATAACGTTATTCAGAAAGTCGCGTGAATGTTACCCAATTCCGCGGGCTCACGTTGCTGGAAGGACAGAAGCATCGCGGAGCTTCAATTGGAGTGCGTTTGGATGAACGCGAATCGCTTGACGGGCGGTTGGTTGATATGTTGATTCGAGCCTTTTTTGTCTGTACTTTTCAATTGGTTTGTTCTGTTTTTTGGCAGACGCGTGATCCAACGTCGACCGATCATTTCGCTTCGTTCCATTGAGCACCGACGGGAGCTGAAGCATCGCATTTGCCTCGCGACGTGTTCAACAGTTTTGGTTAGCTCATGGTGCCATCGTGCCAACGCAATTTTTGCTTTCGGGCGCCTCGGTCGATCCGGCAAGAATATCCGGCTCACGAATGTCCGAATTTCGCCTAATGAGCCCTGAAGGCAGCCCCCACGGCCGACCGTGACTATTAGGCGGGGCGCAATGACCCATAAAAGTTGCTCATTGGCTTAGAAACTTGTCCAGGTGTCAGGGAAGACTTGGTCGGCAACGGGAGCGCTTGCCGTTCCTTCCGATTGCTCCCTTTGGCCCGCTTTCGAAGTCCGGGTGACAAATTGCGAAGGGACCTTCGCCTTGAGGATTGTTTTGCCATGTTCTCTGGGTTGCCTTGTTTATGTTCACTCTGTTGGCAGATATGTCATTTCGTTATTCCGTTGGGCAACTTTCGGGACTCGCATTTGCCGTATTGATCAGTTTTGACAGTTCATCCTACGCGCTAATCCCAAATCCATTCGCAGTGCTTGCAGGGGCAGGTGAACGATGGGCAGCAATGTTATTCCTCTTCATTTCATTGACTCGGCTGCTGCTTTCCTCCAAGAAATTGTATCAACTGCATCCGACTTTCGAGCGCGCTAACTTGGCGACGTTGATCGATAGGGGTCTTCTTGGTCGTATGATCAAATTGTTGGAGAAAGCCGTGCATTCGTTTAGACATCTCGCTTTTTCCTACGGTGGCTTCGCGAAACTGCGACTAAGAAAAGGCCAATCCGCGCTGAACGTCGCAACTTTTTCCAACGTCCATTGATGGTTGCTTTTGAAGCCCGCAAGCAGCACTTAGAGAAGTCTAGAGAAACTACTGCGCGTTAAGCTTTCGTATTTTTAAAATTGCCAAGCCGATCAATCGCCCGTTTGGTTTGCCTTTTGTTCACTTTATTAATATTACATTACGCCATCGAGCCGCGCGAACGCCTGATCGGGCAGCTCGCGCGGCTGGGAAATCTACAGCAGGTTACAAGAAACCAAATTTTTCAACAACCTGCTTCGATGCGGCGCTTCGAATCAATGGGTGCAAAGTGCAACAGCTGTGCGTGGGTCTTTGGAGGATGAGGAGGAATGGGTCGAACAAGTTACCGGAAGCGTGCGTGACTACTGTTTGCCCACGGAACGCATCTATTGTTAAATATCAATAATTCACTTGAGCCACGAATGAGAAACGGCATCCATAAGCATTGGAAAAGTTGGCGTACGGTACTTTCAGCATACCGCTTTGTAGACACGTTGCTTTGCTAGTATACTTGCCCAACTTTATTGGTCATCTCATTTGGAATTCCGTCAGTCCAATGGGACGTTTCGAATGCCTGTTTGGCAGCGTGGGTTCGCGTTTGCGGTCCCCATCTTCGTTGAATGCTAGAGCTTCATTAGCCGGGAGAGAGTCCAATTGCCATTGAGCCAATGCAGCTTGCCCATAAGCAGTGAATTTCAAGAAAACATCATCGTTGATCATTTGAATGGGTCGTTGGATTTTAGCACCGCGCAGTTTAGCCGCCAAGTGGACAGGATTCGAGTTAAATGATTGCAATGAGCTTTCGCGCGAATAGCTGCCACTTTTTGTCATTCAGAGGAAACTGCCCGATACCGCAAGTGGAGCAAAGCAAACGTACGTGCTGTGGGAAAATTAAGTCGGCCAGCGATTCCCATGGACAACGCAACTTTTGCAGGTGTCCTTTGTTGGTTCATGCATTATCGCTTGCGTCCATGTACGGTATGGCTTTGCCATTCTCAGTTTAGGAGGAAGTGAAACTTGCATGTCGCCGTCCGCGCTGTCCGTCCTTCCAGCGCTAGGTTTTGCCTTTCCGTTGTGTATGGGGTAGTTAAGCTTCGCTCGTCGTACTACGGTTGAACAATGTTTTTACGCGTTTTGTCTACATCCTGAACGTTACCGAGCCATTTGAACGCAAACGGTTCGCGAAGAATTTGCTTCGGGTATGTTGATCAGAATTTCCTGCCGATTCAAGCGGCGTGATGGTCCATTCAGCTCTTAGCGTCTTAGGCAACGCGTTGGTCTTGAAGATTGAATGTTCTATTTTTCTCTCCTCTGAACGGTTTCACTGCGTTTGTTCTAGTTTTCACAGCCTTCGAATCCTTCCGTATCCCGTTTTTAACGGGATAACGATCTGCCGTAATTGCAACTGCACAACGTATGTGCTTGAGCTACGAGAAATTAATGTTTAATTATGCACGCAGTGGCATTAAGTCGGTTAAGGAAAAGAAAAGGATATGCCTTAATGATATAATCTTCTTTCATAACAAAAATTTTTTCTTCTTTATAACGGGGTATATGCATAAATGCAAGCCAATTTCTCTCACGGATTCTCCCCGTTGGATAAGCCTTTTATTCCTCCAAAACAAGGCAGAGCTTTCGTCATAACTTGTAATATTGGCACTGTCCGGGGCGGTCGGTTGTGAAGCTCGTGCTTCTGCACGGCTAACTAGGGCGGATTGCGAAATCGACGCGGTCAAAGGTATGACCCAACTGATGTAGCATCTGCCTAGGTCGGCTGAGTAGGAGTGCGTGCAGACTGACTGACCAACCTGGGCAGTGGCCATTCGTTTTTGGCACTGATGACGGGCAAAGGTTGGGCCCGAAAGCTCAGCCTTGTTTTGGAGGAATAAAAGGCTTATCCAACGGGGAGAATCCGTGAGAGAAATTTGCTTGCATTTAAGGATATGCCTTTTGACATTGTCGCAAAACTAGTTTCCGAACGCCGTCTTTGTACGGCTGCGCGTTCGCACTGTTCTACCCGAATGGTGAAAAGGATAAATCTTATGAAGGGTAAGAGGTAACGCGAGGCGTGAAACGATTGCCAGGAGAGCTTTACTTACGAGGAGGCTCAAACGATAAATTACGTAGAGCCCAAATGCAGTGCCATCTTAACGGAATGCGGATCACTGGGAGAGAGCTTGCATCGGAGCGCCTGATGATGACGGCAACTGCCATTGAAATCCTTGATGGCGCGAGGTCGCGTTCAGTTAGAAAATGCTTTGTACCTCTGCCGACATGATAGCAAGCCAACAACGTCAAACAATGGGCAACACTTTGCGCATTGCTGAAATGATTAATGGCTAAGCCGTTTATCCGCCGAGATAGCTTGGTGAAATTTTTGGAACTGAATGACTAGCGTAGCCTAAAAATTTGACCAAAGAAAATGACGGCTCGCTGAAGCAAACAAGCGCTCCACTGTTGTACGTTTTACTGTGGGTTTCCGCTTGAGGATGAACAGGTACGTTACGTTCAAGGAGTATTTAAATCAGTGGTGGGAAAAGGGGGATATGTCGCCCCGGATGGCGATTTTGAGGTTCAGGGGGCGATAAGCGCGAAAGGGGCGACTGGGGGCATGAAGCTAAAAGGAGCGGTATTGCCGGAGCGCGGGAGGAATTTATGGAACGTGGGTTCCCCGTGGAAGTTTTCCGTCCGATCTCCGCTTATCGTTTCACGGTTCACGTCACGATGAAGCGGAGTCGCCTCGAAGTAGTCAATCGGGGCTATTTACGACTGCGGGTCACGTCAATGCGGCCCAATATTGAAAGGATAATTGGTTTGCACTCTTCCTGCCCTTCAGAGTAATACTGTAATAAATGCTACGTCTGAACAAATGAAGTTGTACACATAACGTTTTCTTTGTATACGAAGATCTGCTGTGCAGAAAGAAGCACAGGGTAGCAACGATGCTGTCGCGGGTCCCGCGAACAGTCCCTCGCGCATCAGTCAGTACGAGAAATTGGCGGGAAAAAGGACGGCGTCATCGGTGGAGATTTCCCGCCAATTTTCGCGCCGTCAGCCGATGTGATTCATCCCAGGGGGCGACGGCAACCTCGAAGCTGGAAAATGGGGCGATATCTGGCATAGCCTTACGCATCACTGATTTAGACCATTTACATTGCGCGCACTACGTGGAAGGGAGACTACGCAGAAAGCTAGTTACCTTTCTGTAGCCTCTAGTTGCCTTTCTCGCGCTCCCGGCCCTGCCATAACATTGAAGTGGCGTTCGGCTTCTAATTTGCTTGGCGAACTGTTTCCCGCCGTGGGGTGAGGCAACGCCAAACTGACGTGGCAAACGTGGGTCGTCGGCTGTGCGCCGCCATTGGCAACGTTCTGATGTGTTTTTGATAAAAACGCTATTTCAGATTTTCACCGCGGATTTTTTTCCCATTCAGCGAAAACTAGCTTTTTATTGGAACGGGAAAAAGCGGTGGCGAAAATGCGAAAATCATGAAAACCTTTTCCTTACTTACTAAGGGCGAAACACTTGGAGAGAAGAAAACTCTTTGAATCCGCTATTTTCCATAAATCGTTCCGAAAAAATTCCGCAAAGCCGCTTGCCACTACCCGTCCGACGTAGCGCGCCGTTTGTTGACCGCGTCGACGCGAAACGGAGTTTGTTGTTCTACCGTAAAGAAGGAAGTCATTTGAAGCGAACTGCAGTGTTGAACGTTTCCACGTTGATTACTGAAAATTTAATTTTCGCAGTTATGCATTGCCCACCGGCGAGCCGGGGGTCACCTTGAAATCAAATCGAATTGCTACCTTATTCGTAGGAGGCGATTGGCAAGCTATTTCCCATTCGCTTAAGATGAACCAAGTCTCGCCCAAGGATTCACGTCTTCCTGATAGAATTGAGTTCACTCAAATGGAACGATACTCGTTAATATTGAAACAACGATTCATGCATAAAAGATTGCAAACAAAGGAGCGCTCGGCGTCGTGTAGTGACCACACGAACAAAGCTACAACTGCTACCCAACAATTCTTCCGTGGTAATCGCTCCGTTAGGTTCAATCTGTCAGCCAAGTTAAAGCCCGCCAGCTTTTTGCGACGCTTCGCAAAGTGCTGGCTTGAAAAGTTTCCCTAGCAGCCTTCGTATTCCTCGCTCAACGTACTCCAGGCCGCTCGCATCAGACGTGGGCTCTTGAATTCTCCAACCGCCAGTGTATTGCACGGGTTGACTGTATCGCCGTAATCACTAGGTTGATCTAGGAATACTATCTTTGATGCATTAATTCTTTGTACACCCGCCTCCTGTGCAATAATGCCTGTGAAGTAGGCATCATCGACACTGATGTAACCGGAATGGTCCCGTTTTGAAACGCGCCGCTCATGGAAATAAAGTAGGCGATGGGGAACATCTTTGGTCATTAGCAAAACTCTACCGGAGCAATAGTCGGGAAAATACGCGTACGGGTAGGAGGCGGGATTTACGGCATACTTGTCTGAGTGAAGCACCAGTGCGTGCGTGTACACAACTCCGTGAATCTCCTTTTCGCTGTACCGATGCATTGCGACGAAGCTTTGGAGCATTCTGGGCGAGAACAACATATCAGAATCACCTTGCACGTAGAAATCCACCTGTGGACAATGCTTGTCCATCCACTGTAAAATGGAAAGTGACTTGAAGGCCAAGTTGAAGTAAGTGTCGATAAAGTCGGCCTGCAAGATGTCTCCGTACGTTTTCGACTCGTTGACTGTGTTCCAATTGTCAAGAGTACGGGCAGATTTGCCAACGGCAAACACAACGGGCGCGTTCAACTCCCGTGCCCAAGTTTCGCGTATAACCCGTCGTTGCTCAATCTCTTCAACCCTTGTCTTGAGCACAACTACGAATTTAGGTTTCCTTGAGTAAAGTTCTTGCCTTGAAGCAGTACAGTTGGCAATGCTAGGTAAAATTGTCAGGTTAACCTTGGCTGGAAACTGTGGCCACTGCATCCAGGACCACGCATCGCGACTAGAACGCCAAACGGTGCTTACGATGAATAAGAATGTTAGTACGACGCATATGCACGTAAGAAGCAACCTTTCAGAAGGGATCCATTTTTTATGTCTGCTCTTTGCTATCAGCGATTCAAAGGATTGCATCAAGACGAACTGCTTCCGACGGTGGTCGCGTTGAGCGTGCTCGTCTAAATTGACGATGTATTGCTCCTTCCTTGCGAACACTTTAAAGTGGTTTTTCAAAGATGAGTCTGGTAAATGGTAATGGTCTTCTCTTTGATACACTTTAAAGTGGCACATAATTACTTTTGCCTGAACACTGTTCATCGTTCGACCGTATTTGCGTGGAACTACTACCAAATCAAACAACACAGATTCGGCGTTCGAGCGAAGGTAATTCTACTTACTTTCCTTGTACTGCAGTAAATTCTCGATTAGTCATACGATGATTGCCCAACTTTGTGCATAACAAGTACTAATTATCATATTCCCTTCCTTTCTGCAGTAGAACTAGCTCAATACATTTGCCGGTGGAGAACTGACGTACATATAAACCGGTTGGTACTATCTGAACTGAGCCGAGTAGTCTAGACGCTATGGTTGGATGTGCAGCTAGCTGACTTTGGCGCTATCAGCATTAATCATTCCTGCTCTTAATGTTTACATTACCTATCGTGCCGACTATGCAGACTGATAAATAATACTCATTTCTTGAAAATCAGAATTCCTGAAACGGGGGCTTTCATTTTCATAGGTACAGAAAACGATCTAAATGTCTCACGGTTTTACCCCGTTTAGTAAAAGCCTTTAATTTCCATAAAGTGCACAATACTGCAGAGCTTTCGGGTACTCCCTTGTACCCGTCATCAGTGCAAAACACAAAATATGTCGACTGCCCAGCCAGTCAACAGTTCAGCAAGCAGCCCTGGTAGACCGACAGACGCTTGACGGGTACAAGGTAGTACCGGATAGTTGATGTCGCCAGCCCGGATGGTCTAGCAGGGGTGCTTGCTGAACTGTTGGTTGGCTGGGCATTCGACATATTTTGTTTTGCACTGATGACGGGTACAAGGGAGTACCCGAAAGCTCTGCAGTATTGTGCCTTTTATGGAAATTAAAGGCTTTTACTAAACGGGGTAAACCCGTGAAACATTTGGATCGCATATGTGCATCAACCCCGTAGAAAAGAAGAACATTAATTATAGGTACAGAAACCAGGAATTGGACCCGCCTTTCTGATGCTCAACAGACCCTTAATCAGTGAAAGCGCTAGGGCACGAGCGATGTACTATGCAAGTGCAACTATTGAACGTACGATATCCAGAGACTTCGAAATTAGCCACACTGTGTGAAAGCCGATTTGGTGGGCTCTTTTCCACCGATTTGCCGAGAACGGAATACGGCTAGTTTCAAAAGCGCTGAGTATTGTAGGTTCACTAATTTCCTTTTCCCAATAAACCGCTTACCCTGTCAGGTGGCACGGCGCTTTTGCCCAATTACGGATCCGTCCTTATTTGCAACAGTAAGCAAAAGTGATTTGCAGGATTAAGTGTCAATCCTTCGGTAGAAGTTTGGTTCCTCATGCTATGTTAGCTTCAATGCTCTTCAAAGCGTCTGTCATTGTTGGGCAGCTCATTGGCCACAATTTATGCCAGCGATTAAGGAACTGCTGTCGTCTTTAGGCGCTTTGCGCGTGATTATATACATACGCCGAAATTTCTGCGAAACAACTAATATCCACCGATTTCCCCCGTTCATTGAATGCTTTAATTCACTCAAAAACAGAGCTTTCGGGTACTTCTCGCGTACCCGTCCTCAGTGCCAAACTTTTAAACAAGGACTGCCCAGCCAGTCAGCGGTTCAGCAAGCACATCCGCTAGACCAGCCATTCTCAAGCGTTTGGCGCGAGGCCCCCTGGAGACTCTTCCCAGGCGCCGCCCCCCCCTTTTCCTATTGATCAGTTTTGTTTGTCATTTTTCGCCTGGCAGCCGATATCCCCTAGGGCAGAGTCAGTATATGAACATTGTAGAAGGACACAGTGTAAATGAACGGTCATGATCCCATTTATTCATGTATTAGATCAGCATAAATCGAAAGACTGGATGTCTTTTAACGGGGGCGTAGATCTTCATGAAGTTGTCTTTTCACGGATTTCTCCCGTTTTTGCTTCTTGTACGTTGGAAGATAACTTTTGTCTCGGATATTTCCGAACGCTCCAGTTCCGTCTTCAGCGAGCAAGAGCAACTTTTTACTTCGTTGTCGGGTTAAATACGAGTCAGAGACAAGGGTGGAAGAAGTTACATGTCAGCTCGGTAGGATGCAACATCTGGTTTTATTAATAATGGCATTCCAAACTTCGCTGACATGTACACCCTTGTCGCGGTTGATGTAGCTGTTGTGTATAATGTAAAAGGCTTCTTTGATACGCCGCATGTGGAAGCGATCTTCGCGGCAGAGAATGCGCGGTTCAAGGTCGAGTGAGCATGTGGCACCATGCTCAACAACCGCGGAAGCCTTCAAAGCCTCATTCATGATCTTGGTTGGATCGCGGGTTTGGGGTCGTCCACGGCGTTGCGTTGGTAACCCGTCGAGTCTTCGTTTCGCGGTCTTGTAACGGGCCAGCGCAGCCGTGTGTTCATGAAATCTGTCAAGTAAAGTTTTGCCCGTTTCTCCTATGTAGGAGGCGTGGCAACCACATTTGATTTCATAAACGACGCCTGGTCTCCTATCCAGTGGAACCTTGATCTTACGATGTTAAAGATGTTAAAGACCTCTTCGACGTTAAAGATCATTAACATCTTGTTAACGATGTTAAAGACCTCTTCACATGTATACCAGTCTCACACACAATTGACATCCTTAACCGTATCCTGGAATCAGATGACTCTTTGCATGAAAGAACTAAATTGAACCCGTTTCATATTAGTAGACTTGTTGCCTTTTGCATGCAAGAAGGAAATCATTTCAGGTTCCAGGATAGGTTCTTCACACAAAAGGACGGGGCTCCTATGGGTAGTTCACTCTCGCCCATTCTCGCCGAGATCTTCATGGAACACCTCGAGGAGAAGGCCTTTAGTACTTGCGAGAGTGGGTCTGCACCTTCGTTTTTCAAAAGATATGTAGATGACATTTTTGCAATTATCAAAACAGGTAATGAAGAACCCTTTCTTGAACACTTGAATTCTCTTTTTCCTAACAACATTAAACTAACCATGGAAAAAGAGTGCAACAGTAGGTTACCGTTCTTAGACGTGCTGGTTATCAAAAAAGGTAATAGAATAAACACGACCGTATATAGAAAACCGACCAACTCTGACCGGTTATTGCATTTCTCCTCCCACCATCCTATTGCAGTTAAACGTTGCATAGTAATCGGTATGGTAAACCGCGCACTTGAGGTATGTGACCCGGAGTATCTAAATTCAGAATTAAAACACATTTCCACCACTTTAACTTCCAATGGGTATCCAAAACACTTTGTTAACTCTATCATACAACGTAGATTACATAAAACATCGATAAACCCACCGGGGTCCACTTCATTACCTCACCCTGTTCTATACGTCCCATACTTTAGTGGTTTGGGGGAGCGCCTTAAACGTCTGGGTCACGCTTTAAACTTTAATGTTCGGTTTAAAAGTTCCGGTAATCTACGGTCCCTGTTGCGTAGTGACAAGATCAAGGTTCCACTGGATAGGAGACCAGGCGTCGTTTATGAAATCAAATGTGGCTGCCACGCCTACATAGGAGAAACGGGCAAAACGTTACTTGACAGATTTCATGAACACACGGCTGCGCTGGCCCGTTACAACACCGCGAAACGAAGACTCGACGGGTTACCAACGCAACGCCGTGGACGACCCCAAACCCGCGATCCAACCAAGATCATGGATGAGGCTTTGAAGGCTTCCGCGGTTGTTGAGCATGGTGCCACATGCTCACTCGACCTTGAACCGCGCATTCTCTGCCGCGAAGATCGCTTCCACATGCGGCGTATTAAAGAAGCCTTTTATATTAGACACAACAGCTGCATCAACCGTGACAAGGGTGTACATGTCAGCGAAGTTTGGAATTCCATTATTAATAAAACCAGATGTTGCATCATACCGAGCTGACATGTAACTTCTTCCACCCTTATCTCTGACTCGTATTTAACCCGACAACGAAGTAAAAAGTTGCTCTTGCTCGCTGAAGACGGAACTCGAGCGTTCCGAAATATCCTAGACAAAAGTTATCTTCCAACGTGCAAGAAGCAAAAACGGGAGAAATCCGTGAAAAGACAACTTCATTAGATCAGCATAAAAGCATAAAAAACGCTTTATTGGAACTAATGCAACCGTTCAGCATGTGCCTTTGCGAGCTTCATGATCTCCGGCTCCAGCCTAGTCAGTGACAGCCGCAAGTCACCTATAGCTGCGGCATCCATTCTGTTTCTGGACTTCGTTAAGGAAACGACTTTGCTATACGTGCACTCTACTAAGTTTGTTGAAGGAAAGGCGATGAGAAATTGCTCTACTTTTCCCCACAGCTGTAAAACTAACTCGACGAACACAGTATCCGTTTATTGCACACCGAACCCCCCAGTCGGAACCTCCCGCTTATATATTGTCGTCCACTGGGTAGGTCTTCGACGTCACACCAGGTGAGCAGTCTTCCCAGTTGCATTCCACCCCGGGTGGTCAACTGGTGATGGATGATGCTGTCGGAGGCGTACCCAGTTGTCGCTTTCGGCGTCGTTCCGGTGACAGCCATCGCCAACGTGATAGCGGCATCCCACAGCAGGAGTCCTTTTTGCTACACCGGCCATCATCAGGGGGCAGATTCATTTCCTGTTACACAGCGTTTGAAATTTGTTCAGCAAATCATGCTTGATCCAAAAGCCTCTACCAAACTGACCGAAGGCATGACGTGCAATTACGTCGCTTTGAAGCTCAATCAATTCTTCTTGAATTTCCGGGTGAACTTCGACCGCTGGTACTCCAAATGGATCCAAAATCCAACTGGGGATGTCTAGGTTTAGGAGATCGCAAAACCTTTCCTTCATGTATTCAATCACTTGCTTCAGATGGGACACGTAGGCTAGGAGGTCTTCATCCTTCAGAATTCCTGCGAAGGCCTTCAAGTTCGGAAATTGCTGAAACTCCCGACGACCTAAGTTGTGCAAATAAAGTTCGAGCTTCCTAACAAAAGAAACTACCGCTGACTTGCTACTTATGAGGTCGCTGTCTTTGCCTCCTTGTAAGGCCTTGTTTAGCAAGTTCAGTTTCTGAAAAATATCAGCTAAGTAGAATATGTCTGCCTTAGCATCAATAAGCTTTTCTCCAAAGTCCTTGTCAGACATAAAAGCGACTGTTGAGTCCCAAAGTGCTACGAAACGTTGGAGGCAATTGCCCTTGGAAAGCCATCTAACCTCCGTGTGCAGCAGCAGCGTGTCGAAGTCTTCACCATTTTCCCCACACAGCTGGCGAAAAAGACGATTCTGGAGGGCGTGAGATTTGATGAAATGTACGACGCAAATGTGAGACTTTTGTAACGGGTATCAAGTGTAATTGATTAAAGAATCACTGAGATTTCTTCCCGTTGATCACGGTCCAAAAAACAAGTAGATGGAACACTTTATTTCTGAACACGTGGCGCTAAAAAACATTTAGCGAAGCTTTCGAGCCTCCTCTGTGCTCGTCATCAGCGCTGCGGTACGTGTCTTGTTGCTGAGGTCCAGTCAACCAGTTCTGGCCTTTAGGAGAGGCTCCTCCACCTCGGCCGAGACAACGGTGGGGGCCCGTCAGATCGAACCTTGATCCATCAGGGCTGATCACCTCCGTGTTCAGACCGGGCTTCGGAGCGACTGCCTTACCGACCGTCCGTGGTCGCTGCTCAGCGAGTAACCAACCTTTGCACACCGAAATGTACGACCTGAATAACCAGCGAAAGTGAATGGTTGAGGCGCAATCGTAGCTTTTTCGATACCAAGTGCTCTCTATGAACGACGCTATGAATGGTGAAGACCGACGGGACGATTGCCTTCAAGTAGGATATGCATCTTCTGTATCGCCCTACCATAGAGGCAGCACCGTCCGTTGCGCAAGCAATGATATTTTCCATCGGTATACCATTCTCTTCAAACTAACCACGAATTTCTTCAAACATGGTCGATCCTTTAGTATCCGTTCTTATCCTTCTGGCGAAAAACATCTCCTCTACCAGTTCTTTTGCATTAAAGAACCTGACATAAGCCGTAAGCAACACTGTCTTGTAAGGTGGTCTTATCCAACTGCAACGAAAAACTCCTGGACTTCAGTAAACATATTAGTTGCCCTTCAATGTCACCTGCCATCTCGTCAATTCTCCTGCAAACAGTGAAGTTGCTAAGGGGAATCGCCTGAACCGTTTCTTCGGGTGCCAATTTCATGACATCAGATATTATTATGGGCACTGCAGGCAAAATAAGCGATTCACCAATACCATGGGCATTGCCGGTTTTAGCGATGAGCTCACTAACCATGTACGACGCAACAATGCCGTTGTCTAATCTCTATGGCCTTTCGCGAACCATATGTGTCAGTGTCGCCCGTTTCTGGAAAGTATCTCTCAGCTTCTGGAAGAATTCGAAGGGTTTGTCCTTTTTCTCCGGATGCACACTAATCAAATGCTTCTTCAATTTGCAAGGCTTCATGTTCTCGTTTGAAAAAGTAGCCTTGCAGATAAAGCACAACGGCAACAGATGGTCATGGGGAGCCGGGACGAAACCATATTTTAAGTATTCTACATAATAGCGTCTACACTTTTTCTTTGCCGCAGAACTCATGCGCAAACCTGGACAACGAGAGCTTGTTGGGAATCGAGGAAACACTGCTCATGCACCTTTACATGATCTACAAGTTCACTAGATCTGCGGAGATATAATATGGTTACATGTGTACGGAGATTTGCTGGAGTGGTTACCACAATTATTTTGCCCTCTCCGCAGAACTCCTCGCACCCTCCGGGTCCTCTGCCCCCCCGTCGTGCGGTTAGCAATTCCTTGCCCCCCTTCACAGGCGCTGGGCCCCACCTGGGGGGCTCAGGCTCCACTTTGAGAATGGCTGCGCTAGACCATCCGGGCTGGCGACATCAACTACCAGGTACTACCCTTGTACCCGTCAAGCCTCTGTCGCCCGCCCAGTCAGTCCTGCAGAGAGCGAGCATCCCCACCGACCGACCGGGTCAGTAACGCAACACCAAATGAACGAACGACAGTAAACATTTCATGCCCATCGAAGTCTTCTGCTTTAAACCGATCGTGTCTTAAAGTTACAACCCAGGTCTTCTCCATCTTTCATCCTTTATTTCTCCGTCCGATTTCTCTACCTTCCTCTGCCGTTGTTCCCTTCCATGCGCCCCGTGTAGCGCTTGAATGCTTTTTAAAAGTTTCGTTTCAACGGGATATGTGCATTTCTGCGAAAGAACTAATATCCACGGATTTCCCCCGTTTATTGAACGCTTTTATTCACTCAGAAGCCGAAACTGTAATTCTGGCAGAGGCCCTGTCCATTAAGCGTCACGTCGCTTCCGTATTAGGTGTGCAAATACGATGAAAGGTCAAAGGGGAAATTGGCAAAATAGCCGACTACGGCCAAAATGGTAGACAAGATGCTAAGGATCGAGAAATACCGCGAAACCGAAGAATAGCGCAAAGGGAACTGCTCCTTCGCTTTCTGGCGCTTGACTATTGGGACTTTTTGCCTGCTCGCCCGCGCTATTCCAACGAAGCTTCTACGGGTAAACTTTAATGAAAATTTCTTTCCTTATGCGTACAGAAGCCTGTGCCATCTGGGGCAGGGAGAAAGCAGGCAAATACAACAAAGAGCCACACGTAAAAGAAAAAGCGAGATACTAGGGAACCGCCGTCCAAATGTTAAGCGGACGACCAATTTAAGTAAAGCTGGACGGGCCAGCTGCAACAACGGTTAAAGCTTGCACGTTTAATAAAGGGCACCTGATTTTGAATTTTCACTTTCAACAACCGAAAGGTCGCGTGGGATTAAAGATGACCGGATTTGCTGGTCTATGTGGAAACGAAACTGCAGGCGGTGCATAACGTGGCAACATCTGGCTTCCACTTGAGAAGTACGCTGCGACCGCTTGTCGATATGGAGCAGTTAGCGAAGTTGCCGCCTCGAAACAAGTGATTATTGACGACGACGACGACGACGGCACAGTAGTAACGAAATTCGCCATTCGAACTGCGTGATCCATTGGTTCTGCAATTGGCGGACACATCGAAGGCGGCAGCACGTGTGGATATTGGTTTGCTGCAACAAGTCGGCTCTTGGAGATAATCCGTAACATTTTCGTATCAGGCGCACGCTTTGCAGCTATTGTTAACATTTACATTAGTACTTTGTGGCAAAGCTTTTCAACATCGCGTTTTGTGGAATAAAAGCCAAGTAAATCAACGCATACCTGGGACAACAACATTCGACGTAAAGTGGAAACTACCGACCGATCGATTATCCGCAACCGTGTATCCGACGTTGGCTGATTTTGTGGCACTTCCAAAAACGCTCTCCAGAATGGATGTACCGCCATTTTGAACTAAGCAGCATTTCAAACTGAATGCAGGGTGAAAAAATTGCCACAGAAATGATTACTTTGAGGGTGGATGTTCCCGTTGTTGAAATACGACACGTATGAACTACCGGCGGCCTGCTGCTGTTGCCGCGCACGACGGTGCGAAGCAAGCGAATTGTTGTAAAATTCCCCTATCCATTTATGGTATGGAGGATTGGTGGATAGCCCGAGCAGTATTTCGTTCCTTCTTGACTGGTACATTTCCTTGTCATTTGCCTGGATACCTTGAATAGGGCGAGGCACAACGGCCGAAGGGTGGCAATGCACAATGTAGAGGACGATTGCGTTTCGACGGAGGTAAGGCAGTCCTGGAATGTACGCTGAGAAAAAGCGACCAAATGCTAACTACTCACCAGGACCATCCAGCAAATTCAAAAAGTCAGGTAGTTGTTCTTCAACGCCCAATGTCACGGCGCATATGGCTAAAATGGGAGGTTGCGGGCAAATGTCGGCGACGGCGCAGTAGGATAGATCTTTGAGGTGATGGAATATTCGATGATAGCTCGAGCAGTTCATGCCAAATGGTTCGGCAAACCGGGCGACCACAATGTTCAGATGGCTGGAAGCAAGGCAATTCTGCAGGTAAACAAAAAGTGAACTTTTGCCACAAGTTTTCGTCAGTTGCAACGTTTCAGGTAATAGTTTGCACGCAGGTAAAGCCATCCCCAGGACGGGTACCAACGACATACGCATTGGAAAGCCTTCCAGAAATTTGACAAAGCCTGACCACAAAACTTTTTCAGGCGATCCCCTGCAACATGGGTCTCCAACATCACAGCGGGAGGATCTCCTACTTGAAGAAGCGTTTGGCGAGCGACTAGGCTGAAATGCACACTAGTGTGAACTGTTCCGTTAACGACACCTAATTTAATAGTACCACCCTTACCATGGAAGGTTCAGCTGTAGCCGCCTGTTGGCTAGCGCCGGCATTCCCACTTGACAAGCATTCGGTATTACCACTTTCACGGGAACGCTCTCCCTAAAATTGAACATCGAATGTTTCAGCAACTTCTAACGGACATGTTTGGCGACATGCTCGTTGAATATACGTTTTACGTAAAATTACTTAAAGACTAAATAAGTATTGGACTTCAACATCTATCTTAAACGTCATGGAGAAATGAAACTCTTCCAATTCGGTTACTCGCTCCGCGAACGATAAGGCTAGTATCCTTAAATAAATTGGTTGGGAATGCTGTTTACTAATTTTGAAATTAGGGAAACTTGGATAAAGCATTACTGCTGAGCGAAGAAGGTCGAAAAGGGCATACCAGCCACGAAAAGGAATAAAGAGGCGCGAAGTGCTCATACTTGGAAAGCGCATGCAAGAATGTTGGCTAGCAAAGCATTGCCTCCTCACCTGTCTTGCTCTGTTGACATCGGCTTGCCTTCTCTCAAATTCCTCAATAATTGCAAGAGCGGGAGAAATATCCGACGGCGTATTAACGCTCTGTTCACAGCCTGGCTTCTCTTTCTGCTTCGAAGCATTTTTGACCATAACGTCCGCAGAACAATCATTTCGACAGACCGTCGACGGTGTTGGAGGGGTCTTCGGTGTGCATCTGAATGCATTTGTGGACTGGGCACTTTCGCCTTCGCTGTTCGTCGGTTGTGGCTGCACAACATTTTGTTTCTTTTTCTTTGCCGCAATGCTCCTCTCCGCTTTTTTATGACAGCCTTCTCTTTCTCGCTTTTCCCTTACAACAGCAGAAATCTTCGACTTTGATGACAATCTTTCACTTGTTGGTCGGGCGTCGTTCGCGGAAGCTGAACGTATGAGGTCATTCACTTTTGCTGATGCGTCCGAAACGGAATTACTTTCTGAGGGCACTTTCGCATGTTCTGTTGAGACTAAGCAATTTAAAACGCTTTGGCAGTCGACTTCTGAACAGTCAATTTCACGGGAATGCTCAACAGTTAATTTAAGACTGGACGTGAAACGCTTCTTCGGCTCTATTTGCTCCTCCTTCGAAGACGTGGTTATCTGCCTTTTACGTCCAGACCTACTAACTTTGATCTTCCTCATGACAATGGCGGTTGAAGTAGAGTCCACAGTGACCATCTGAATAACCTTTCTATCATCCACCGTAGACTGTTTGGCGATGCCATCGACAGTTTGGCTGTTCGCATCAAATACAATTAAATTATTAACCGTAGTTGGACCGGATTCCATGCGCCGAAGAGCACAGTCTCTTTGGTTTAACGCGTCGTCCTCCTAAAATCTTTCTTGTGAACTTTGCTGCAAACAGAATGTGAGTTTTTACATTTGCACCAACAGAGGGGAGATCAGACGACTTGTTTTGGTGGCACGAATCGAAGTCCGCTTCGCAAACAAGTTCGCCGTCCGCTTGAAGACCTTCTGACGACACTGTTGCCTTTAGTTCCAAATTCTGCTCAGCGCTCGTAACTCCTGCAGAACCGCCATCTCCGTGGGACAATTGTCCATTGTCCAGCGCAGTTGTCAAAGTAGCAGTGGAATCTACAAGTTCCTTGGAAGCGACAGCTTTGCCGCTATTCTTCCTAGGAGAGACGCTACGACATTTCTGACTTCTTTTATTCTTTTGAACCGTTCTGCCGACCACACTTGCTGAATGACCAGTAATCCTATCCCGCTTTAGGTCCTTCTTTCGAAGGAATGGCAATGATCTTTCAACACCATTTAAAGCTGTCATCACTTGATCAACAGCCGGTGGCTCGTCGCTGGATTTCAAATTAGCCGTGTTTTCGCTGTAAGAAGGCAATGTAGGCTTGCCTCTGCATGCGCGTATAAGCATAAGAGGGAAAAAAGTGGGATTCCTTTGCATCCAATCGGAAAGTGCCCAAGATCTCGGTGCATTGCAACCTTTCATAATCCTTCCGCCTGGAAAAGGCTCAATCATGCATAGCAGACGTAAAGGGGATTTCCCAACAAGTTTTCGAACCGCTTCAATGGTCAAATCCATGCAGGATACTTGGCAAAAGGCTGATTTGCCGATTAATGCGGATGCAAGCGAGTCACCGCAGTAGGCACAAGAAGTGCAATTGAAACGAATGTTTGCAAAGGATTGAGCGGAAGAACAATCATCTTTCATGTTGGTCATCGCTTTGCAGCTCGGGCATACAAAGTACTCATCGTACAGGCAGTAACGACCACATGATAAACCACTGTCAATTGCATGTACAACTTCTCTGCAGCTTTTGCACGTGTACACTTTGTCACCGTGTTCGACTGCCTTTGTACATGCAAAACACCGACTTACACTTGCCGAAGCAGGTAGATTAGCACCAACGTCTATAGAGGAGTCCAGCGAAACTTGGATGTCATTCTTATCAGGAACCGTAGAGGTAGACGGAGAAACTACTTCAAGTGATCGTAGCCAAAAGACAGGCCGGAAAGAGGGATGACGTTTCATCCACGAAAACAGCCTTCTATAGCTTGGAGCATTAAAACCATGTACACTTTTTCCACAAGGAAAAGGTTCCACCATTGGAACACGGGAATCCTTAGTATTCTTCTTTGTCTCCCTGCATATCATGCTCATACAACTTTCGCCACAATACACTGTTAAAGTATCTCCCGAATTAGGCACGCTGTTTCCACAGACGATACATTTGCTTCTTGTGATAATAGGACCGGTGTAGTCTTCAACGGGCGCTTCTAGGTCGGTAAAACTGTTGACCCCGAAGCATTTTGGGCACACAAAGGCGCTGCCGTTGGAAAGGAGACAATAACGCACACAGCAAAACGGCGGACCTGAATGTGCCAACATATCGCAACGTCTACAGTTGGTCCATGACTGCCCAGCACTCCGCAAATTGCATACGTAGCAACGATTAACGGTGGTAGGTCCGTTGTCCGCTGTTTTGACAGACCTACGCAAAGCATACTCAAATGATTCGCAAACTGCAACTATTCAATATTACTAAACATGTACGGTGTGTAAAGAGAACAGATCTATCAAGAAAAGCGTGACATAGGCAGAGGCACAATACTAAGCTTCATTCGTTGCACCTAGCTAAAATGATGGAACATACTACAAACGAACGGTCATTATCAGCCGCTGTATGAAAACGTTTATCCTGAAGGTCTGACTCACGAGAGCCACTTTCTAGCCAAAACACAACCCTAAACATATGGAGGTTCTTATACGGCTTTATTGCTGTTTATGATTACCAATGGTAGACGAACGCGTTCAATAAAAGCAGTACAAGCGCCTCCATTGAACTACAACACTGTTAAGCACCCAGAACGCTGTTCGCTAAAATATAGAAATAGTTTTTACTTTCATTGTGGAACTGACCGTTTTAGTCCAATGTATAGCAACGTTTCAATTAACATCGCTCTCAGGATCTACTCTGTCCAATTATCAGCTCTCAAAAGCGAAAGTGCCATCCATACGTTATCAACGGTCGTTAACGCTAATAACCATTGCTTCTCCATTCTTCTTCTTTCCCATTCACAGAAGTTTGTTAATGAGCGATAAGCATAAATGACTTACGTTTTTCGTCCTTTTTGCATAAGTCGGGTACTTCGTCGCACCTCCTGTTTCGCAGTACAATTTGACACTTCTGACATTTGGTCACTATTGCCTATTTGGCTAAAACTGGGTATGCGTATAATACAGAAAGCATTGGACAGTATCAAAACGTTGTAGACATACTCAAGGTTTTTGGCAGTCATAACCGGCGAAACGACTCCTGGCACGGTGTCCACGGTGTGGGAGGATTCTAAAAAATATCACCATGATAGACACTACCAAGACGGATCACTTGTCGACAAGATCGAATGAAATTGAGCAAAGCTGTTCAAATGAGTTGACATGCAGGCTGGAGAGAAATATCGAATCCACTAGTCCGGCTTATTAAGCCTTTGCAAGCGCAAACGACATGGCAAAAAAACTTAACAATCAGGCATTGTCGCAAACGTAACTTGAATATCAAAGACTTGTAAGGGGCCAAAAGGAGGTATCAAAGTTTCACGGCGTTGGTCGAACGAGCAACTTGATTTTCTGCTTCGCAAAAAGACGAAAACCAGAAATTTGAAGAAAAATACGTAACTTCACCGATTTTTCTCATTCGAAAAGGTAACAAACATAATGGATTGCAGTTTAACAGTAGCGTACACATCCTGCTGATTGAGCAAACGACTGCTTTCGCGAACGCTTGCCATTTTCAGAATGGACTTAGCTGAACCATTCACAAATGGGATGGTTACGAATAGGTCTTTATTTTCTCTTTATACGGATGAAGCAGTTTTTCAAAATTTAGCGTCCAATTTTATTCCCGGAGCTTTCAGAAAATACGCAATCCCATTATCAGCGAGGTAATGATGTCACGTGAATGGACGTTAATTCATATATACCACTTGCTTCCAAAGCAACATAAAAGAATGATTACTTTAAGGAATAAAACATTTTGATTACTGGCGTATTTGTTACAAAATTTCTGTTACTGATGTTCAGCAAGTCTGCAACTGCGCAAGAAAGAATCACGCCAACTGACGGACGAGTAGCTTAATAAGAAAATGCGTAAGGCCGAACTTTCTAAATGGACTTGCCCGACGCCAGCGTTTCAAGGTTGAAAAATGGTAGGACCCTTGTCCTATATCTTTTTCGACTATCATCTTTAGATGGAGTGTTATTCTTTCCCAGGCGACTCCTTGGCCATTATAAAGACTGGATAAGAATCGCTCTGAATCACCTTACTTCATTTTTCCTTATTCCCCGCTCGAACAGTTTATCAAGAGACATTGGTAAAGACGAAACAGTTGAACAAGCCGAAGGGTGTCCACATCTATTTATACTTCAGTAGTTCTCCGAATACGAGGTTGCAACATAGAACGAAAAAGCGAAGGCTGTCGTTCACAACAGAGGCAGCATTGTGAAATAAAGCGTGAGTAGCCAAACAAGGTACATTTCAATTCATAAACTTCAAAAACAAGAGACTCAACTCGACTGCTTAATCATGGACAGATTCACTAGCACCTCACTTATATGTCAAAGGTCACTCATAAACCATAGACGGTATCAACGTAACGAAACGGACCATCTGATCCTCTTCATCCGTCGAAGATGCCTCAATATTCGCGCGAGCTACATCCAAGTCACGTTTTGTGCCATAAACCACTTCATCGCAGCAAAATGAAAAAAGGTACATGAAGCTGCCTCAACTGAGATGTTGAAATATTGTCTAACTTTGCCGAATAGGCTGGCAATTGCACAACAGGTGCCTGATCGTTGACGCTCCTATTTAATCGTAATTCATCGCACTGAGTAGCAATTAGAGAAGCGCAGCCGTCTTGTAGAACAAAGCTAATGTATTTCCACTGCTAAGCTATACGGAAACCCGACATTTAAACCATTTATACCTATAATAGAAGCCCGACGGTTTTATAACCTGCGAATTTCTGAAACGGTTTTCAAACTAATTGCATAATATTGAACATTTATTGAGTTACATTTCAAAAAGGTAAACTAAATTAAGTACAAAGCGTACCTGTTGAACTACATATCAAGCGCACCGGTACACTGGCGAGAACACGAGACTTTTTCCAGTCTATTCCATACCGTTACTGTACACCGTAACAGTAATGAAGTTCACACTTACAAAGGGCGACGCGTGCGCCAAAGTCGAAACTTAATCCCAACATATTCTCGCTATGTCAAAGTAATATAGGAAAGAAGTGATGTAACCATAAACAGGAGATCAGTGCAGTACGTGAACACGAGAAGATTACCGTAGTAATAAAAATAATACGGGTCTTTTCTATCTGCTCTACACATTTACTGCAACCTAAAACGTGATTACTATATTCTCCTCCGGGCGCTGGTACTGCGCTACATCCCCGTTGATGAGTATACCATCTTTTACTCTCTCGACTTACTGGATACAATTCCGTTATGTTGCGAGCTAACATTACGCGCTGGCGGACTCGCTGTGCCTCTGTAGCGATGAACTTGATTATTGCTAATGCTTACAGCAAGGTAAAAGAAAACAGCGTATGGCGAAGCAGAGAAGAAAGAAACCCAAGCGTTGAACAAGAAGTGAAGCAGTTAACCCTAAAACTTAACGTAGATTGATACAATGGTTTGACCTTAAAACACTATCTTGAACAGTATCTTTGAAGACTGGGTTTCTTGTAACGGGACGGTGGATCATGTTGGAAGAGTACGGTTGAGCACCCGCTGAGTTCTATCTAACTTACAGGGAACGGTAAATGAAACTCAACGGGTGCTCAACCGTACTCTTCCAACATCTTGAACAGTACACTGAATGGTACCGCACCTCTGCCAGATTGCCTAGGCGAGCGACTGAACTTGATGGGTCATGATCAGACCCGATAGCTGATGCTGCTTGACCGAATGGCCAAGCCGAGAAGGTTGCAGAACCGACGACTGACTGGGCACTTTACAAATAAATTAGCTCCGATGATGGATCAAGGAATGATCCGAAAGTTGTGCTTCAATTGAAGGAAATAAACGCATGTTTACTAACAACGGCAAATTCGTGATGAAAAATTGGAAAATTATAAAAAACGACATTTTCAACAAGCAACCCATTTGAAAACTGGATGTCTTCTAACGGGTTGTAGCATACTGAAAGTGTAACTTACGGTGTGCCCGTTGCGGTTAATCTTTCTTGTGTCTAAAAATAAACCAAACAACACGCCCTACCAGCGGATGGATGGGCAGTTATGAAAAAAATTCGTCGACAACAAGCAAACCTCGAAGCTTTCGGAACGACCTTGTTCCGAAAGCTTCGAGGTTTGCTTGTTGTCGACGAATTTTCTTCATAACTGCCCATCCATCCGCTGGTAGGGCGTGTTGTTTGGTTTATTTTTAGACACAAGAAAGATTAACCGCAACGGGCACACCGTAAGTTACACTTTCAGTAAGCAACCCATTTTCAACATTTAAAATGACAGCATCAGAATTCAGTGATAAGATCGCTGGACGCCTAAGTTGTTGGAACGAAGAAATTCCCCTGTCAAGGTGACAAGGTCAGAGGTAAAACGTTTAACTCAAGGTTCCCCTTTGTCACTATTATGTGATACATTTTTAGGGTCTTGTCTAGAATTTGCCCGAGTACAGTATGCCGAGCTATTTCAACCTACGTCACAGCGTTACTTGCGCAATACTAGTGACGTATTCGAATTATTGATTTTTACCGATGGCGTTCGCCAGTTCGCGCTGTTTCTGATCGTCGCTTTCGTTTTCAACACATTCCCTCATGCTTGATCTTAGGTTAGGTTCTAGGATGCAAGACATCAGTTTTACCTCCGGCGCAATACCTAGAACCCTTGGTTACGTGTACCGATCAGCAAGTGGGCCAGGCGCCCAGTGTACAAGTGAGCGCCTCGCGAGCTACATCTGCGCCCTTGACGGACATAAACGCGGAAGTAGTAGACATCCCAGGGAGCGTTGGTCTGCCGGCTATCAGTTTCAGAAGTTGGACACTGCGCAGGTGTCCAGGTCGTCGGAGGGAGTCGGTGCGTCGTTTGAGTTAGTATGTGTGTGTGTACTCTTGCGCTCGTATGCGATACTCAGCAGTTGTGAGTTGACGATTGTACCGATTTGTAATAAAAAGGTGTTATTGCATAACGCCCCTCTGAAAGGACCTACATGAGCATGCAGAAAAGTCTTCTTTGCATCACTTCCAATGTACTTAGACGCATAGTGCACGCTGGTTTGCACCGGTAACCTAATCTAAGCTAAAGGGCAAAGCAGGAGATTTGCCCGCAACCAAAGCCTAAGTTTAAGGTAAAGGACTTATGACACGACGCACCTGAATCATGAATGCCGTGCCTTTTGTGCTGGAAACAGCAGAATATTCCAGCAGGCTATGGGGCATTATAACGCTGCGTGCGCATCGGTAAAAATCAATAATTCGAATACGTCACCAGTATTGCGCAAGTAACGCTGTGACGTAGGTAGAAATAGCTCGGCATACTGTACTCGGGCAAATTCTAGACAAGACCCCATTTTTATTTCGTAAATAAAATTGGTATCGCTTACTAGCTGCAAGGAAGAAATTAACTGGACGCACTGAATATGCTAGTCAATTGCAAACAGGAACCTGCACTTATTATTTCGCAAATTATGGCAAGATCTTGTCTACAATACTAGATGTCTCGTGAAGGTACGAATTATGGTATTCCTGATTGGACCGTTTGTTCGCCCGTTCTGAAGTTGAAAGCGAAGTCTCTCCACCAACTGGTAAGAAACAGCTTTACTAATTACGCAATGAGGAAATAGGAGGCTTTCCAAACGCTCCGTGCTTCTTCATTATACATTTAATCAACAAGTTTCTCACCTGTTTGGTGGATAGACTGTTCGCTTTCAACTGCAGAACGGGCAATCACACCATTCAGTTATCATGAGTATCTTATCGCTGCAAGTTTTACTGTGGAGGAAACTACAAATGTACTGAGTGCTTCCGATTGCTATATCTCGAGCCCACAGACTGGAAAGACATTTTCCTGTAACTCATTTGTTTAAATGCAAGGAAAATTTCTCACACGGATTTTCCTAAGTCTTACGATAGCAAGTAGACAAATGATCACGCAAAAAAGCTCCAGAACGTATCGCCTGATGTTGGTAAAGCTTCCTACAGGCGCAAATCATTACAGGCACGGCCATAAGTTCAACAGTTACGCACTGTTAGATTCCTCAACTCAATGCTACGCACTAAAACCTAGCAATACGTACCGCAACTTTCGCCCCCATCCATTTCAGTTTGCGGGCTGACATCAGCTTCTCCCTCTATAACAATCTTTCCAGGCGATAACCTAGACTGGCCGCATCCCAGGTCGTCCACCGTGCAGGAAGGACTACTGGACATAGTATTCACGCAAAGAAAACTTGCCTAAATGCCAAACAATCATTAGAAAGAACAACTTTGCAAAACGCAGATTGATGCGACATCATATAAATACTGCTTCTAAACAGCTACTAACATGAAAACTTACTATCTATAGTACGATGACAACAATAACAATACCCAAACTTCTTCCAGCGCTACAGACTCATTCTGATTTGAAGGTAACTCCATCGACCTCATTAGTATGTATTTCATGAGAACAATGACATATTCAGTACATGGATATTGTAATGGACGAAAATGATGTTCAGGTAAAATGAGTAACCGTACACACGTAAAGAACGGCTACGTTCAGGTGACATGCATTTGGAGTATTTAAACAGTGTGACACGAGGTGTAGAGGCCTTTTCCTTAATGTTCTTGCCAGCTCATAACGTTCTTCTTCTTGTATCTCCACTGTACTCTGTGTGAATTGGTGTAGTCACTGTGTGCGTGGGATAAATAATGTGGTGTTCTGTGTCAAGACTACCTCGTTGCTGCCTGCATACAAAACTTTGTCGTTACACTTTTGGCGACCGCGGTAGGATAGAAAAATGGATAAAGGACTCAGGATGGGGAAAGTACGTTTCAGTAAGTGAAAACCGATGGATAACGAGCCAGAAGCAGATAACGTTGTGAGTGATGGCGTGAAAGAGTGTGTGAACCGGGGTGCCGTTCAGAGGAACGTAACCTTACGTTGTGAAGGTCGCGGAGGACCTTGGTGCCAACCGCCAGGTATACTCTCGTCATCAATGCACGTCGAACTGTGGGTCGGGCGTGTGGAGGACTTTTTGACTACGAACAATGTGCCTGAAGAGCGTTGGGTACCCATCCTGAAGTCTTTAGTAGACGACAAAATTTACAGGAGCTTGAGAAACTTTTGGCCTGTAGTATATTCGTTATTGCATCAGGAACAGCACAACGCTGAACCGGAGGGCAAGTAGTCTTAGCGAAGAAGTGGACTGTATTCTGGGGTGTGTTGCGTTAGGCTCGAAGTAAACGCTTTGTACCGATGCGTACACTACACAACCCTACTGCTTCAACATCTACGCGGGCTACCATGGATTTGCTTGAACAGGATTTTGCACTTTTTGGGTATCCCCATGCACTGGTGACTGACAGCGCCCCAAATTTTAGGGCAGAAGAATTCCAGGAATGGTGCAGGGAACGAGTTATTGTACACTTGACTGGAGCACCTTACCACCCTACAACAAACGGTGCAGCAGAACGCCTGGTACAAATGTTGAAGTAGTCACTGGGAAAATCCTCATTACCACTAAAGGCAGCCCTCCAGGAGTTCCTGATGCAATATAGGCGTACACCGTTGGAATGCAGTTATTCAATAGCAGAACTCCTGAACGGACGGCAGGTCCGATGCAAATTGGACGCCTTGCTTCCTTCACCTGCTCACGTTGCCCAGGGAAGATTGTTCAAAGAAACAGCTAAGACGCACAGACGGGAACACAGGCGCGCGACAGCCGACCGCGTACATGGTGGGAACGCCATGTTACGCGAGATACTGCGGACCTAAGCAAGACAAGGAACCACTGTGGATAACAGCCTTAGTCAAGAAAATCTTTGGTACGCGCACAGTGCAACTCCGAGTAGTGCCCCGAGGACCGTTATGGAAACGGCATATTGAACAGCTGCAACCTCGTTACAGGTTGGAAGAAGACGCATATCCGGTGCCTGATATCACTCGCGTCAAAGGCGACACCTCGGCGGCAAGCTGCGAAGAAGACTCAGCGGCCACTACGACGGAGGGTACAACAGAGGAGCAGGAGCAGCAGCCAGTGGGGCTTGGAGACCTATGGGCCCGGTAACCCCCGACGGTCGAAACGCCTGCAGCAGAAACTGGCCAGCCAACAGGATACCAACCTTTTGGCGGGGAGGTGTTGCGGATGTTGAAGAAGCGACGCCTGATTACTTAAGCTCTCTTCCTCATTACCTACGCATCGCTTCGTTTACAGTGATAAGGGATGAGCTAGTCATCGCTGGTACGTGGTTGGTCGCACTCTCGCTTGCTATTCTTTATGACGTTGGTCTGCTGGTAAACGTTATACTGCTCGTGCGCATCCCCCTACGCCGCCTCCAAATGCGATAAACATAACATTTTAAGTCGTTTGCATGCCAAACCGAACGTCTTTCCTGTTGAAAATATGCTAGGATAAGACCCAGTTATCTGGGAAATGCAAGTTGCAAGCGAAATGATCATACACTAATTCATTATGTTGTTATTGAAGAGGTTCCCATAGCAGCAAACCATACTAAACGATATCACGTAGCCTAAGGCCTATTTGTACTCCTTAAGTTTGGAAAACAAAAGTTCTTTGAGCATCGTTTTCGACGGTAACTCGATGGAATTTCAATTTGCATGAAATGATTAATTCTCTTTGGTTCGGAACGGTGTTTACAATTGCAACGGTTGATTGGTTATTGTTTGCTTACCAAAAGTGATCGCATGCGAGGGTAAACAGTTCTATGGAAGCAGCGAACGAGAAGAGCACTAACAATGTTACTGAAGCCATTCAGTCAGGAAACAACGGTGTTCAACGTTTCTACAATGTCTTGCTTGTTTTCTGTCTTGCTGTAAAGAGAAAGAACTTGCTGAAGACATTATCTTACAGCAGGTTCAGGCTAACTTATTACAATAATAAGAAAACGGAGAAACCAAGGACTACGTATTCAGCTAGTTCTGCTAACCAACACCATGTTGTTCATACTTCCATATGCGTTTTATTTTTGTGTAACGATAAAAACATTTTGGCGTAGTCAATGGAAGCAATGCGGCGTTCAGGTTCGCTTGAGGTAAAATTGTGGCAGAACGTGGAGGTAAAACATTTGTGCTGAACGTGTCATTCGCTGGTAGTGGACTCCTTATCATTGTAGAGGTACTGTGCGCTTGCCAACTCACCTAGGATGGCATCCTGATCAAAAATGTCGTCGACGAAATAATGCTTTTCGAATTGAAATGGGGTGGATGGCTTTGAGCAATACATGTTGATCAATCTGTCGCAATAATAAAATGGTACAGCAAAAAACCGACAAAAGAGGAGATATACACGCCAAAAACTGACGAAAAATGTGAACACAAAAGAAAGCCATATCAAAAACGTTAACGCAACAGGTAAAAACAAGAAAAACCAAAAAGATCTTGATTTTTGGCAAAACTGCGAGTAGAATGACGTTATTGCAAGGAACCACATAGTGACAAGGCACTGGAGCAGTGTGTACACTAATGACGGGCCATCATCCGTAGATTGGTCACACACTTCTTGCGAAACCTGAAGACGACTGCCCATTTTCGTTAATGAACAATTTTTATTATACTTACTTCGCTTCGAAACACAGCACGCATTTTTTCGCAAGGCATTCGAATACCTTTCGGAGGGCACATTTTTGGACGTTTGCTAAGCAGCTTTGTTATGCATTTTTCTGATTACGGAAAACAGCAGCATTCGACCAAGAATGTGGTGTAAACAACATGCGTAAAATTCAGGTACGTTTACTGTCGGTCGCAGTAGAATTGGATACCTTCTACGGATTCTTCTACGGTAAGTAGTTCAATTGGATACCTTCTTCATTTGAAGTCTTCATAGATGGAAGATTGTTCAGTACATTCGCGTGACAGGACTGTGTAGTATACGGCAAACTGTCATCCCTGCGGCCCGCAACCCCTCCTATAATATGTAATTTTCACGAAACTGAGTCTTGAGAATGACAATGTCAAAAACAATGATGACAGGGGTATGGAGGATTGTTGCACTGTATTTATATTATTTACGAGTAAACTGATTAGCCCCACGTGCGATGCGTTTACAATACTATCGGTTCTCATCTTTTCAACAAATTCCGAGTCTAAGCAGTTACCATTGCGTACCCCGGGATCCAGAAACAAGTAAGGGGAAATGAGTTTGGATAAGGAAAATAGATTGTGAGGAAGTTGTATTAGTAGCACAGGGCCTAGTGCCTAACCGAACTCTTTTACGGTATGATGCTCAAGTTATATTACAGTGTAAGAAAATTATTGCAGGCAACCTAAGTCTAAGCTTGAAGGCAAAGCGGGAGACTTGCTGACAGACTAAGCCTACGGCCGAGACGGGGGAATTATGGACAACCATATTGGACAACCAACGTATCTTGGTCAGCGTATTGTACAAGGAGCGGATTCGAAATCAATTCTATTATGGACTTCCCGTACTCATTCTCGTTTGCCTTTCGGTACTAGAGGGTGGGATAATGCTCTCAAACTATATACTCTAAAGTAGTGGAAGAAGTCTTATAACGCTGTCACCTGCGATCGGCAAATACTGATTCCAAGAAATCGCAAATGTTTGTTTCACGAATCGTAGAACATTTCATGAACGAGTGTAAGGAGAATTTAGTTTTACTGTCACAAATAGATACCGAAGTACAGTCGGCCCTCGTTATACGCGGATTCTATACAACGCGGTTTGTCCGGCGTGAAATAGTGACGTCATATTTTCACAAAGACATGCGCACCGGTGACCGGCATTATAGTTGCACTAGTGTCGTCGCATGCCTATGCAGCAGCGTGATCATCTGCACGGGCGCGAAAGCCTTTTTCTGTCCACAACGCTCTCTAAATTGTGCGCAATGTTAATGAAGCCGCTACAAGATTTATTCGATGAAGCGAAGAAAAGGGAGAAACAGCTCCCTTATAACAGTGTTTTTAAATAAAGATCCGGCAGCTGAGGAGCCTAACATTTTAACGCGAGAAGTTTCGCTACCAACAAGTTCAAGAAACCATAGGACTGGCCGGTCTCCAGGGGATCTGCACCCACCTACAGGAAGTGGGTAAATTGTCTGATTCCAGATGCGCCAAACGTTTCTGCCGTAGACGGTTTGTTCTATGTGATGTTCAGTATTTCTGCTTAAGTGCGCCTGTGTATTTTATATGTCCCCTGCTCTGTACCCATTCTGAACACCAGTACATCGCTTAGCTCATTAAAGCAAGGCGATTCCCAGGTGTTTAAAGAAAGAGCATCTTGCTTTGGTCCTTTCTTGTATTTAATGGCCTGGACTCTGATGGCTGGCCCCATTGGACAAGCGCAGTCTCATTCATGTCATTATCCCATAGCTAGATTCCGTAGTACCAAGATTCGAAGGATCAGTAGGTATGATAACCGTTCCGGAAGGAATTCAAGGGGCAGGACGAAATACGCGGCTGGAATACAATCTATTTGGCCTTTTTCATAGGGTATCCTACATAACGCGGAATTCGTTTTACGCGGTGTAACGCTCAAACTCCGGGACGAATTAACCGAGTATAACGAGGGCCGACTGTAATCCACTTTAACGTCTCGAACTGCCTTGCAACCTGTATGATAATAAATTTTCTTACTGTAATCAATTTGTTCGTTTCGAACAGATATGTCGGATGCAAGATTTATAAATCACGAGCGTTGTTCAGCCAATATTATGGGAAAGCAAGCGGAAGAACCAAATGGGCAGAAGGATACAGCAAGTGATCTGTTTGATGCCGCATTGAAGGATATTCATTCGGCCAAAACGAAAGATTTACACCTACCTGATTCACAAGGGTCAACGTCCGACACACTGTCGCCATTTTCTTCCCAAGGAGACTTGACGAACGCGGTGTCCGAGGTACGCTTGACGTCATCCAGCAATTCACCCTCGAAAGTGAAGAGTAGTGGTTCGATGCCAGTTATTCGGCTGAGTCCGAAGAGAATATTGGCCGGCCTTAAGCAGGGGTCTCCAATGAAGAAGAACAAGGGAATTTTTGATGAAGAAGGTTATGAAGAAAAGGAGACCATTAGCCCAAGCTTGCCGAACACGCAAACGGACCGAACAGTTCAGGTATTATGCAATTCGTTCGTGATTATCTCTCGCACTTTTAACTTTAGAAGTCGCTAATGCCAGTTTACGTGCACAAATGGGACGCCGAATGTGTAAGAGGGTGGTCAGATAAGCTCATACCTCGCTTATTTTGTGTACTCCCAGGCTTCCAATGATACTTCGATGGAAGCAAGGAAAACAAGCATCGCTGGATATTCATCATGCCGTGCGAAATCAAATGGGACTGTCGTTACTGATTTTCGTGGCTTACAGACCCGTAAGGCTGTTCGGAAATCTGATGGATGTGAAATCAAAACTGTTAGTAAGGTCACTTGCCTTCGTTCTGAAAAACCAGTAAGGCTCCGTGTTCTCTAATATGCTAAGTGCAAATATACTGTCTTCGTTGTAGGTATATACAGTGGTTCCTAATGTGAGATCTGCAGAAGAGTGTCAACGCATTGGGGAAGTTCAAGAGTATAACGACGAAGCTGTTTATTTTCTCGATTCAGTGACGGTCTCTAACTCACTGGACGTTCGTTACTTGAGGTATGACTCTTTTTATCTCTCACTGTGGTTTTCCCACTCGTAATCTATACTGTTTTAATTGATTGTTGCACTTACAAGATATGGCTTGCCGTAAGCGCGTTAACCCAATCCAGCGGCTTCTTTTAAGACCAAAGCTTTGCTGCTAATGTTCCTTTTGCTGTTACTGATTCTCATTGACTGAGTGTTGGAAGATCACGGCTGATGCACCCGTTGAGTTCTATTCACTGTTAGCTGTAAGAACACCAAAGCAACCTAACCAGTGGCTGATTGGTTAGTTGTGTTAGTGAGAAAACAGACGAACAGTGAGCGTACGATAGCTTTTATTCGTAGCTTTCGGAATCGTCTGATTCCGTCGTCAGCGAGATGGTGGAAAGCTGCCGACGGAATCAGTCGATTCCGAAAGCTACGAATAAAAGCTATCGTACGTTCACTGTTCGTCTGATTTCTCACTAACACAACTAACCAACCAGCCATATTGGTTAGGTTGCTTTGGTGTTCTTACAGCTAACAGTGAAAAGAACTCAACGGGTGCATCAGCCGTAATCTTCTAACATGATCTACCGCCCCGTTACAAAGAAACCAGTCTTTAAAGAATCTCATTGACTGACTAATATTTTTTGAACGCTAATTATTGTACACATGTTTTGACTATTAAGAATTATTGAACTCTTAAAGTTAAGATACATGTTTAAACGCGTAACATGAGCGGTTCATGCCCACGTCCGCTTACTTCTGCTGGCATGGAACTCATCTCGAGAGAACTTGCATTCAGTTCTTCTTGGAGTAAATGAACAGAGTTGGTTTGCACGAATTTCCTCGTCTTTAGTCTCAGGCAATCTGTTTGATTCTCAACTGAATGCGGTGCGAAATTCACGTTATTTTTGGCAGTGATAAAGAAAAGTCTTTTAACTTCGTAAAGACGTGGTGGGCGTCCACCCAAATAGCAAAATAAAAATCGAAACATGTAGTGCATGCTGCTTTCATAACTGTGCAGTGTACTGTGTAGTCTAACCTGCCTATATGTTTTAACATGGTTTTTCGCAAGCCTGTAGATAGGTATGCAGGTTTTAATAATAGTAATAATAGTACATTTCTGTTGCACAGGTACTTATTTATCTAAAATGTGGTGTCATACATAATTCCTAAATATGCTTCACCAATTCGCCATTTACGATAAACTTTAAAGAATGTGCGCAGTATATTGACGCGCTTGCATATTACGTATCTATGCACGACCCCGATGAAGGATTAGTAATTTACACGTTATATGCACAATTTAACTTTAAATAGCATGATCATGTTACGTAGCGTATGTTTGATTTACATTCTTTCCTTTGCTAGGCTTAATGGGGTAATGCTAATGTGAGCGTCAAGAGAACGATTTGCGTTTTCGTTCCCATATTTTCGTCGTTCCATTAAGTGTTAATTAAGTTAATTAATTCGAAATAAAAATCATGAGAATCCAGGAGTTTCTGCCAACGAGATGCCAGTATCATAATACCATGAGCATGGAACTTTGAACGCTGGAAGTTACTTATTCTTGGAAGATCCTTTTGCGTCTACTTTAGTGCAGACCCGCTCTTTAAGCAAGTTAGACAGTTTGTTGAAAATGTGATAATCTATGAGGGTGGACTTGGCGAATCTGCCTGGGACACAGCCAAATTCCTTCATTTTTCACTAAACCATTTGTCCGACGTACGGTTTTGCAGGAGAATTGACTGCTTTACTGAGTAGTCATAGATTTAAGCCCCCCCCCCCCATTGCTGGCACTCATTGTCGATCTTCTGATAGCACTTCATTGCTATAATAATGTCGCCAAGTTTCGTGAAGCTGTTGTAATTGATTCTTCTTGCAGAGCACCAAACAATGACCGTAACTTTTTTTGGAGTATCTTCGGTTTCGGGAGCCATTTTGGACATTGAGCTCAGATTCAACGATTGCGACAAACACCTTGTTTGTCGTATAGAACATCATCCATCAGAACGCGAACAGGAGTGGGTTCTTTTGTAGCGAAAACGGAGCTTAGTTGAACTAACGGTGGATTCGTGCGTCACCCACTTGTCAAACTTTTACAACTTATCAATTTTCATCTTTTAATAAAATCACGGCTTTGATCCCGTTGTACAAAGACAAGACGACACGGAGCTTTCGGGACACGACCTTGTCCCGTCCTCAGCGTGCATAAAATGGTTCTTATGTCTCGAAATAGGAATTCCTATTTCGAGACACATATAGAGAAATATACTAGCGGCATTGCGGGCACTTCCCTCAACTTTAGGCTCAGAAAATAGGATCGCTCCGTATATGTTAATTACTTCATGCCTAAATCCTCAAATCTTGAAGGTCTGTTAAAGAATTGGTAATTTCTGATTCCTTTTTGCCAAATTTTCTACCAACAGGAAATTCACTATTCTCCATAACTAGTAAAGGAAGGTTTGCATAATGACGTCAGAATGTAATAGCATCTTACAAAAGGTAGCCATTTGAGCTTAGGTCGTTATCATTTTATGTCGAAAAGAATTCAAGTGCCAAGCACATAATTGCATCCGTTTTCTGTGTTCTGAACTCAACGAATTACTTCCCAATTGCCTTTATTTTTAGCACATGCAACTTACTACAGCGCTGCGTCGATTCAACGTTCCGCGTTTTCCTCAAAGGACATGAATTCATTGATAAAATTTTCTTGGCACTCAACGACTCGCCAAGTCACGACGTGGGTTCATCGTGTCTTGCTGGATCGATTGTTTATTTGACGTTGTAGGTGCTCGCATTGTGCTGCTCTTGTTTATTCTACATTTTTGCGCGAGATCGCCTTAGCCTGATTGTTAACAAATCCACGCTATCACTGCTTATTGAGCTGATCAAACAGCCGGCTGCTAAGGAAACCGTTCAATATGCGGAATGCAAAGAGAAGATTTGGAAAACTTTGTGCGAATGGCGAGCCAAGGTCGAAAGCAGCTTTTCCACCAAGGAGCGTATCGTTTTTGACCTAACTGAGGAAAATATTAGCGTAAGGCATATGCGGGGTGCCTTGATATTGCTTAATACTCACCTGATCAGGCATCTTTGATGGCTCTCGAAAGTTTAGTATACATAAGTTGCCGGAATACTAGTCAATTCTTCATGGACGAAATACGCCTAAGTGGTTCTCTGGAGCTTCTTGGCAAACTAAGTAAGTATGAATTGTTTAGTTCTAAAACACTATGCAATGGTGTATTTGTTTTAGTGACAAAGGAATTTGAATTTATTGTTTCCGCGCTTGATGAACCCTCGTCAATTTTGTACCTGCTGCGGTTTTATCGCGTTTTGCGCGTACTTGAAAATGTTACAGCCGAGCAGCCGAAGAACGTTGGTTATTTGATATCCCACGAGGAGCTTAATTGTCTTGACAGTATTCTCAGGTTCGTGACATGTTGTTGCTTGCCCGGTTTTATGTAGCGTTTGCAGAATATTTCATTTTTGTATGAATCGAGTTGTTGATGGAAGCAAACTCCGTTCCCTTTCTTCGACAAGCGATCCTCTGGCTGTTGGCGAACAAAGCGTCGCAGCGTCGAAATTCTTCTCATTACTGTTGACCACTTTCAGCTCCTTGTTTCGGCTTCTTTGCAACCTTTCTAATCACAATGGTACATTCAAGACATGCTCATACTTCCCAATTGCAATTTTGCATTTATTGACAGATTTATGTTGCTCGAAGTTGAGCGAAAGAAGCGAATTTATACAATTTTGCCTGGAATGTGTCACCTACACAGTTCCTCGCTACATGAGTTCAAACGAGTGCTACGAATTCTCAGTTTTGTTCATGAGCTTCCTCGTTAACTTCATTGAGCATCACCATTCCGGTAGACGCATTGTTTCCAAGTGTAAAGTGCGCCTGTGGGACGAAGACAAGAATCCTTTGCGACCCGCACCGGAAGCTCTGGCCTACGTGTGTATATTCATTTTGACGGCTGCGTACAGTTCTTATTTTGTCAAGTTGCAGATGATATGCAAGCACGTCACCAATGCGCAGCAGGCTGACAACGAAATTGATGATCAAATAGTGAGTAACGAGCAGATGGTTCGTACGCACACTGGCAAGATGAGAATGAAAGCAATTGAACAAACGGTCCAGTACGGTAGGTGGACTTTAGCCTGATGAGTCCATAAAATAACTTTGCGAAAGCATCCTGTGTTTCATCGTTTCCACTGAAAGTTTTCAATTGGAATTTCCACTTGAAACGAATGTTCCTGCTGTAAAACAATTGTGTCATCACTATTGCGACCGTACTCATCACCCTGCAGATGTTGTAATTTCTACATGCTAGTACCTTCTTTGTCTTTAGAAAGTGCATTTATTTTTGGTCATCCCTTTTTGTTCTTAGTTTTGCATACCAAATTTTCTGCCATTCGGTGGAATTCGCAATGAATAAGAAATATGCGATTCTTATTCATTGCCATTTCGAAGGCGCTGAAAATTTCTGATGAGTTGCTCGTCACTTCGAGAGTAGTCAAAGATTTCGTATGACAGCTGTATTCCTTTTCCAAGGAAAAGGTTGTTCCTTTTGCCCAAGATGTTTTTTAGAAGAAACATTGTACCACTACGGTAAGAAAATGTTATCGTACCTTGAATGTGCAGTTGTCGTTGTTATTCGGTTAGTAAGCAGTGTTGCGCATTTAGCCTTGGTGAAGGCAGACAAGCACATGGAAGAATGTATTCTGGCCTCTCACGCTGGCTTGATCCTTGGTTTGTTGATCCAAGAAGATGAGGTAAGCTTTGACTTGTTTCCACAGTTCAACGTTGCCTGCTTTAGTCATTGGCTGACCGAGTTAAATCCCTGATGCCATCCGGATCCTTTATACCAATTGTGGAAACGCTAGTAAAGTTCTTTGATTTCTACAAACGAATCGTAAGTATTGATACGGCGCAGCTTTGTTCATTATCTTTTGCTTTTAGAACTTTCATGATGAGCGCGCTGAACGAACAATATCCACTGTGATCGAAACTTTGAAATTTTTGGAATAATCGTTTTTCTTCTCTTAATTGCATAAGCAGCTTCATCACGCCACAGTAAAATATTTAGGCACGTAGTGATTGCTGCCGCTACTTGCATCCTTCTGTCGAATACTTTCATCATTCTGCTTGCTCCTTTGCCGTTTCAATTGTTTGCTGACCAAGCATTTCAGTTCGTGCATTCAGCGTTGACAATGTGATCAAAATGGAGCAACCAATTGCGCCCCTGAAACCGAAGCTTAGGCTTAAAGAGATAACATCAGAGGCGAGTGACATCGAATTCTACCCGAACATATCCATAAAGAAGTATGCCCGGTCTGCCGCCCAGCTCTTCTACATAGCCGGTGTCTATGAGCTGGACAACAATGTGGAAATGGCTTTTCGTTCCTACACGAGATACATTGTGTACGTTGCATACTTTACGCGTCTTTCGCACAGTTCTAGCTTTCAGATTGCTTGTCGAGCATTTGCCTAAGCATCCTGAGTTCCAAAAGTTCATCAAAGAGGAGAGGGCCGAGTATCAAAAGGCAAGAAATTAAGCAATCCGGTTCGATGAGTGTTGTGTTCGTTTCTGCAGATGATGAAAGCGGTCCAAGTGGCGTTCGAGACCGCTGAAAGATTAAAGGTCGTTCTTCTCAATCAGCTCGACGTCGCGTACGAAAAGTTCATGCAAGAGATGGTAAATCAGCTTCCCTCCGTTAATGTTTTCTAACCTGTGCTATTCTTTTCGAGAAAGGAAAGGAAACTAATGATGGGATGGAGCGACTTGAGGTGCAGACCGACACGCCTCCTACTGCCTCAGCCATATACACTCAGCATGATCGCGTAAGCCCGGTAACCAGTTCAGAGGTGCCCGACGTGACCCCTGTCCCTAGCAGGTAGGGAAATGCAATCTTTAGTAAGTCTTGTAATTCAATTCTTTAGAAGTGTGGTGATTGATAGAACCACAAAGCCAACTTTGGGGTCATATTCTACCCCATATAAGCAAAACCTGCGGCCTGTACTAATTCCAACATCATTGGTGCAGCAGTTCTTGGAAGTCTCTTCAGTGAATACTAGTCGTGACGTTGAAACCTGCGGAATTCTGTCCGGAAAGCTGGTGTCTACACCAACGTCAATGTTTATTAAGTCATTTAATATTTTGTTCAGATGCAAGGCAAGTTCATCGTTACGCACATTATTGTGCCAAAACAGACCGGTACAGCAGATTCATGTTTAACCCAGCACGAAGAAGAAATCTTTGTTATGCAGGACAAACTAGGTCTTATAACTCTGGGATGGATTCACGTGGGCTACGTTGTACTAAACGTGGCGTTGATAATCACTGTTTCCACTTACAGACGCATCCTTCGCAAACGGCTTTTCTTTCCAGTGTCGACCTGCACACGCACTGTTCCTATCAGTTGATGTTTCCTGAGGCCGTCGCCGTTGTTTGCTCTCCCAAGCACAATGAGTGAGCGCAGTAGCATTCATTATTTTGTTCTAAAGTATCACTTCTTCAGGATTGGTCTTTTCATGCTAACTCCAACGCACGGTTTGCAAACGGTGGCTGAATGTAAACAAGTCGGTTTTCACCCGCATACACACGATCCTCCTCTGTTCCAGGTGAGTCATCGCACCTGTACGAGTTGCGTTTTAGGTTGCACGATTTCAGCACTGCGATCACGCTTCGCTGACCGACTCTTCGGGCATATTAGTCGATCTGCGAAAGAATGCGTAGATACTGTAATTCGCAAAGCAGAATAATGTCTTTTTTAGCGTTCTCCCGTTTTGATGAGGTTACAAATGTTTCTTGAGTAAAATTTGACAACCAGACTCCCTTCGAAGCGGAACGTTGTTCTCCTTTCCACTCTTGTTATGATATATCCCATGGAAAATGGGAGCATTTTTCTAATGCTTTGCGACTGACAGGGAAAAATGAGGACTCGCAAGAGAACGGCGACATCCCCTTATTTTTCGGATGTTAAACGAAGTGGGGAGGCAAAGTTGGAAGATTCGGAAGTTGATTCCATTGAAGAGGCAAAGGCAAAGAAGAATCTCACAAGGAAGAGAAGGATCAAAGAAGAGACCAATGAAGGCGTGGCAGTTCGCCAACCGTCTGACGAAGTCAACGGTTCCTCCCTTAGCGACGGAAAACGCCGTAAAGGGCAATGTAGCCGAAAGTCAAGCGCAGGAGTTGGCGGCGGAAAACCATCGGGTCGAGCAAAGAAAGGAAAACGAACACTAAAGCAAAGAAAAGCCGAATCCGTCGTCGACGGTGCTCTTTCCGACGGCAGCAGCTCGGAATGGGAGGATGTCGAAAGTTGGCAGGATAATTGGGGATTGTAATGACTCTTCATCACATGTTCATTGTAGGCGTTGATTCCATAAGGCCGTCTACAAGCGGTAACGTTGAACTGGTCATGAAGTCTCATCATACGTGAGCAATTGCATGGTTAATGTGCATGTGTCCTAATGGTCTTTTAACTCGAAAGTCAGGCATTTGCACGCGTCGCTACTGAACCAATCTCATTTCATAGTAGCAGTCGATTGTGTGTTGTGTTGTAATAAGGTTATAAGTTGACTTTCGTGGACAAGGTAGTTTGATACGTAGTGTTGTATCTTTCAGAAGCAATTCACCCATTCACGCTCTTGAGGAATGACGTGCGCGCTTGGGATATTGAATTGCCGGGTTTATGCAATTTTTCATTTGTATTAATATCTGGGATCATCGCCGAGAAATTATTTTTAACTGTTGTAAGTTCAAGAAAATTAATCGCTTGCTCTTGGGACGCGATCATGTAGTTGTGGCAGCAGTTACGGATGCTGCATGTCATTAGTTCTAATTTCCGAATATTGTTCTTTGCATCTCTAGGTTGAAAATGTAAAACTAAAATTTAACCATTAATGAGTATGATCGTACTGGTCATATTTTTTATGTTCCAGGCGATTGAATTCTGCGGGGTTGTAGCAGCTGATTTGCATGAATACTTGCCAATGTAGACTTTCGTTGGCTAAATGTGAAGACCTCCGTTCATTTCGTTCGGAAAGAAAATCTGTCTTACGTTCTTGAAAGCTTTGCAATTGTGCTACTTTTAACTAAAGGTGGCTTTCAGGAAGGAAGAGAACAAGAAGCACTGTTCCCTTATACGACGTTATTTAAATGGAATTGTGAAGGCAAGAAGAGAAAACAGGCATCAAGTACTTCTTTTGTGCTTTCTGGCTCACGGACGATATTTGTCCAAGTGTTGCTCCGACACGCTCACTGTTGGCCTTGCCCTTTCAATGCTTCCCGCCGCTGTTGCTCTGAGCGATTCGTTACTTGAACATACCCTTTTGGTTCGTTTGGTACGGTGGTTTCGCAAAAAATACGTTATTAGCTCTTCGGACCTGGCAGTCGGCTCCGATCCTTTAAATACGGTACTGTGAAGATTTTTTTTACTTAATCTTTTTCCTTAATTGCGAGTATGTAGAAGGAGAATCTGCGCCGTATGATTTCCAACTGCACGGTTAACAGTCGGCGCGAGCACACAATGGTACGATGCTGATTGACGCCAAAGTTTGGCCTTTCAGCAAAGCAGATAAGCTTGCAGGTGTTCATCTCAATGGCCAGAAGTCTTGGAATGGAGGTCCGCTTGATTGTTTCTTTAAATTCGAACTTTCTTCTTTTCACCGACGACTCCGAAGCTAACTCGTCAACGGTATGGATCAGGACATTGCTGTTCCGGTGATTGTCGTTTCAAAACGTAGGATGGCCCATCATTGCTTCGCACCGTGCTGGACAAGTTGGATTCGCCTAAAAAAGGGAAGAATAAGGACATGGCGAATGATGTCAACCAGACGTCTCCACCAAAGGAATGCGCATCTTTAAGTATGTCGCAATCGGCTGCATGTAATATTTATTTTCTATGGTCATGTTTGCAGTCAATTTGGCCTTGCTAATTTCAGATTTTGAATACTGGCCAGAAGTCTACTTACCTTCTCAGGAGAAGTGGCATTGTAAGCGCCCGGTGGTAAAAAAACTGAGCATGTCATTCATCGTTGTTTCACCCTTAGGCGTCAATCTCTTCTCGACTGGTCCGTTATATTCTTGGGAACCGCTGGACATTCTCTGCTCAGACGAAGTGGCTTATTGCGTCAGCTTTGACAACGGTTAGCAACGGGAAGAATGCGCGCATATGCCGTTTGAGTTGAATTGTTAAAGAGCACTTGGTCAAGGATTTGACCCTGCGTTACGCAACCAATGCGGCCATGTTAAAATATAGGCAGTGGCGCATCGTTGACAGTTGGTGGAACGTTGTTCTGAATTTGTTCAAACCGAAAGACACTTCACGGGATAGTGCCGAAAACGAGGAAATTGAGCGTATGTTATGGGAGCGTTCTTTTTGAACCTTTCCATTCAACGTTTGTTAACTTGCAGGTCAGCTGATCGACAGGCCTCTTCCCAGGAAAATTTCAGAGTATAAAAATCATCCTCTGTTAGACGGGATCGCAGTTTAGATGTTTGTCTCTTATTTGCCACTTTTGCAGATACGTCCTGGAAAGAGACTTGCTGAAGTTCCAGGCGTTGTATCCCAAGGATATCCAGCCAATAGGTTATTGCTCCAGCGTACCCGTTTATCGGAGGAGCGCCGTGTGTCAACTGAACGGTAAGGAGGCGTGGATTCGTGAAGCCCGAGTGATCAAGGAAAACGAGGAACCGTACAAGATCGTCAAAGCTCGACCTAAGATGGTGAGTAATCCATTAAAGTAGAATGCTCATATTTGCGTCAGCGTTCTTTACGTAGAATGTGCCACCTGAGGAGCGCGTCGATCGGCCTCTACTTCTGTACGGGATTTGGCAGACGGAACCTTACGTGCCTCCGACGGCCAAGGACGTAAGTGCCTGCACGCTTGCTTGCCCTTCTTTGCACTGGCTTGCTTTACAGGGTGTAGTTCCTAGGAACAAGTTTGGAAACGTGGAATTATACCAAATGAATATGCTTCCAAAAGGAACGGTATATTTGAATGGTTTGTGCGAGGAGGTCTATTTTTCGTTACTACACTAGTTTGGGCTTTCAGTTCCAGGCTTACTCGAAGTTGCCCGAAAATTGGAGATCGATTGTGTACCCGCTGTCGTTGGCTGGGAGTTTCATTGTCGGAGCAGTCATCCGATGTACCGTTTAAATTGCTTCGATCACTTTGTCTGGAAAAATAGATACCTTTGCAGCCTCAAAGGCTTCGTTGTCTGCGAAGAATTTAAGGACGTCCTGATGGAGGCATGGAAGCAGGAGAGAATCATTTCCGTGCAAAAAGAGAGAGAGGTGACCCTCCATCCGAAAGCTGGGCAACACTTGGTTAATTTATTGGCTTTAGCGAAAATCGAAAAGAGCTATTCGAAATTGGCGACGGCTAGTCCGGGGATTACTCATCAAGTCAAACTTAGCTAAGCATTTCCCTGTGACGGATAAAGTCGTAGAAGCAGTGTCACCGTCGACTAGTTGCACCCAACCGGCTGCTTGGCCGCAGTGTCGCCAGGATTTTGTTTTCGAAGGTTCCCTGTCCGATTGATTGGATAAAATGCCTTTCGGCAGCGTTATTTGTCGTCAGGGTTTCCTCCTTATTCTTTGCTGACGTAACCGTACGAACTTAAGAGATATTGCACTCGCTTTCAGCTTGTAAATGCCTGCTGGCGTTTCATGGCCTGTGTATGTCAGAACGTTGCTCATTTTTTCGGCTTTCTCGTTGATCGGTTCATACGTTGTCACCACTTTCTATCATCCGCTTGACGTAAGGCCCTTCAATGCTCTCATACTTTAGGGTTAATTTTACACCTTTTAGGACTTGTCTGACCGACTTATTTCTTCCCAATTAGAACTTTTAGAAGAACATAAACGCAATTTGAAGAAAGATGCCGCATGAAGAGGACGCCTTTCGGTTGGCGTTCAAACACTATAAGGGGTTACCAGCAGCAGAAGCTCTAGCTGCATCTAAGGAACCGTTGCAACCAAAAGGCGACGCATTTACTAGTCTTAGCCTGCACAAGGACGCTTGCCTCCTATCCCGTGGAAAGCTCCGTGATTTAGGCCTCCATCCGGATATCGAAACGTGGTTAGCATTCAGCGTAACTTCCACACCCGGTCTTGTTTTAATTCGAGGCGCCATTACCATTCCGGGACAGTACTACTGGGCCAAGCTGTGTCTCGTCGATTTTGCGTCCTTATCCCATAGGTCTAACCTTGGCGACTTGCCTTGCGACCCTTTGCAACCGGGGTCAAAGTTGAGGTGGGCAACGTATGGCTATCACCATGATTGGGATACGAAGGTGTATTCGGACGATTGGTCGCCTGTGCCTACAGAGATGGTTGACCTTGGTCTGGCCATCGGTTCGACTTTAGGCTACCCTGCGTACAAGGCCGAAGCGTCCATAGTTAATTATTACTTGTTGAACTCGACATTCTGTCCTCACGTGGACAAGTCGGAGAGAAATCTAGCTCATCCTTTGATATCCATCAGTATTGGTCAACCTTGCGTCTTTCTGGTTGGAGGCCCGACCAAACAACAGGAACCTACGGCTTTGGCGCTTCGAAGTGGCGATGTACTAGTCATGAGTGGATCGTCTCGTCTGGCATATCACGCCGTTCCTCGTGTTGCCCAAGATCCCGAGCTCACTGACATTTTCACAACAACCTTGAACACGTACGATCCATTAATTATAGATTACCTGAGCAGGCATAGGATCAATTTGAATTTAAGGCAAGTTGACTGACTTTTGATCCGTGTTTACGTGATGATAAAGGCGATCGCTGATGTACTTTTCAAATATGATTTTACCTGCGCATTGTCATCGCTTGGCTTTGCTTTATTTTGCTAAATAGCAAATTGGCCGGCAAAATGCAAAGCGCAATTATAAAATTTGTAACCCACGTTGCCGAGAACCTGGAAAGCAGGTTGAAATTGTAAGGAGTGAAGGTAACTGGTTAAACAAGTGACGTAAAGTAATATTTTATTTACCTTATTTGTTAGCGGGTCATCACCCTACGCAAAGATGAGGGTCGTATGGTGGTTCTGTTTCAATTTTATCTCATTCGTTGCGATATTAGTCCTGCTCTCTTTACTAGATCTCAACTCAACTAGATCTCACGAAGTTTTCAGAGTCCTACTGGGTACCTCCTCATCAACGCATCATGAGGATTGATTTATCAAAGGCGATGCGGTGATGACGGAACAATTTGACCCTGAGATTGTGATGCTATTAGCGGAGTTGTAATAAGCAGACTTAACCAAGTGCACACAAGGACAAAATCCAATGTGATCTTCGAAGATAGTAGGACATCCAATCTTCAACACAAGTACGGCAGTAAGAGTTGAACAACAAACCTGTCCGTTCCTTTTATTTTATGTCATAGTGGAACGTTTTCTGGCTTGTTAAAAATGTGTCTTGAATTACTTTTGCCAGTCCATGCTGCGGCCAACCGGCTTTAAACTGCTTATCTCGAAATGCTGAAGCAAAGCGCGTTTCCCATTAATCGTTTCCGCATGGGCGCAAGTGGTGATAGATGCGCACTACTTTGCATCCAAAAATTAGTGCGTAGTAAGTTGCGTTGGCACTGCTTTTGTCCGGAAAGGTGTTTTTGCACGAAATCTAAACGAGCCCGCAGGAGCGTCATTCAAAACGAGTAATCATTTTACTTTTACGCATTGCTCGAGAAAAGCATTTTGGCAAACTTCTGAAGCTTTCACGGAAGCATGCTCAAATTGAGAAGGCGAAGTAATATTTGAATACTGGATGCTTCGTAACAGGTTTCATGTTTCAATATGGTGGTATTCCAGCTTTCCCGTTTTTTTGAATGGAACCTGTAATAAAACCGCAAATGTCCTAGCAGCGGATGAATGGGCGATTATTAGAAATATCACAGGTAAGAGTACTTCTCGAATCTTTCGGAACGCCGTGGTTCCGTCGTCAGCGATGTTGAAAGGCCTTCCAACATCGCTGACGATTTCAGATCTGATTTCAGAATAGATCTATTTCAGATCGGCCTTTCAACATCGCTGACGACGGAACCAGGGCGTTCCGAAAGCTTCGAGAAGTAGTCTTACCTGTAATATTTCTAATAATCGCCCATCCATCCGCCGGTAGAGCATTTGCGGTTTTATTGCAGGTATCGTCAAAAAACGGGAAAGCCGGAATACCACCATAGACGAAGTAATACTGACAACAGTCGATACAAGCTGGCAATAACGGCTATACCCCATTCGTAGGCATCTCTGCCAGCTAGAAAGTAGTGCGAACGATACAGTCAGTTGTGCTTGCTGCTTGAAACGAGCTGAAACGCCAGCGTTGCTGTGCAAAGAAAATCTTATACTTCGCTGTTCTCCCGCAAACGGTTGATCGTTCGGCAGATTGGTACCCTAACAACGTTTCGGAAAAAATGCGAAAGCCGTCTGAAGCCTTACTGTGCCATCCTTTCTTTATTACCGACTATCAGTATTTTAATTTGAAAGCAACTTGAACATCACTTATTAGTTCATACTGTTTATTTGTTGTGCTTCGTGTTTCCAGCTATTTGTCGCTGGAGTTGAGCAAGTGCACTTTTGGGCAATCGTCCGCCTGCCATGTCTTCGCCAGGTGCGGGTAAACGCCGGATGGACACGGACGTCATACGCCTGTAGGTTTGGTTTAGTAGCCTATGCCGAACTCGAGCTCGTAAACAGCTGATTGTAACTTTCGCGGCCTACACGGCTGGATGCAACCATGAGGAGAGCGGAAAAAGCCGCCTCAATTTTTCCGGCTAATTCTAACGTTAAGCTCGCTGATTTCAGAATAGAAAGCAAGCATGAGGTAACCATAATAAGCGGTCTGAACGAATTCGCCGTCAAGTTCAGAGGACCTGCTGGAAGTAAGTTTTTGCTCGTTGGATTTTGTCCGCTTGTATTAATACTTGTGCAAAGCAAGCCTTCGGGCTGTGCATCTCCGCATCTGTGCAAAGCGCAGCTCCTGTTGTTGTGCAGCAAATGTTTACTGCATTTTAGCCGTATGCGTCTATTGAGAATTCAAGTTTACGATTTCCATACATTAACGCTTAGCTGACGTTCGCTATTTGCATCCAGTAATCTTCAGTTGGGGAGTTCAGCTGTCCTGAAGTATGAACGTGCGTTGGTCGCAGTCTTTGTTAGCTTTGCGGCAAACAGGTTTGACTGAAATAGTCCAACGAACGACGGCCAGCTTGTGATTGATCGGTGCTGAAACGGGGTTAAAGCGTGCAAAGGTTTACTGCCAGGCGCGGCGTTAACCGAAGCTTGATTTCTATTTCTCACTTTGCTAGTTTTCCTTTTACATTGCTTTTCTTGAATAGGTTAAGCCTGGCTTTCTTTACCTTAAATATACGCGCACGTGTTTTCAGGCTATTTCGCAGTTCCTAAATTTCAGAATGAAAGCAAAATTGCACTGTGGGAAGTGGTGGCTTCTCCGTTGCCTTCGCTTTTCTCACTTTAGATCAGTTTGTACGCATAGTCAATTCGTGGTCAATAAGATTTAGATGTCATCTTGTCTCAACCGCTTCAGTGTTGGTTATGCGGTAGCGATCGATTCATTTGCTGTTCAATCTTTCAATATGTTACAGAGCACGTGAGTAATAGGAGAAGCAAGCAGAGTCGATTAGTTTGATAGTCTCCTGTTCTTTCAATTTGTCATTCTTATTGCACAACTGATACAAACAAATTGTCAAAATTTTACTCTGGTCATCAGCCCCGTAAGCATACGTTGACTTACGTTCGAAAGGTTTTCAATGGAGTTACGACAAGGCTAGTGGTAGCTATTTTTAAAACTAATGCTAACGTTGAACTTCCAGGAGACTGAAACCTTTTTTGTCGGCGATGCTGTCATATGATAATTAGGTTGACAGTGCATAAGTACTGTACAAACAACGGCAGTTTTGTAATCTTCCAACAAAGAGGCATCTGTGATTGTCCAATGCCTTGCCAACGAGACCAGCGGCCATTATATGGGCCTAACAGATTTGTCCATACGTCATCATTTGACTTGCGCCGCTTTTGTTGACTCTGCTATTGTTTGCTGTGTACGTTCTCTGGGTAAGCAAAGAAATCTTTGTAGTATTCGTAACATGAGCAACTCTCCGTGCGTGTTCATTTGTTTGACCATGGGGGCCGTTAACCCTTGGCGTGGCCGTGGATAACGGTTGGCTATTCCAAGCGGAGGGAAGTATACGTCTTGATTCATTTACGAATCGATTCGTTACATCCCGTTCGGCTACCGTTACCAACAGATCTTGTTTGCGTCCTACTGTCGCTCAATCCCAAGTTGATATTGGAGTGAATTATTTACTACTACAAATCGTCTAACCATTGTGGACGATCATAATTTGAGCCTCCTGTTGTCGGCATGGATGACCGTTTGCTTGAACGAAAATTCGCAGCAGCTGCAGCTTATAACGGATGTTCGATTTCAATTGGAAAACCACCGTGCCATGGCCTGCATGTATTACTGCGTAGCCCGAAGCTCGAAGGTCCATTTTGTCGAAACCTGCTTCCAAAGGGATTGATTTGTCCTTCCATATCTTCCTGAGCACGTAGATATTAAAATTCCGCAGTTCAACTTTAATATCTCATTAAATCGTTCATGCGAGTGTTTCGGTTTACCGTTCATTCCCAATCCCTTACTCGGCTCTGCGATCACTTTTGCACTGCTGCCGTAACATGTCAATTTGCTCCATGTCATTCCTTCCATGGAAGCGCTTTGTTTCTTAAGAATTACTTTTGGTTGACATTTTGAACTCGCATTTTTAGTTGATTTTACTTTGTTACGAAATGGGGTGCTACTTTTGAATGAGAAGCACCGTTAGAGCACGTTGAACGACATTGGGTTTCAGGTGCGATTTTTTTGGAAAATTGATAATTTTTTTTATTTTGCTGAACTTGTTCCATTCTGTTCGGCCTGCTTCCTTGCTCATTTTGCGGCACTTGGTATCCGGGGCAGCTGACAGTCGTTCGGCCGTTCAATAATGTTGTACTTCGTTAACTGGTGGCCATGGCGTTGCAATTGACCGTTTCATCCAGTTATGAACAGCTGTTGCTATATAATACTTCTGAAGATTAGACGTCATTAACTGTTACGTTTATTCTGTCTCTTGTTTTTTGATTGATTGCGTTCACCCACTCACTCTTCTGACAATTTTGGTGCGCGTTAGCTTGCGCTCGGTCGATGCAACGCTAGAAAATTAATTTGTAGGAGAAAATTAGTTACTTACCTTAACTTTTGTCGATTGCAGCTCGATTGACAATGGTTGTGTATGGTCGCCGTGCGACGGGTCATCCTTTGGTCCTCATTCTGCTCTTGGAGTTGGGCTCTCTTTTCACCAGGTTACAATCGCGAACTAATGTTCTTTTCGTTGTTTATTTTTTCCGTGTCTTTGTCTAACTCATTAGCCAGTCAAACCGCACTTCGTCATTAAACTTTCAGTGAACAGTTGACAGCACAAATGCAGAAGTACACCTTTTCCCAAGATGGAGTGCAGTAATCTTATCCTGGGTAGGTGGTATGAAATATGCGACGTTTGGGTAAAGATAGGAAATACTGCTTAGGTTGCTTTCAGAAGTGTCAATCAAGTTGAGCAGAATTGTTTAGGTGGAGCAACATTTCTTATAATAAAAACTTCAAATACATTATTTTAGCGTCGATGCATCCAGCAGATGATAACCTAGTTGTCTTTGGACGGGGACATGCATTCCGAATTTCGTGCAAAATTTTCCTTTATCCGCGTCAACGAATAATGTTTCGTTGATGTCAACATGCTACATTTCTCCATTGTAATAAATTAGTAGCACTAGAATACGCTTAGCTCAATTAAACGAAGTTCCATTGGCGCTGTAACTGCTGCAGGGATGTGCCTGCAACTCACCGGTTGTGAAGGAAATTCACGGTTCCCATTTGGACATTAACTTTATCGCGTGAACGTCAACCAGCTTCGGGTGGTTTCGCTGCGGAAAACGCTGTGAAGTTGAGGAAATGCATAACTTCCAAATTTCCATTTTATGATTGGTCAGTCACAAAATTATGCCGCTCAATACAACGAGGAGTGGAATTAAGACTTAAGATTTGCGTTGCTCACTCATTATTGGTGCGGTATCATATGTGGCTATTTTCAATTCAGTGGTCGTAAAATGCGGATGTAGGGAAATGGCGACTTTCCCTTTGATTAGCTGTTTTGAATCGTTGCGCAGCGCTGCGTGGGCGTGTTTCTGGCAGTGGTGTTTCAAAGTCATTGAAAATATCATTGGCAAAATGACATGTGGTGACATTCTGGCTTTCCCGTTTGTTGGATGAAACATGTAATAAAACCGCAAATGCCCTTTTAGTTCTCCCGTATTTTAGTGGAGTGGGTGAAAGAATAAAACTTTTAGGTCGTTCTCTAAACTTCACCGTCCATTTTAAATCTTCATGTGACATTCGTGCGATCGTGAGAACGGATAAGACCATGGTTCCACATGACAGCAGGCCTGGCGTTGTTTACGAAATCAAGTATGGTTGCCACGCCTCCTACATTGGAGAAACGGGCAACACTGTACTTCACAGATTTCATGAACACATGGCGTGTGTGACCCGATGGAAGAACGCAGAGGGAAGACTTAACGGGTTCCACGCCAGACGCCGTGGCCGACCGCAGACCCGCGCTCCAAAGAGGATCATGGAGGTGGCCATCAAAGCTTCCGCGATCGCTGAGTACGCCATTCATTGCTCCCTTACTCAACGATCGAACATAAACTGCCGCGAGAACCGGTTTAAGCTAAGGAGGATTAAGGAAACATTGTACATCAGGCACAATAACACGATCAATCGCGACCAAGGTGTGGAGATTAGAGACGTGTGGAGTGCAGCTGTTATTAAATCAAGATGTTGCATCATACCGAGCCGATCCCCACCTTGACCCTGTTATGTGCCTATAAGATCCCTTCGGATATCTTTTTTCGGCTGTCGACCCGTTTGATGGTATCTGTAATAGATCTGAAACACGTCCTACCAGCGGATGGATGGGCAGTTATTAGAAAGTATCATAGATAGAGAACGCTTATCGAGTCAGAGCTTTCGGCACTCTCTGGTGCCGTCGTCAGTAATGGGAAAGAGCTTGTATGGCGGAATAAAACATAGTAATGATAAAAATAAATAATAATATATAAGATAATAAAGAATAATAAAGAGGACGATAAAGCATAATAATAAAGAGGACGATAAAGCATAATAAAGAGTAAAGCATAATAAATAAAACATGATTAATCAGGACGGCTGTACACCCGTTCACAAATGTTTTTTATTATTACTGGCGGAGCTTTCGGGACCTCACTTGGTCCCGAAAGCTCCGCCAGTAATAATAAAAAACATTTGTGAACGGGTGTACAGCCGTCCTGATTCATCATGAAACCGAAACCCGTTAGAATTCCATTATTCAAATAAATAAAACATATAAGATCCCTTGGCGGAATAAAACAATTCCCTTTCAACATCGCTGACGACGGAACTAGGGCGTTCCGAAAGCTTCGAATAAGTGTTCTGACCTGTGATACTTCTAATAATCGCCCATCCATCCGCTGGTAGGGCATTTGCGGTTTTATTACAGGCTTCATCCAAAAAATGGGAAAGCCGGAATACCACCACATTCAAACATGAAACCCGTTACCAAACATCCAATATTCAAAATGGCATTGATAATGTGGGGTAGTTTCTTTTTCCTTGTACGTCGACTCGGCGGCTTCCCGTTTCACTCTGTTGTGCTCAAACTTTCCAAGGTGCCGTCGGAGCTGACCTGCTGCGTTGTTAGTGCTACGAAATTCGCAGTTCCGATGGTTTGCGTGACTTCGCTAGCTGTCATTTGTTAGCGGAGCAAAAAAAGAATGATGACAGGGACGTATTGCATATCCTTTGTTGAACAGTTTTGCTATTGCCCTGTTTGTCTTCGTTCATTGCTGACCAATTTCGGCGCTAATATACTTTGCATTAGCCCTGTTGAACGGTGAACGAACAGCAGTTGTGGTGCAATGCCTTTCATTGTACTGACAAGCCAGTATTTTGATTGCGCCGACGACGACACCATCTTTGGTCGCCGCTTAGAGCACTTAGTTGTTTGCTATGGTCAAGCTATTTTAATCGAGTCATCAATTCGCTGTTGAGGTTAGGCGTGAGCGAACCAGCGCGTACCAGCTTGTGTAGTGTTCGTTCACGTTCTTGAGTCATTGGAGTTGCAGCTTTATCTTGTCCAATGGCAAAACGCTGTGTTTGGAGTAAATTTAGGGAACTTGTCAATGCAACGGGTAATAGCTAGTGTAGTATGTTTGTGCAAAAGTGCATCGTCATTTACGCGTGCATTTCAGTTATCGCTGCACAGCTACTCATTAACGAGCAACTTAGGCGAGGCATGCATTGCCCGCTTCAATATGCACCCATTTCTACTTGTCATATGTTGTCCTTTCATTGAAGCACCCTACGAAGGCGGAGTATGGAGGGTTCGCGTTGACCTGCCAGACAAATATCCGTTCAAGTCGCCTTCAATTGGCTTTATGAACAAGATTTTCCATCCAAACATAGACGAAGCGTAAGCGCCATTGCATTCCTTTGAATTGTTTGCATCGTTGGAGTTTCAGTTCAGGAACGGTTTGCTTAGATGTGATCAACCAGGCATGGACGGCGCTGTTCGGTAGTGAACGATGATAGTCCGATTGCTTTCACCGCGGTATTATTTCGCTGATAGATTTGTCGAACATTTTCGAGTCATTTCTGCCTCAATTGCTCGCTTATCCGAACCCAACGGACCCTTTAAACGGTGACGCTGCCGCACTTTATCTACACAAGCCGGAGGAGTTCAAGCGAAAGTGCAGAGGTCGGTTATCCCTTCTTTGTCCGAATACGTTGGTTTGCGCGTAAATCAGCTGCTTGAAGATTTTGTCAGCAAGTATGCCACTGAAGACGCGCTTCGAAAATACTGCCCAGAAACGGATGGAGCAGGTTCGTCGGACAGCACGATGAATGGCCGCTGCAATGGTCATGGTCAATGCGATGGCGAAGGTCAAAACTCCGAGTCGGAAAGTACCATTTCTGACTTCTCCGAGGATGAAACTAAGGACATGGAATTATAGCAGTAACATTTGCCGTTCAGCTTTTTTTACAAATCCATTTAGACGTTCACGTTCGCGCAGCTATCCGTCATTTAGTGCTTCGTTAACGTTTCCTTATTCTCTGTAAAGTTTTGTCAAACACAGCTTTTCAGCTCTTATTACGCCCTCTTTTGACGGTCTCCGTCGACGCATTTTATTTCATTAACAAAAGCAGACTCACTGGTCGACAAGCAAGGACGAAACATATTGACGGCTTTCCTGCTGTTTACTTTGGATAGTAGTAATAGTACAGTGGAGTAATGTGACACGAAGTGAGTGGATCTCAATGGTTTGTGCGCCTAGCGACAGCCGGAAAGCCAACAACCAAGTCGAACTAAACAACATCTGGACAAGATCGAAGATTTTGTCTGGGAAAATCTGGACAATTGCCCACATAAATAACCTTGTTATAGGCCTTCCAGCGGCGGAACAGTTGAACGTACATTTTACACTGAACATACATGAACACTAGACCTCCGCTAAAGCCTATTGCTACCACGATGAGCTTTGTCCAAAATGGCCAATCTAAATGGCCTTCTCGGATTTCTTCCGTAGTGCGATCTATCAGCACGTACAGGGACCAGACGACGCAAGTTATGGCGATCACATGGAATGCCACGGAGCAAAATATCTTTCGCCGTTCCACCGAACTGATGTCCAACTTTTCCCACTTAATGGCACAACTTAGAAGGTCAATCCAAATTGACGGCTAGCTAATCTTACCTTTCGAAACGGCTTTACTCGGGTCTGCATAATGAAACTGAAGCGGCAAACTTCGCAGGCCTTTGTCTGCGAGGATTTGATCCATTGTTGCAAGCATCGCTGGTGCACAAATTTTAAACTGCCGCTGCAGTAGCAAGGAGCAATCAGTGGTGCTTCGTTGGTTGCCTCGCAGTGACATATACGGCATATGTCCGTCGATGTCATTGAAGCTGCAGATTTCGGGGACGATGCCGAACTGGCTCTGTCGCCCGGCAATGGTGGTGCATAGTCGGCTGACTTAGTGGGATATTTCCTGTCCGCGCTGATCTGCTTCTCTTGCAACGGCGATTCGTCCACACCAGTAACCGTGCCCGGAAGAAGTTGATCCATTTGCGACATGCAATCGACACTGTGACGCATTGAAACATGCCATGTAGACAGAGGTTGCATGAAACGGTGCGCGGTCAACAAATCGGCGGTTCCAATACGCTCCTCGCTTCGACACTTGTGCTTCTGCGTTATTTTGTCTCTGCCTGTTTTACTTCTGCTAGGCATTTTTTTCCTTTGCCAAATCATGCAGTGTCACTTTCTAACATTTGAGCCCGACGGCAACTACAAAGTGGGCTAAACTCTACAACACCAATTTAGAACTGTCAAGTTAGACATACCAACTCACATGTGCACTGATTACATTGGGACATAGCGGACCCAATGGTGGGTATAAGACGCGTTTGCATCTACAATATGCAGATTAAAATAGCGGCGAAACGTCGAAAATTTCGGCTGCATCCAGGTTCACGTAATGCGCGTGCTCCTCAAGTAACACCTTAGCTTAAAGTACAGTACGCTTCGTCAAATGCCCAACATAAATGGGCCCTGAAAACTACAACACCTACTTAGTCAAAGCCATTTCTGATGAACGTAAGCTATGTCAATTTTGAAAGTTATCGCCAGGCGTTGTACCCGTACCAACTAATGCGTACGCTAAACATTGGCGCGAAGCTCTCAAATGTTTGCCTAATGATGTGCGCTAAGATGATTAAAAGGAAATGCGCGCAAACTGATCCCCGCGGAGGCGAACCGCGATAACTACGAGACAATTGTTCTCGCGCTCTGCTGCACGACGAGAACTCACTTCGGGTGAAATTAATTTCGGCAATTTTTACTCGGACGAAAAATTGTTGGACCAGAAACAGCATTTTAGAAGGATGCAAGTGACTGACCGAAGGTTTACTGCGCCACTTGGCTTGGCTCTTTAACGGGCGACAAGAAGACTCAACTACGTTCTCAGCTCTCTAGTGTCCAAGTGCCGTCCGCCAAAACGAAACTTGCGTACAGTTTTACGCATTAGCATCACTACAGAGCTTTCACCAAGGGCAGCTGCGTTCTCTGAAGAAAATTTGCAACACCCCCTACCTTGCCGGTGCACTATGGAATATTGCAACTGTATGAACAAATGGCTCTTCTCTACCGACGCGAAGGAATAGGGCTTGAATAAAGGGAACGAATGACGTCATGCGCGGAGCAATCGCTCCTGACTGTTTTTCCAGGACAGTTTTCAAGCCTGTTGGGCGTTAATCAAGTAAAACCGGCAGACTGCGATAACTGCGGATGGATGGGTAGACCTAAAGAACTGCGGACGTCATAGCGCTCAGCGTTCTACTTCCTCATCGCTGAGTACAATTAAATCCATCGAAACGTTAACAATTGCTTTGTCAAAGCAGATGACGCAACATTTTCCTTAGCGCCCAAGGAGCTTGCGTTTTTCACTTTTCCCATGACCAAATGCCTATTTATGAATTGAAAAGGCGTTTACCATTTTCACACACGAACAATGGAGGCAAAACTCGCAACACGACGTTCGATAGTACGGACAAGAAAGGGTCGTTCTGCTTCCAATGCTGCAGAAACGTGAACACACACACACACACACAAAGCATAATGTAAGCTTGATAAGGCAACAGACTTATGCGCTCTTTACTTAGCCTACGCAAGCAGCTATGCGCAATGACGCCATTATTAACGACCCAGCTTAAAAGCCCAAGCTGTTCGAAAGAATGCAGACTTGTAACTGACCTTCATGAATGCCAAATGACGTACACCGATATTCTTTCGATCGCTATGCTCGTTCAACCCGATTCGTGCACACCCGGAAACGATTAAACATAGCAGCAGCGCTGCAAGTATTCATACGTTTTAGTAATGAACAAAAGCTTAACTAAGTGAAAAGTTCAACGTGACTGGCTGACGAAAACTTCAAAATACTGTCGCATGTCCGTGTATTTTTGGAAAATGTTTTAATGTCTCTTCTTCATACCAAGAGCAATTGAGCTAAACGAAACGCTGCATGGAAACATTCCGCAAGCTTGCAAATTAGTATACTGTAGGGTAGACTCCCTTGTCCGTTGCGCTAGGCGTTAAGTGGAACCCGCTGCATAATCGAGACAAACGAAATAAACGAAATGAAGAAATGAAATCCCATAGCGGACGCTAACGACCACAAGGCGACGCGCGGCTTTCGTAAGCCTCTGTTATGGATAGGCATGGTGCAGTTACGCAAGCCAGACCAATACGACGGCTGTGTAACAAGCTTCTTGAATGCACCACGCCCTACGGGAAATTAGTATCTTTCGAAAAATTACTTCAAAAAACTAACAGAGTTTCGAAGGTGCCTTATTCATGAAAGGCTACACCAGGACCCTCAGTGACAGTGAGTTCGCAGGCGTCCGTGTTTGGAGTTATTTTAGAGGAGAACTAGCCACATACTAAAATCTGGCATACGAAACACAAGCTAGTAGTTTGAAAAACCTCTGCGTTTATATGTTCTCTAAAAGACTGGCTCCACGGTACAAATTGTCATTTATAGCCAAACTCTTGTATTGTCAAAGACACAACTGACCAACGTGTTTTGGTGAGCTCCTGAGTTTAGAGCGACCTGCGTTGTTCGTGGCATTCCGGCTTGCCCCCAGCGCACATACATCCGCCGGTAGGATATTTGCTGACTTGATACACACCTGCCTTGCTGCACTAAACTTGTCTTGATATCGCTCATAGTCACTCTCTGGTCCCTACTTAAACAAACCTGGCATCACAACCGCTTGGATTGTCGAACACCACATCAGCGATAGAAAATACTTGGTAATAAACGAGATAGACACTTCGGAAACAGACAGTTTTAACTTCTGGATAGCTTGTTCCTTGAAAATGGCACATGCATCTTACTTTTGTGAATGGCACTCCAACCATCATGATAACCCGGAAGACGATGTCGTCCATTCGACAATGGAGCATTTACAACCCAACAAGATGCGCAGAAGCAACGGAAAGACTACGAATGCACTCGTGGTCATATGAGCGCACCGAGGGTTAGATACTGGGCAAACTGGTTCCACACACAAATGGTTTGCAGACTGTGCCATATTGATCTCTCTTAGCGTACCCAGGCAATTGTACTTGATTTTTACTTAATTCATGGCTTACTGTAGTGATCGTGGACTACGTGGTTCGCTTATTTCCAAGGATGGGCGGCGTGACTTCACATTTATTACCTGATTCCATAGGCTGTCGGTTCTGTCCGCGCCGTTTTTCCTTTGCCGTTATAATCTGTTTTCTTTGGTAATATGCACTGCATGAATTGAATTCTCTTGCTGACCCCTCTAAGATCCTCTTAGCGTCTTTCGAAGGGCCGATTGCGTCGCTTCCAAGTTTGCTCGAATTTCCTATCCGTTGTTGTTCGCAATTGGTCGTGCAGTTTCCAGTTTGGTTGTGTTTGCGCGCCGTAAGTATTTCTTGTCTGCACGTTGGAACAGGTTGTATGCTTTGTTGTCGTTGCTTTTCTGTGCAGCAGTTTCTGTTGCCCATTAGTCTTGTCACCAGCGCAACCGGTATTAACGATGTTGTGCTAAATTTATGAGAGTTAGTGTCCCCGAAAAATTCTAGCTCATTGTGAAAGCACCGCCTCAGTGCCTGAACTCCATTAGGAAGTTCTCCTTGTTTTAGGAAATGATGCCTAGGTAAGCCCTTCCCTATTGTGCCCGTCTTAATTTAATCGTTTTAGGAAGGGTCTTTTGCTTGGTTTGGGCAATCCGTTGCTCGACATTGAAGCCCACGTAGACGACGAATTTTTAGAAAAGCTAGTAAGAGAATGCCGCGAGCAAATTTTAGGCTAGCTTTTGCAGATGGGGTCTAAAGGCTGACGGCGCTATCCTTTGCGATGACAAGCGGGCGACCATGTAGGTAGTTTGCACAGTGAAACTGTTGTTCATGCCTCAGCTTTTAGGTTCCTGGATATTGTTAAGAATTACAGAGTTCAGTACATTGCTGGCGGATCAACGCAGAATTCAATGCGCGTTGCCCAGGTCTAGCCCGCTTTTTTCTTCCCTATTTTCCGCGTTTGTCTGCCCCTTAACGCGGCTATTCCGTAGTGGACTCTTTAACAGAACGACTCAATTTTTAAATTGTATCGTTTTTCAGAAGATAGAAATCATCCTCTATGTGTGACAGTGAAGTAATGTTTTGAAGAATTTGAGGAAGACGGTAGCATTTAATAGCTGTAAACGGTACGGCTTATGTTTAATATTGCAGCAAAATATAGAAATGCATCCATTCCCGTGTGCAGTTATAATGTAGAGGAGAATGGAAAAAGGAATCTCGGGTGTCCTCTGATTGCCAAATCAGCCTTAATTTCCAGAATCATCAATTGTCTTATTTTCAGTCGGTAGGACTTTTGGATAAGTCCGTAGTCGCCACATTTCATGAGTAAGTGCAAATTGCGCTTTATTCTTTTTGTTGGTTTGTGTAGGAATGAAAAATTAGGCGAATAGAGAGAGGCAAAGCTAAGCGAGAGACAAGCACCGCTCGTAGAACGAACCACCACTTTACTGATCTAGATAACGAACATAAAGCAAAGATAAATTATAAGCGTGTGCAGGTAAATGTGTGAACCAGGTCCAAGGTCCATTGTTCCTTTCAGGTATCGTAGAACCCTTTTAGCGGCTTTCCAGTGCTCCACTGTGTAACAAGTATTAAATTGGCTGAGAAAACTGACAGCATAAGCTATATCTGGCCTTGTTGCCACTGCTAGATACATCATGCTTCCAACAAGCATTTGATATGGAAAGTTCGCCATTTCCTCTTCGTTTACCTTGATTGGTTTCGCAAGCTTTACTGAGGGCGTCATTGGCGTTGGAGCTGGTTTGCAATCTAGCATACCAAAGCGTTTCAGAAGTTCCATAACGTATGGGCGTTGCGACATCGTTATTGTACCTTCCTTCTCGTTCTGAGTAAATTTAATTCCAAGGGCATAGTTAATGCGCTCCAAATCCCGAAGTTTGAATTGCTTTGCCAATTCTGTTTTGATTGTTCGAATCCATGTGAGATCATTCGAAAGCAGAAACGTATCATCAACGTAGACGACAAGCAGCTTCAGGATTCCGTTTTCTTCTGGTACCATGTATACACACGTGTCAGCATCCAAAGGCTTCATTCCGAGTGAACGTAATTTGTCGTCCAGTTTTCTATACCATTGGCGACCAGCTTGTTTTAACCCATAAATTGCTTTGTTCAACTTGCAGACAGGAAATTTGCTCTGCCTTAATTGATTCAGCCAGTTGTGTGCCGTGCTTAGTATTTCATGAGACTGTCCGTTCTTGCAAAATTCTTTCCAATATTACTTCAAGAAAATCAGGAACTTGCATGAAGACATTTTCTTCTAAGTCACCGTTCAAAAATGCAGTTGAGATGTCAAGCTGATGAACTTTCAAATCTCGCTCAGCTGTTAATGCCATTAGTGTACGAATTGAACTAAAGCGTGCCACAGGAGCAAAAGTCTCCTTATAGTCAATTCCGCATTGTTGGCTGTAACCTTTAGCAACCAATCTTGCCTTGCGACGTTCCAAGCTTCCGTCAGATTTGTACTTATTGCACAGAATAAGTTTGCTTCCAATGATTGTCTGATCTAAGGGCTTCTCCATTATGGACCAAGACTTGTTTTCAATGAGCGACGGAATTTCTACCTTGATTGCATCAAGCCATTCAGAAGCGTCAAGGTTCTGCATTGCTTCTTTAATTGGAATTTCGGCAATACTAGCAATTTCGATGTCGGTCTCAGCAGTCTCATCCGTTATCGAAGGTTCAGTCGAATTTCCTGCAGGCTGGTAATGTTTACGAGGTCTACCTCTCTTACCGGTTCGGACTATTCGAGGACGACCGCGTCCTCTGGCTTGTGAATTTTGTTGGCATTCTTCATCGCGATTCTTTGTCGATTGATCATGGAGTTCTTCTTTGGGTTGCTCATTTGAGGATGGCAACAGATTGACATTAACCTGAGATTCATCCTCGTTAACGGAGTCATCGTGATCAGTGATGTACGGCAAGGCAGCTTCCTTGAGGACGTCTTCTGCTAGTCCAGGTTTCTCGAAACGGTCAATACATTTTAAGTCTCTGGTAAGAGTTACACAATGACTTCCGTCCACAATAACTCGATAGGCCTTGAAAATCTCTGAATATCCGACAAACGTGCACGGCATCCCTCTTGGCTCAAACTTTCCTTTCCCAGGCACTTTGTTGAGCATGAAACCTTTGATACCAAACGTGCGGAATTAACTTACATGAGGTTTCCTTCCAAGCCAGCATTCAAAAGGTGACTTGCCACCTAGGCTTCGAGACGGACACCTATTCCTGATGTGATTAGCAGTATTCACAGCTTCTGCCCAAAACGACATAGGCACATTTGAATGAATCATCATACATCGAGCCATCTCCACCAATGTTCTGTTTTTGCGTTCAGCAATTCCATTTTGTTGAGGAGTCCTGGGTACAGTTACTCGATGCGTGATGCCATTTCTTAGTACGTACTGCTTCATGCGATCACTGCAATATTCTCCTCCGTTGTCAGATTGCAAGCACATCAACCTGCATCCGCTACGTTTTTCCAGCAACGCCTTAACTTCACAGAAGGCCTCGAATAATTCACTTCTTTGTCGTAGAAATCGCACTTCACACCAGCGTGTGTTGTCATCAATAAATGTGACAAAATACAGCGATCCCCCTAGTGATTGCGTGTTCATTGGTCCACAAATGTCACAATGTACAATTTCGAGAGGTTTGCAAGTTCGTAAGGGCTGAGATTTGGGAAATGGAGTCTGTGTCATCTTTCCAGCAATGCAAACATCACAAGGTAGTAAATGTTCACCAAATGAAACCCGTATACCAATGGAACGTAAAGCTTCTTTCAATGCAGCTTCATGCAGATGACCGAACTTGTAATTTTGATTTGGGCATAGTCCCAAGTTTTCGAGCTTCTTCAAAAGACTGACGAATGTAATAAAGCCCTTCTCGTCGATCTGCTATAAGGACAGTCTTTCCTGCTTTATCTAAAATGTAAGCGTTCTTCCTCGTGAAGACAACACTATGGCCGCTATCTGTGGCCTTTCCGACATACAACAAATTTGTGCGCAAATCTGGAACAAGAAGAGTTCTCTCCAAGTTCAGAGCCATTTGTTGCACTCCATTATCCACATGTATTTTGACTCGACCAACACCACGCACAACAGTTGAGCTTTGGTCAGCAAGATTCAATCGCCTGTCATCAGACTTTTCTAAGAAGTCAAAATCGCCTTGTTTTGAACACATGTGAGACGTACAACCACTGTCAACACACCAAGCGTTTCTTGATGGTCGAAGATCTGAAGCCGCATTTTGCACTTCTTCCGTCAGTAGCAAAGACTTGGTTGAGGACATAGATGCATATGACTTGAAGCTTGTCTTCCTATCGGGACAGACATTAGCCTTGTGCCCTGGTTTTCCACAAACATAACATAGCACAGGCTTCTTCAGTTCCTTATCATTGCATCCTCTGCGCCGGAAATCTAGTTTTCCATTTCTGTGTGCAGTCTTCTTGATAAGTAATGCATCAGACTTATCAAGCGACAGCTTCCGATTTTCGGCAGATTCCAGAATTTTCACCTTCAGCACTTCAGGCTTCGGAAGATCATCCCGTGCCTCGATTGCTTGTTTGAAGGAATCATAAGTAGCGGGTAATGTCAATAACATCATGATGGACAGTAAGTCGTCATCAATAATTGACCCCATCTCCTTCAACTTGTCAACACAATTGAAGAAGCTTGTAAGATGATCTTTCACATCATCACCTTCCTTCATTTTAGCAGTAAGCAATGTCTTCAGCATTTGTATCTTCCGTGCTGGTCCTTTCGACAGGTGAATTGATTCCAGTTTCTTCCACATATCATGTGCAGTTTCACAGGCATTCAGTGGCTGTAACTGCGAAGGACTGATGATAAGGATTAGGTCTGACTGCGCAGCAGCATCTCCCTCAATCCACGCATCCACAGCGTTATCATCATCTTTTGGCTTTCGAAGTGTCCCATTCACATATTTCCATGAGCCGGACTTGATCAAATAAGCCTTTGCCTGCATTTTCCATGAATCATAGTTATCCTTACCCAGCGGAACTATATTCACCGTAGCCATTGTGGGTAACACAAATAACCAGTCGATTCAAGCAATAATTCGCCTCACAAACTTACAGCAGACGAGAGCATGTCTGGGCCCATAACCTGTTGGTTTGTGTGGGAATGAAAAAATTAGGCGAATAGAGAGAGGCAAAGCTAAGCAAGAGACAAGCACCGCTCATAGAACGAACCACCACTTTACTGATCTAGATAACGAACATAAAGCAAAGATAAATTATAAGCGTGTGCAGGTAAATGTGTGAAACCTTGATCTCTGCCCAGAATGGGCATTTTACGAACATGCGCTAACATAACCAACACCTTTGATCTTCGGCCTGGAGATCTCGTGCTACGTTGAGCAATTCGGTGGCTGTGCATAATAAGTTAATTTAGTCACGGGTACACCGAGGACAATAGCGAACGCTTTATCACGCCGTATATAGCGCGATTTTGCGATACTTCAGTTCATAATATATTAGATTGGTGCAAGCAGTGATTAATGATTTTGTTATTTCTAGCATTACTGTTTATTTTCTAAAAGAGGTTTTTGTTTATTGTATATATATATATATATTTCGGAGAACTACGCTGCAAAAACAAACTGAAAACGTTCTGAGAAAGGTTAAAAATGATTGGATCCAATCTCAAAAAAATTCTGGCTTAGGTAAAGTTTTGTTAAACAGCATTGCATCCTTAAAAGAAATCTCCCATGAAAGAAGTCGATGAATACGGTAAACTTCGTTGTTGTTTTAGTCTAAGTCTAGCTTTCTGCAAGTCGCCTAAGCCGTCTCAGCCTGGTACATTAAGCATTCATCTTTGTCGAAGCAGGAATATCCATAAGAGAAAATGTTTTTCTTCTTCTGGAAGCGCAAATGTAGGAACACAAGAACGGGAACTCGTCGCAGACTCATTCAAGCGTCGTTCGAACGTGGAATCTTCATCTTCAACAACCGAACAGTTGTATTGATGCTCGGATCAATTGCTACATACATGTTGCACAGTTCCGTTAGGGCGGCTGCATCATCCGGCTTTAGCTGCCTTATGTATTGATCAATAATCTGGCATATAACGCGAATAAAACGGCCTCGCATTGATTGCAACGAATGCTCCGTAATGCGCTACTGTTTCGCTTGGCGCCAGAGATCGTTACCGCAAGGGAAAAAAGAGCCTTCTTGCTTGACTTGTACTCGTTAACAACGAAATTTATCATCGCCAAATATTCATCATAATATTGCATCTTGTAACGGGGCGATTTAACATTGTTGAACGTTTTTTGACACGGACTTTTTCCGCTTTGTTAACGCTTTAATTCGGGATAAAAACCAAAGCGAAGCTTTCGGGTCGGACTGGACCCTTCATCAGCGCAACTAAAATGAAAAATAGCGAATAAAGAAAAGGAGTCATGTGAACAAGCGCCACGAATTGGTTTTCGAGGAGGCACTCCTTCGCTAAACCGCAGGAGTGGGAACACATTCAGTCAACGTTGACCGCGCAGTGTTGATCAACACACCTTTGATAAAGCTCAGGAGCGCCGTCTCTACCAACCGTTTCCGGCAGCGGTGCCACACAGACTGAAGGTAGTGTTCGGTGTGGTGGCGAAGTCGGTCATGATTGTGCTAACAGCCTCAAGGCTGTAGTGCGAACATTCCACGGTCAGTTAGAAACCGCAGCAACGAAATGTTCACATTGAGGGTTTAGCGAAGGACTGCCTCCTCGAAAACCAATTCGTGGCGCTTGTTCACATTACTTTCTTTTTTTAGGTATTTTTCATTTTAGTTGCGCTGATGACGGGTCCAGTCCGACCCGAAAGCTTCGCTTTGGTTTTTCTCCCGAATTAAAGCGTTAACAACGGGGAAAAAGTCCGTGTCAAAAAACGTTCAACAATGTTAAATCGCCCCGTTACAAGATGCAATATTATGATGAATATTTGGCGATGATAAATTTCGTTGTAAACGAGTACAAGTCAAGCAAGAAGGTTCTTTTTTCCCTTGCGGTAACGATCTCTGGCGCCAAGCGAAACGGTAGCGCATTACAGAGCATTCGTTGCAATCAATGCGCGGCCGTTTTATTCGCATTATATGCCGGATTATTGATAAAGAAAAAATGTTGCAAAAATGACAACTCACTGTTCCTGGCTAATTGTTTAGCACTTTCAACAGTAAAAATGTTTTATTCAAATAATGCGCATTGCGTTTTATTATTAATCTTGTTGCAACTCCAAAATGTCGTTGAGTGATACGAACATAACTGCTCATATACGCTGGGAACGGAAAGATTCATGTGGGCCGATTTAGTGCGATATTGGTTTAGTTACTCTGGCCTGGGATGGAACATGCAGTAAAGGGAGGTATGTATGTCTTACAATTGGCGAAGTATGCCGTTCCGTTTGTCCTTTCAAGTCAGTGTTCATTTTTCTGAGCCTTTGCTTCCTAAAAGGTGTCGCAATCCTGCAATAAAGACAAGTGCTTGCCGAAAGCAATGGAACCTCTAGAGGATGTATGAGAGAATATTTTCAGGCTAAATAGGCTTGTCTTGCTTTATTCCTTGCTTATTATCGTAATCAGGGGTTGTTGATGCGCCCTTCCAAAAACGGCCAATGCTTTCCGACCAAAATTGTAATCGAAATGGAAGCTTTTTGGAAATTTATTATTTAAACGTCCACGCTACTAACAGACAGTCTGAAATCCTTTAAAGCCAATTAGTCACGGGCCTTTACTGTTTCAGTTTTAGTTCTTCATGTTCGCGTTAGTAAGTTGAAGGCTTTGAAATTTCTAGTGTAACGTTGTCCTTTCCCTATTCTTTCTGCAGTCGTTTTTATTGTTTTTCCACCATTGTTGGCTCCTTAGATTATCGGGTAATCACTACGTTGTTCAATTATCAGCCGCTGAAGACGGGACGCGGTCGTTCCCGAAAACTACGGTGTTTTTATAATAAAATTCTTTCAAACGGTGAGTGCCGTACATCATCATATCTTGTTTCATTACACCGTTACAAAATCTCCTGTTTTCAATTATACGTTGTTCAATTGATATAAGCGCATTCCTTGTCATTGTGTGTATATGTGATATATCCAGTTTGCACTCATTCAGCCGAAGAGTTCTGGGGCATATTGTTGGTAGCTATTTTAAATTATATTTAGTGGATGATTGGTAAGCCCGAAACAGTTTGCTATTTTGGATGCATCGGCAATGATCATTTTGGCCATATTTTGAAAAGCAAGTGCAAAGAAGTTGGATTGAATGCCATGTATCAGGTGCACGCAACGGAGAGAACAGGCGCCTGTGCCGTATGTCTTAGCGGAACTTCACGGTCTGTTGATATTGTTTTCTAGGTTTCAGTAGCAGCTCGTAGTTTTTAGTTCCCTCTGCGCCGATTTGGGCGCCGCTGTGCAATTCACAGTAGACCACCTACGAACATCCGCTCATCAAGAAGTAATACAAAAAGCGGAATATTATTACATTGCGGTATTGTGTCCAGCTGTTTGTTCTCATCGTTGAAACCTTTCGCAGACGTTCTTTAGGGTTTTTTCATTTCGTCGTCCTTGCCGTCGATTATGGAAATATCTGAGCACGCTTGCGTTGAAAACAAATGTTTCATTATGAACTTATCCGCTCCGTTTATCGCCAGTATGAAGGAGGAGTTTTCCAAACTTCTGCCCTTCGTTGACATTCTATTCGGAAATGAAAAGGTACTGTATTGCAGCTTAATTTTAAAATTCTTCTCGAACAACAGATTCCATTTCAGGAAGCAGAGGCATTCGCTTATAGTATGCAGATTAAAAGTGAATCCATTGTTGATATAGCTAAGTTCATCTCATCGTTCCCGAAGAAGAATCCTAATCGCGATCGTATCGTAATAATCACTCAAGGCGCTGATCCAATAGTTGTCGTCAGTGGTAAGTAGTCGTGCAATTTCGCAATGTTCCAACGCTTTGCCAAAACTTCAATGTAGATGGGCATTGTTTTCACCATCCAGTTTCACATGTTCCGGTTGATTGCATTGTTGATACTAACGGAGCAGGAGATGCGTTTGTTGGTGGCTTTCTGTCACAGTATATACTTGGAAAGCAGTTGGTCGAATGCCTAGACGCTGGGGTATGGGCAGCGCGTATGATTATTCAACGATCCGGCTGTTCATTGCCAGAAGCTTGTGATTATAAATTATTTTAGCATCGAAATGTGGAAAACGTGTGGGGAACAGCAAACGGTTACGTAAAGCAGGTTTTCTTAAGCAAGCAGTTTTAAATTGTTGTGGGTTTACTTGGTTGTTACTTGCTTTGGTGCTATGTTGTTTGCCATTAAAAATTGCTTACCATTTAAGAAGAGCATATACTCGTAGGCAGATGATGATACGTATTAAGATGTGCTACAAAGAATTATCCTGCATAATTACAGTGAGCTTGATAGTTCGAAAGTTTGCTTTTTTGTAGCACGAGTAAGAATCTTACTTTTTTAAAATGTATGCGATGCGAAGTAAATGTTCATCTCGCCGGTTGAACTTTCGTTGAAAAGAAGTACGGGAGGTGTCATGTTCACTTTTTTAATTTCTAATAATGCAGCTTTCAGAACAACTCGTCCCGTCTGCAACGGTAAGTGAGGTAATGCGCACGTGTTCAGTGTTATTAAATATGAAAAGTGTGCGGCGTGGTTGAATGTACAGAGGAACAACGCGTAGTTTTCAGAACTAACATTTTCCCTGTTTAGCACAGCTGCCATGTGAAACAGCAGGTAAGAATAATGTCTGTTCATTCTTTTAAAGAATACAAGGCATTCTTGTAGTCATCATTAAGCAGGTTATTCGAAGAGGTCCATTATACGTACAGCCGCTGTTACCATTCTTGGCGATATTGTAATCGCTTTACCAACTGATGATTGACAATTTGTTCTTTATTGGTAAGCGGCTCTCGGTATCAAGTGGAAAGATTCGTTTGAGATAAAATGAAATGGCTTTACCTTATCTGTTCTTCACGTTGTGCAAATGAGGCAGTGTGCACGTACGACAAAGTGACCCACTTCCTTTGAAACTTTTCGTATGAATGCCAGTGTGCAGTTTTTTCCAGTTTAGGTTACGATGTCGTTGCTGACTATGCTGGAACGGTTAAGCAGTAGTAGTACGTTGCACAACTGTGCTGCATGCGAAGTTTATTTACGGAGTACAAATTGTTGCCATAGTTTTTTTCAATTCATACTGTAAACGGTTACTTGAGTAATTGGATAAAATTAGTTTCCTTGCTGACCTAGCGTGCATTAACAAACAAAAACATGTTTGATCAGCTATGTACCAGACGCATCGATAACTTTATTGTTTGCAATTGGCAGACGGATTGACAGCTGATAAAATGCTTCTTTGATTGCAAACTCAGCTACCCACATCCATCAATTGTATGTTTTTCAAAAACTGATTTATTATGCACGATAAGAAGTATAAACAGCGGTATATAAAAAGTGACTTATATGCATGAGTATTACTAATTGAAAACAAACCCTGTTGCGAGTTCCAATTTTCAATTGAACCCTGTTGCGAAACTGAAATGTTACCCATATTGTTTATATTGCTGTCTGCATGTTCCTCCAAGAGTTCAGGTGGGTCACTTATACATGGAACTGGGTACGTTTGCAATAATCTTTTTACATTAGGATACAAGGGCGTAATGCTACTTGCTATTATGTTTTGCGTTTGTAATGTGCGAAAGATAGCAGTAAATGCAAAGTTCACCGCTTTGTATTTTATCACATTGATACACTGATGACGGAGCAAGATAATTTCAAATGCTTCGCTTTATAGATTGCCAATGAGATCAGTTCAGTTTTAATAAGCATAACAGGAGGTTTACAATGAAAGTGGTTTAGGATACTGTTGCGAACCATAGCGGTGTATTTATTATCCTACTTAATAAAACTTGCGTGGGCGGAACGACGCCTGTATTGCATAATGCCGTCGTGTGATTAAACATTGGGTTATTGCACAGGGGTAGGTTCTCATCTTCGTAAGCAAGCACGGCAATCACCCGTGACCGAAAAGCTTTATTTTGTAACATAGCTTTCTTAAACTTCTCCCGTTTTCGTCCTCATCGCTTCAATAGTGAGTTGCATCGTTCAGTTTATAGCAGCGAGGTGTTTTGAACTGCGAATAGTAATTTTGAAGCCAATTTCTTTAAATTTTCTGTACTGCTCATCCTGGGACTTTCGCACCGACACCATTTTGTTCTTGGCGCCACCGTGGACCAAACTGACCAAACTGCGATGCCTTCGTCCCGTCGTCTCTTGGCGACGGGACGAAGCCACCGCAGTCAGTGACTCTGCTATAGGCTGAAAGATTATGTAACTCACTATTGAAACGATAAGCACGAAAGCAGGAGAAGTTTTCGAAAGCTTCGTTAGAAAAAAGTTTTTCGGTCACGAGTGATTGTCGTGTTCGCTTACAAAGATGAATGCCGTCGTGTGTTTTAGTTGTTCCATAATCGTATCGGTCAGCTTGCGTTGAAGTAGTCCTGATCTTCTGATCCGTCATTTTCAAAGTAGATATACTGTACGGAAATGTTAATTTTTCAGAAATACCAGCTGCTTAAGGCTCAGCCGTTAACGCAATAAAACTTGTAGTTAAATGCGCGATAAGGTTTACCCATCTTGCAGTATTACGAAAATGTGCATCGTTAAGAACGGTTGAAAACCACGCTGCGTTGAATTATGCGCCTCTCAAGATCTTATAAAACAAAGCGCTGTTTTCTAATGGTAACCATGAAGATGTTCCTCGCCGTTAATCCTGATAAGTTACGTCACGATATGACTCTTGCACAAGAAGCGCCAAGTTAGGTACAACTTCAATTTATGGATTCGTTGTGTTGATGTGCACTAATCTTAGAAGTGCTATCATACACACGAACCAACAAACAGGCAGCCAAGATGTTTCGGAATGCTGAGCTATGTATTTTCAGGTCTTAGGGGTAATCCACAGCCGCTGTCCGATAGCAGCCGCAAGCAAATACTGGACGGCCTAAATGCATTTCGCGGATCACTTGGCAGCAGCAACATGCAGTGCTTGGTAGGTATGACCAGTCAGCTCGTGGCTGATCGTTGTATTAATAATTGTAGTAATGTTCGTCCATTTTGTTTGAGTAGACGTTTGACTGAACCATGTCCAAACTTTTGCTTTCACTACTTTTACTCGCTTTTAAGTCTTCCTGGAGTTCCGAAATGGAAGAGGAAGCGCAGAAAATTGCTGATGAGTGCATATTGCCTACCCATCATGAAAAATACGGAATTGGTAGTGTTTATACGTCCGACGAGGTGATGTCTGTGATAAAATATGTGGAACTTGTGTCCCAATACCAGGAGGCAGTTTACAACTCCTCCAGGTGCCCGTGCGTAGACGGCAAGGAGGCTCAGTGCAACAACTTTAAGCAGGTAACGTTGCCCGAAGTTACATGATACCGACTGTGCCATTTTTGTGTCAACTTTGTTGACTTATTTTTGAGAGTAGGGCACAGCTCAATTGCTGTATAAGCTTCTTCGCATAGCGCGTCCCCAGCAACACTTACCCGTCAATATTTCATATTTGCATACGGGACGTGTCCAGCAATTCAAAGCTCAACTTTCTTCAGCCATGTATAGGAAAATGCGTTTTATAATCCGTAAGTTTTTAAAAACAGGAATCCAAATGTCTTGAACGAGCCGGCAATCCACATTTCGCTTAGGTTAAATCAGAAGTCGTTTCAGCCACGAAATGGTCGTTTTAGTTTGCACACTGGGAAGGCGGAAAGTTCGGCTGCGCCATATCCAAATGCGCTGCGCCGCCCAATATCCTTACCATGGTTATGGTTTGCCTTTTCGAGAAAAGGTACGTATCCTTAACTGTACTCCGTTTATCTATCTTCCCTGGAGTTTACCGTCAGTGAATTTGTTTTCGATCTGCCATCATAGATTTAGAAAGTTGGCACTGCTGCATATTTATTCTGTCAACTCACTGTGCGCTTGCGAGCAGTAATGAAGAATCTTGAAGCAAGAGGCATTAGTATAACAAGGCGTCTCATAACTATGGAAAAGAGATGAAAAGATACGGTATCCTTGTTCAACGAGCTTTAGTTGGCGAAGCTTTCGGAACGTACGTGTTCCGTCGTCAGCGCGATTCCGATTCGGAACACGAACGTTCCGAAAGCTTCGCCAATTTCCAACCTAATAGGCAACTTTAATGCCTCCTCTCGAAAACATTTCGTTTAACTGTGAGCGTCGAATTATAATTGCATGAGCAGTCTATACCATGAGCTACAGCGAATACATGTAGATATGTGTATTCGTTTGAAAGTGCAGGTCCTATTTGCGAACGAACATTGCGCTTTCCTCAGAGTAAATCGACTTGCTTTGAGTAGTAAGCAAGCTGAAACAAAAATTAAGGCCTTTCTTGAGTTGAGTAGATCAGCGTGACAATTTTGTACGACCATCTTCCTGATAGTTGTTGTCTTTGCAAGGAGCGACAGCGCTAAGTGTCCCTACGCTGAGGGACAAGAATGCAGCTTCTGCTCCAACAGATTCAAGTGCGTCAACAGCCTGTGTTGCAATCCGGCCGAACCAGTCGGAGGCAATTCCTGCGGATCGAAACCTGGTAGAGATGTGCTGACACTCAATTATGCGTGCTTAAGTGCAAGAAAATCTTTTTGAGGGAAACTAGTTCCATTGTATAAATTGTACGACAGAAGTGGTCAGTATGCTGCTCTTACGGCGTCAAGTGAGGCTAAAGCACAGCTCATGTGGCTGGGATATTTGGATAATGGAACACTTGGCTACATAAGTCCCAATGACCAGACACAGTGCACGAAATTAAAGCCTTTGATGGAACTGGGATCATATTCCAGAAAGGAGTTATTTGCCTATGTGGTTGACAGTCTACTAGTCAGCCAAATGTCAAAGAACGGTTACTTTTATCGCGGAATAGTTGGATACGTCGTCGAGGAAGAAGGCTTTTGCTCGAGCACCATAACTGCCTACAATTTCGGTCTTCCCAATAAGAGGAACCTTTATGTCACAAGTGAATCTGAGGCAAAAGCATTAGTCAGTGAGCGGGGTGACTTTGCTCCAGTTTACATGGGCAAGCCGTTCGCGCTATGGAGTGAAAAATGATTGCGTCTGAAGTAGCGCAAGTCTGACTGATTGTGTGGCAACCATTCAGAGTACCAACTTTTGGATAACAAATAAATGTTAATGTTGTGCAGGCGTTTCTCATATCAGTGTTCCTTCGTTGGTGTACCATGAATGTTCATTCACGAAATCTGATCAATTCTTTTATTGCAGTCTCAGTCATTGCACAATGCTGTCATGGTTATTAGGCAGCCCATAGTTTATTGCGACCTTATGTATTAATACTCTGATGGGTTATGAAAACTTTTGTCTATCTGAACTGACCAAAGAAGCAAATGTTCTGCTGTCGTACAGCACCGGTCGGTTTGTTCTTGTTTGCATTTCGTGCCAAGCAAAAACATTATCGAATAATTAAGTCATTTCTTAGATGGAAGCGGTTTTTTACGTACCAAGTTTGCATGGACTAATGAATTAGTTTGCCGTTCATTGCAGATAAGTTCGTCGAAGAATCAATAACCAGGTAGACTATTTAAATCGAGTCGGGCATGAGCGTCTCGCAGTTGCAAAATGGGACGTTTACTAATTGTACTGTTGGCTTTGCGTATTGCTGAACTTGCAGGTAAGATACGTATTGCTGAAATTTGGCCCGTTCGCTTTCACAAACAGATAGGCGAGATATGATTATGTCAATTGAATTACTATTTTTACAAGCCCTGAATAATTTGCAAACAAATTCCAACACGGTATAACCCCGTTTGAACAGAACGTTTATTACTAAACGTAGAGCTTTCGGGCACTGCTCATGTACCCGTCATTAGTACAAAAAGACAAATTTTGTCGACTGCCCAGGCAGCCAACGGTCCAGCAAGCCCCTCTGCTAGACCAAAGGCTTTAATTTCGTGCACTGTGTCTGGTCATTGGGACTTACGTACAAAGTTTCTGTAGTTGCGTCACTGTACCGGTCGGTCGGTGGGGATACTCGCTCTCTGCAGGACTGACTGGGGGGGGGGGGGACAGACGCTTGACGGGTCAAGGGTTAGACCTGATAGCTGATGTCGTCAGCCCGGATGGTCTAGCAGAGGAGCTTGCTGAACCGTTGGCTAACTGGGCAGTCGATAAAATTTGTGTTTTTGTACTGATGACGGGTACAAGAGCAGTACCCGAAAGCTCTACGTTTAGTAATAAACGTTCTGTTCAAACGGGGTTATACCGTGTTGGAATTTGTTTGCAAATATGCTTCTACCCCGTCAAAGAGAAAAAAATCTTTTTCAAGCCTTGAATAATTTCGTTAATATTGTCCAAACTGTAATAGCATGGCACCTGTGGCCCGTTGGCGACCTTTCTTCATATTGATCTAGTTCGGTACTTGTACAATCTGACAAGCGAATGGTGCAAAGGCATATGTCCATCCGGCTCACGGCTGTGCAGTTCAGTGGAATCTGAACTATGCGCGTGTGTATGCTAAATTTATCTTTTGACTTCTGGCTCATTGCTGCACCTTTTGAGGAAAGGTAAATTCTAATCAGTTAGAATGAGAACAAAGCTTTCGCAAGAGTAGCGTTCCGTCTTCAGCATTATTATTTGATGCTTCAACCAACAGTCGTAATCTCTAACTATTAGTATAATACATCCTCTTCGCGATGCAGTCATGCTGGAGATAGAACAAAAGAGTTCTCAAATTTTTCTTGTCCTCTTCGATTAATATTTCGCTTTCTGAATAGTTGCTTTGTTGTGTTTGTAACGTGTTATCTAAGCTTGGTTATTGGTTGTATCTAAGTAAGTACTGTTAGTGCTTAGTTTAATGAGAAACGTCGAAAAGTCGATGGAAAAAGTTGGGGAGAGAGGGAGAGAAAGGGAGAGAGAAGAGAGCACGCGTATCAGCAGCAAAAGCGGCGTAGACAGAAGCACATCGGTAGCAACTCGGTGATAAATCGGAATGATTAGCTCAGCAGAACGTGATAATGCAGATAAGCATTCCCGTTTTGACCATCGGCGTTTGGTTGATTTCACCCAACATGCTCCTCCTCGAAGTGAGCATTAACATTTATGCATCCACTTCGCTTACTCCGAGAAGCATGTCCTTGAAACCTTCGTGGCGGGCTTGACTTTAGGGCTTCGTAAGAATGTCCTCTAGGTTTCTGCCGCTTCGGACATACAGGGGTTCAATTGTGCCGTCTTCAACCTTTTCTCGCACAAAGTGGTATCTTATTGATATGTGCTTCGTGCGGGTTTTATCGGCCGAATTGTTCGCATTCGCTATCGCAGCTTGACTGTCGCAATACACCTTTGTGGTATCAGCCACCATTCTGCGTCCCTGTTCAATGGATTCGAGAAATCTTTTGCTCCAGGTTACCTCTCTGGTGCATTCACTTAGTGCTATGTATTCGGCTTCCATTGTGCTCAGTGCCGTAACGGTTTGCTTTGCGCTTTTCCATAGCACAGGGGCACCGGACAAAAGTACTATGTATCCCGTCGTACTTTTTCTAGTTTCGATACAGGAAGCCCAGTCTGCGTCAGTGTATGCCGTCAAGGGTTCATAGGTTGGGCGGTACGTTATTCCGAGCCCTTTCGTCTGTTTCAAATAACCTGACACTCGCTTGGCTGCGGTCCAATGCTGCTCCGTAAAATTGCTGCAATATTGAGACAGTTTAGCTACGGCGAAAGAAATGTCCGGTCTCGTTCTTTGAGCTAGGTACAGCAAGCTACCGATTAGCTCCTTATAAGGTAGAGATTCTGTTGTTTCTTCGGAACTTCCTTTGTCCGTAAAAAATGGCCGCATTTCCATTGGTGTATTAACACCTTTCGCGTCCTGCATACGGTAGCGTTGTAAGAGACGTTGAATGTAAGCCTCCTGTGTCAGTGTAACACACCCATCATTGAAATGGCTGAACTTGACTCCTAGGAAATATGACACTTTACCTAGGTGCTTGCATTCAAAATGTTCATTCAGTAGCTGCTTAGCTTTCTCTCTGACATGTTCGTTCTCTGACATGAGCAGCATGTCGTCTACGTAGACGCATAATACGAGATTTCCTTCTTTTAGCGTTAGCGTATACACGCACGAGTCCACCTGATTTCGTTGGAATCCCAGTTCCTTCAAGCATCGGTCTAAGTGCTCGTTCCAACATCGGCCACTTTGTTTCAACCCATAAAGGCTTTTCAATAACCGGCAATACATATTTTCTTTTCCACGCTGAACAAACCCTTCCGGTTGTTCCATGTAAATCACCTCTTTTAATACTCCATGTAGATATGCATTTTTACATCAAATTGGTCAAGCGTCCAATTGTTGCTGACCCCAAGCGCTGCTAGGATCCTAATGATTTCGGAGCTCTTCACAGGAGCGTAGACATCGTCGTAGTCTATGCCTTCTCGTTGTGAAAAACCCTTTGCAACTAGACGTGCCTTGAAACGTACGACTTCACCAGCAGCATTTGTTTTCCTTTGGAAAACCCATTTGCATTTGATAGGCTTCGTGCCTTTTGGCAGCTCCTCCAATGTCCAGACGTTGTGGTCTCGCAAGCTTTCCATCTCTGCTTCCATTGCTGTTAACCACTCAGAAGCCTCATTGCCCTTAATTGCTTCATGATAGGAAGTAGGATTATCCACCGCGAGCTGGTTACAAGCCAATGTGGCACTGGAGCTGTGATCGGTACCCTTTGGCGCTGTACTGTTGCTATGCGATTGGCTGGCATCCTTGACGTCCGATTGTGAATTGTCACTGATGTTGGGATTCTGACTCCTCAAAAGCATAGGGTGAGCTCTCAGTTACTGCCGTACTTCCGGCAAGCTCCGACTGTCTCTCCGTTGACGCCCACGCTTTCTTTTTGGGTTCATCGGCTTGCATTCTGGATCTTCCTTAAGAATGCATTGTTCCTTTTCTTTCGCGCTCCCTTCACCGACATTGGAGAGGCTATCGGCATCAGCTTCTCCTCCTGGGAAGTAAACTTTGGTGCGCTTGCAGTTGGGTTTGTTATCTTTCTCGAGGACTGTTGTTTCGTTCTCAAGGAAAGTGCAGTCCCGCGATTCCACAACTCGCTGCAGTTCAGGAACCCATAGTCGCCAACCTTTGCCGTTTAGAGCGTACCTGACGAGTAGGCCTTTATGTGCTCTCCAGTCCAACTTCGATTTCCTCTTCTGTGCCAGTATGTTGACATACACTTTGCAGCCGCAGGCTCTTAAATGGCGCAAGCTTGGTTTCCGATTGAACCATAATTCATAAGGTGTTTTCTCTTCGTTATGCCTGTTGGTCACTCTATTCCTTATGTAGGCGGCTGTATAAGTCAATTCCGCCCAAGTTGCACGAGGGAGAGAGCATCCATTCATTGTGCTTCTCACAAGGTCCATGAATGTACGATTCAAACGTTCTGCTACACCATTTTGCTGTGGTGTGTAAATCATGGTACGTTCATGCACGATTCCCCGCGCCTCGCAGAACGTTTCGAAGGCTTTGGAACAGAATTCTAATCCATTGTCGGTACGTACTCTTTTCAGGCTTCTTTGCGACTGCTTCTCTGCTTCAGTCAGCCATCTTTTAAACATGCCCAGGACGCTTCCCTTGTTCCTTAGGAAATACACACTCACATAACGTGTGGAATCATCAATGATTGTGAGAATGTATCTCGCTTTTCCCAGGCTGAGGGTGTCCATTGGTCCCATTACGTCGCAGTGAACAAGATCCAGTGGGCGTAATGTGCTGCTTGTTTTCTCGTATGTCTTGTAGTCCCGAAATGGTTGACGAGTCGATTTTCCCTTCAAACAGTCTTCACAGCTTGAAAGCTTGGTTACGCTACAATCTAAGCCTTTTGCTGCTTGACTCTCCACCATTTGGAGGATGCGCCTTTTACTCACGTGCATCATTCGTCGATGCCATTGGTCGATGCTTAGCTTCATACAATTTGCCGTATTCAATACTTCATCGCCAGCTAGTGGACATTTCTGTACTGTTTTTGTAACGTACAGGCGTCCCTGTTGTTTGGCTTCAATCAGTAGCTTACCTTGTTCGTCGTAAATGTGACAACCTCTCTTGTCAAAAACAACTCTTCGACTGTTTTCCACCATCTGCCTTACTGACAGCACTCCTTGCTTAATCCCAGGCACAAGCAAGGTATTATGGGCAACAAATTTATCCAACATTCCTTTGTTGCGAAGCAACCTAACCATGACGGTGCCCTTTCCAGCTGCTAATGTCGTTGATCCATCTGCAGTGCGTACTCGCGAATTCGTCACGTCAGCTTTACCCAGCCTCGTGAAATATCGCTTGTCAGGACACATGTGGTGTGTTGCTCCCGAATCGACAATCCAACAAATGGATTTGTTGTCCGTGCAAGTACCGTACGAAGCAAACATATTGCATGGGCGAGTCTTTGGTTGCTTCCCTGTTGCTGCCTTAGGGTGCTTCAACGACTTCGGTGCCTTTGATGTGCATTCTCTTGCGAAATGACCCAATTTTCCGCACCTGAAACAAACGAGCGTGCTTTTCGTTGATTGCCTTGTGTCCGTTGAATTCCTTTCGGCGGTAGTAGCAGCCATGGCTTCTGCACATTTGCCACTACTTTCAATTCGCCTTGCCCACTCAGCTATCAACCTGCGTTTCACTGTGGAGCAGCAGAACTCTGATTCAGGAAGATTGCAAATAGACGATATAACCACGTCCCAATCTTCAGGAAGTCCACAGAGAATAGTCATGGCGAGATCGCCATCATCAATGCGATCGCCAATGTTCGTTAATTCCGTAACGATATGGTTTATCTTCCCCAGATAAGCATCCATACCTCCGTGACTTTCCAGTTTCTCTGGGTACAGTTGCCGCCGTAGCTGCAAGATGCGTAGTTTGCTGTCCTTGGGAGCGTACAGTCTTTGCAGTTCCTCCCAAACGTCCTTCGGAGAACTCAAATGCTGCACATGCTGCTGCTGTTCGTCTCCCAGAGCCAGACAAATCTTCGCGAATGCCTTACTTTGCCGGCATTCATGCAGACGCATCTTTCTGTGATCATCGGTGTCCTTTAGCTCTTCACCTGGCTGAACGGTGGTCCACAGGTCACATTCTATCAGCACGAGTTTCATTTTGAAACTCCAAGACGCATAATTCAAACCGTTGAGCTTTTCGATGCAAGTGTACGGCATCGACGAGCCACTGTCAATAGCGACGCGTTCTGGGTCCATAACCTTTGTTAGTGCTTAGTTTAATGAGAAACGTCGAAAAGTCGATGGAAAAGGTTGGGGAGAGAGGGAGAGAAAGAGAGAGAGAAGAGAGCACGCTTATCAACAGCAAAAAGGGGCGTAGACAGAAGCACATCGGTAGCAACTCGGTGATAAATCGGAATGATTAGCTCAGCAGGACGTGATAATGCAGATAAGCATTCCCGTTTTGCCCATCGGCGTTTGGTTGATTTCACCCAACAAGTACAATATGGAAGCTAAAGATGGGTACATACGTAGTTCCAACACGAAGTAATACACGTAACTTCAGCGTCAGTGGATGCTTCTCACATTTTCTGGCGACATCTCACAGGATGCAGTAGGTTATCGTACGGTCTGTTGGAAGGAATTACGACTGACCGTCGTCCGTGTTCCTCTTTGATTTATTCCCGTGCTTTGCTGTTTGCATCTGATTAGTCCTAATTATCTGCTTCTACTTTTTAAGCCTTCCATTTTCCACTGTAAACTAGAAAGTGCTTTTGGAACTCCACTTTAGATTTAGTCTCCTTCCAACTGTGTATTATTTTATATTAATACGTGGCATTTTTATATTAATACGGAAGAAAAGAATGAAGATTTTTCAATACGTGGCATTTGTTGATGGGGTGCTTTGTAATGGGTTCGTTTGTCATGTTGGAGTTGAAGTACGGTATGTTCCCGTTGGAGTTTTCTTGGTGTCTGAAATAAACCGAAGAAATGCCCTACGAACGGATGGATGGGCAGTTATAAGGAACATTGCGGAGCACCAGTGTACAACCTCGAAGCCTTTGGAACTGCCTTGTTCAACGACGAAAGTACCCAAAGCGCTGGCACTTCCTGCGCGCTTTATTCTTTCTTGAAACCCTCACAATTTGTCCAGAACGGCCCACTGGTTGGTTCAACGTTGCGGTTGACATACGGAAGATTCAGTAACTTTCTTCCCGTACCTTCTTAGCGAACTGCAGCTTGACGTTGAAAATGCCCAGAATAATTTCGTTTTGCTCTTCCCCAAAGTCACTGTACAGCATTGCATGCGATTTGCCTAGAGAGCTGACTTCACAAAGATGTTTTGCAGACCGCAGAATTGTTTCCATAGTTCTTCTCAATACATGAAAACACGGCAATTCCCCGTTTTTTCTTTTATTGTGCGATTGTGGCTGCGAAGCTTCCGGAATTTACCTCTTCCGTCATTAGCGCAGACGTACGGTGACAGAAAAGGCAACTTCCGAAAGCTACACAGCCACAATTGCATAATAAAAGAAAAAACGGGGAATTGCCATGTTTTCATGGATTTCTGCTAAGCAACTAATATCCACGGATTTCCCCCGTTCATTGAATGCTTTTATTCACTGAAAAGCAGAGCTTTCGGGTACTGCTCGCGTACCCGTCCTCAGTGCCAAACTTTTAAACAACGACTGCCCAGACAGCCAGCGGTTCAGCAAACTCATCCGCTAGACCGTCCGGGCTGGCGACATCAACTATCAGGTACTACCCTTGTACCTGTCAAGCTTCTGTCGCCCGCCCAGTCAGTCCTGCAAAGAGCGTGCATCCCCACCGACCGACTGGGACAATGACGCAACACCAAATCATAGAAATGTATAGAAAAAAGCTATGAGATTTTACCCCGTTCCTGGAAACCCATTTTTTCAACTGCATTTGTTTCCATTACCTATTTCGCCAAGTTCGCCAACTGTCTTTTCCAATAGGTATCCCAAGTTTCTTTTCCTCAGTGTGAAAATCTTTCTGGGGAACGTAAAGTTCAGCATGTTTATTCGACATGAGAATCAGATTGAGAATAATTTCACCGCAAAAAAGCAGCCAGTTTGCCAATGATCACTTCGAAATAAGCGCTCTTTAGTAAATTGCATTTCAGTAAACAACTACGCATCACCTGTGATGCTTGTTAAGGAAGCTAAGTGTGGTTAATGCTTCTCGAAGGAAAGGTAGACACGACAGGCGATTGAGCGTCGACTCTTAGAAGTTCTGCAACGTCGCTGCTTCCGTTCTGAAGCCAGGCAGCGTCAAAGCGGGTGCAATGAAATTGAAAACATTTGTTACTAATGTTCTTCTTTTCTACGGGGTGGGTGCACATATGCGATCTACGGGCAGTCGACTTTTTTTATATTGCACTGTTGACGGCTACATGAGTAGTAGCCGAAAGCTATGCAGTATTGTGCCTTTTTATAAAAATTAAAGGCTTTTACTAAACGGGGTAAAACCGTGAAACATTTTGATCGCATATGAAAACATTTGTTGGTAAATTTAGGCCTTCAAGGAAGACCAGCTCCGCTGACCGAACAGGAGCGTGAAGACCTTGTACGTGAATTGAATAGGTTACGTGGAAGCATCGGGAGCAGCAATATGGAATGCCTGGTAAATGTGCATCTATTACGTCGCCTCAATTTGAAGCGAAACAATGATTAATGTTGTCGCTTTTCTAGCGTTTATTTATCAAGCTGTACTTTCGTTTGAAGTTAAGATGAGATATTGTAACTGTACATTAAGACTGGATGGAGCCACGAATTGGAAGCAGAGGCGCAAAGCATTGCCGATAAATGCGAGCCTACCGGAACTCATCATACCTACGGAGTTGGAATAGCTTGCACATCCGATGATATCAGTACCATAACGGGATATAGGAGGGTTATTCAGGGTTACAATGACTCTGTAGCGGATGACTGCTCGTGCGCTTCTGGTATGGAAACTAAATGTCATTCGTATAAGCAGGTGAGTTTTTATTTTTTGTGCATCCGTCAATCCAGGATATATTTACGCGATCGAACAGGCTCGTAACAAACAGACCTTGCTATGATATTGTTCTCGTAATGCAGTTTTCCGTGCAGTGATAATAACAGTTTGATGCTCACAAAGCGAACCGGCCACGAAAGAGCTGTTGTTTCAGTTTACATATTGGAATGCAGGAGCAGTTGGATGTGCCAAATCGAAGTGCTACACTTCAAATACGGTGATCCAGTGGTCCATTCTGACTTGCTTGTTTAGCAGAAAGTATGGCAAGCGAAGAGTTTATGATTCTCGATGTATAACGTTACTGCTAGATGAATTGTGTTTGTTAAGAAAACTTCGATATAGAACGATGAAAGGGTGGTTCATTTACTCATAGTTTAACTCAAGCAGGAATGCCTTTTCGTTCAGTACTGCGACTGGTAACCCATTGAGGCATAATTTATTTCTTAAGTACAGGGATATTTTATCGCTAGTCTTATTCCGTCCTCAGCGTGACCAAACGGAAAGCGATGTTAGTATACGATTGTATGTAGTTGGTAGCGTATGGGATTTAAGTTTGCATGTGATAGGGCTTTCAAACGAAACTTCAATCTTGAGTAACAGCGAACTCTTTTTATAATTATACATAAACGGATTGTCCGCTATATTATTGGTCGAATGAGATCTTAGGCCATTATCAAAGCCCCAATTTTGATAACGGCAGGTGTAGTACACTACATTTGTCTGAAGTAGCTGCAATGTTCCAGTCGTTAAACTAGTAAGTGCACCTTTTCAGTTTCAGCGGCTTTCTCGTTTGCTGCCTGAATTTCGTAGACGGTCTGAAGAAAATTATTTGAGTTCACGAGAAGATGCTAAGCTGCCGCTGATCCATAATGTTATCGAAAAAGGCAATAATTCTTTCAGCCACTCTGCTCCAGTATAGTATTTCCAGCAAAGCAGTGCACCAGATTTCAATCTTTTAATATTATCAACCGTGTTTATGAAATGTCATTGTAACAAAGCTCTCTGCGGCTAATAGAACATGTTTCTTCCATTGTTAACTTGCTTCTTTGGAAAAGGGAACAAGCGATTAGTCAACGATCAGCAGATGCGCCCTTGGCAAACCTGCTTTAAGTAACATAATAATACAATGCCGATATTTGACGGTCGCAAATGTTTGAACCTACTATTTTCAGAGTAAATTTTGACAAATGTGCGTACGCCACAGGGAAGGCATGCGACTTCTGCTCTGATGGGTTAGGCTGCGTGAACCACCTTTGTTGCGAAGAAAAAAAACCAGCAGAAAGCTCGTGCGGTTCCAAACCAGGTAGCTATTTCAAGTGGCGGACTTTTTTTTAACAGTGCAAAATTTTAATCAAGTTGCTCTTGTGCCACTGTATCGAATGTATCACGAGGGCAAAAAGTTCATGGCACTTACTTCTTCGGGTTATAAGAAAGAGTACCTACGCTTAGCGGGCTACTCGGACTTCGGAATCCTCGGCTATGTGAGCTCCCATCAGCAAGCATGTTGTTCATTGCTGAAGCCCTTAGAAGAGTTTACATCGCCAAACCACCAAGATAATGTTTATCTAACGGACAGACTGCTGATGGAAAGTTACTCCCAGAAGGGATACATGTACACTGGAACTGTGGGATATGTCGTGGACGATGGAGGTTTCTGCTCAAGCACAGCTACTGCGTACAACTTCCTTATATCAGATTTACGAAACTTTTACACTTCTGATAAAGCGGAAGCAACAAAGATTGCTTCTAGGAAAGGCAACTACACTGCATACTGGTATCAGGGGACTCCTTTTGCTTTGTGGGCAGAACAATAGATGAATCTGGAATACGTAATCGGCTACTTCACATCGTTTAGATTTCTGCCAGTAAATTGACATCGCTGAATAGCAATCACTCTCCGCGAAATTATCATTATTTTGGAAGACATTGTAGCACTCGCATTGTACGCATTTAATAGGCAGTCGACACACACACACACACGCACACACACACACACACACACACACAAAACCAATCTGGTCCCGACCGTCCTTTTTGTTTGATCCCCAGGTCCTGTTTCTCCTTACTGCAACTGGTCACCCTAACTGGTCATAGCTTACAACATTATAGGCATGGCTTGCGAATGCAACGACGTAACGGGGCAGGTGACACAAGTGCTGTGATGACGGGTTGGGCTAAACAAGGAAGCTTTGCATGCGGAATTTGTTTACACTACTTAAATGATGTAATGCTTAATGGCAGTACTTGAAAAGATACGGTATCCTTGTTCAAAGGGCTTTAATAGACGTAGCTTTCGGAACTGTCGTGTTCCTTCGTCAGCGCAGTTGGAAAGGGCCCAGCGCCCTTATGCTGCATAAGAACTGCTGCATAGGAAAGTGCTTATTATCAAGCGATTTTTATCATCGAATGTTCGACACACGGCTGAGCCATGCGAGCAAGAAGAATTACAAACTTTTATTATTTCGAATAAAACACGTTCTAGTGGATACCATGCAGCTATTGGACATATAGGTTGTAACCACTTCATAGTTCGCTTGACGATGGTTACTGTAGTTGCCACCTGATCATCTTGTTATTCCGTTCTATCTCGCTCGTTGTGGCCGCTCTCTTCCTCTCTCTCAAAAGTGCCTACTGAATAAACGTTTGCTGTTGCGTACAGTGGAACTATAGTAACCATCGTCAAGCGAACTATGAAGTCGCTACAAGGTTTTTGATAGTGTGAATGCACGACTATTCTATTTGTAATTCTTGCGCGTTCCATGGTGCTATTTTTACTTGTAACTTGATCATCACTAACTGAGACGGTGGTGGTTGCCTTGTCTTTGAGCTGCGGGCTGTTGGTTGTGAATTGCTTGATGGATCACGTTACAACGCGCAAAAGGTTTCCCCAGAATCACGCTTCGCTTCTGCTTTCCCAAGAAGAAAACGATGCATTATTTCGCTGTCTTGGCGACAATAACTACGTAAGGTTACTTCGTGCTATTATCAGTTGTTCTACCTCTTTAACTTTCCGGCGTACTTATTTTCATAGGTTGTTTAATTTCTTACGTATGTCTGAAATTGTTGATTTTGTAAATTAGAAAGTTCATGT